>JAJQZP010000223.1:0-36881 GCA_025403435.1 Artocarpus heterophyllus | reverse complement strand
AAATTTGAATCATTTGATCCTTTTTCTCCTCCTTTTTTCCACGCTGAGATTCGCTTTTGGGGATGCAAATTTTGCTTATAATCGAGTGCATTGCATATCATGGCAGGACTTGAATAGGCAAATCTTGACCGTTCAACACGTGATCTAACGGCTAACAAGTGCGCGAAGGATGGGCCTAGGTGGGACCAGTGGGGCCGAAATTTAAGACTGTTAGATCAGTCTTGGTATTCACATCGAATGGCTGAGAGAGTAGCTGCACATGGACATGACCACACGGGATTCCATGCAAGCTGAGATTCTGTCTAACTCTCTTAGCAGCTTGTTTGTGCATATGATGCACGCGCCAATCACAGGTTGACACGTGGAATCCACAACTGAGACACGCGGTTTCTCTGACATGCGTCAGCGCTGACGCTTCTCCTCGGTTGACGTGTGGCCTAACTTCTACAACGGATGGACGGACGAGATTCGTTTGACAGCTGATTCGAGGGCTGAGAAATCGCCACGTGCCTAAAAATTCAAATTCAAATTTTATTCATCTTCTTGATGCATTTGATGTCAGATTTTATCCGTTTTGGTGTCGTTTTGCTCCGTTTTTCCTCCAGATTTCAAATCTAAAATTCACAAACACACTAATATTAATTATTTTACAAACATAATATTAAAAATATTATTTTACATTAAAACTACAAAAATAAATAAAAACTCTTAAAATTTTCAGTCTCTTACGATTGACCTAGATATAATTTTTATGACTTGGAAATATTTTGAAAATTACTAAAAACATAGTAAAACATATTTACAAACTTAAAACACACTATCAAACACTCTAAAACTTAAAATAAAATAACCGTATTATTTTTACGGTTTTGGCTTACAGACTAAACACTTATTTAACACACCAAAATGACTCTAAAAATTACTAACAATTCTATTAAACATAAAAACATACTAAAAACACATTTTTAAACATATTTACACACTAAGACACAAAAACATTATTTAATACAAAATTCTACTAATTAGAGGATTTAATGAGAAATAAAAGCATAAATAAATGATTTAAGCCTTAGAAGATGTACACTTTTACAGTCTCATTAATGACCCTATTTATAGCTATTTCAGGCGAGAAATTTGGGCGCGAAAAACTAAGAGGCGCGATCATTATGCCTGTCAGGCGGTGCAGTTGACCGTAGTGCCACGCGTGTACTCCGGCTAACCCACGCATCTTTTCGCCTCATCCCCCTTTCAAGTGTCGTTTGGTCTTCTTCCTTTCAGCCAACCTCACCCACTTGGCATAGTCCACCCGGCCGAACACCGACCAGGTGAACTGGGGGGCTAATGTTGAGGGTGCGCTCAGCTCCACCTCCGAGGAGATAAACTTTGGTGGTCGGCTAACTAGCTCGACAGAGTTTCCAGTAAGCATGCTATCAACCCCCGACGCGACGTGCGCCCCTTCTGAGGTGCCTCTTAGGGCCTCCGAGGCCACATGCCAAGCAGGCTACCACCTCAGACTATACACTAGCTCGGGTAGGATTAATCTCACTCGCAAGCAGGCTACTACTCGCCATTATAGGCTAACACATGGTAGATAACTCGCCATCCAATGAAATCCAATCCATCGACGGGGGATGTGACACTTGTCACTTGCCGCCTGACACACCTTGATGTGACACTCAGGTCGTGGGTAAAACCCACCTAACACCCGGTCCAAGTGGTGGCCTATAAATAGGATGCATTTATGACATTCTAAAGGAGAATTATTCTTCCCACCTAATTGGTTCCCATTGACTGACCTTTCTATTGCCTCCAAAGCATCCCTTCTCTTGTTGCAGGTACGTCTGACCAGGCAGAGGTGGGCCAAAGGAGAGTTAGACCGTGCGCAGTTGCACGCAGTGTTAATCCGACGTCGAATTATGGTAAGCATCAACAACCGTAATATTATGGTTCCACCTTAGAGAATAGAAAACTAAGATTACAAGAGAATAATCGAGACATATTATTGATTCCTCATCCTTGAATCCTTAAGCCGTATCCTTCTTTATGTAATGCCCATCTTCAAGTCTGCAATCCCGTATGAATCGAATACTTCATATTTCAGGTCATATCCAAATTTAATGTTTCTCAGAATTATCCCAAAAATAAAATTAAAACTGCATTGAAAACTGTACCTTTTCTAAAAAAAATTTTAGCTCTCGGTTGGTAGCCCGATCTAGGTGATCGGCCTACCGGCCATGCTCCATTGGCCTGCCGATCAGGAAGATCGGCTTGCAAACTCCTAAAAGTTTGGCCTATCGCCAAAGCCACCTGATTTCTACCCTACCGACGGCCTGCCGAACCTCACTTCTAGCCTGTCGATCTGTGACCATCGACCTGTCGAACTGATGGGTTCGGCATGCCAACCGACCAGAAATCTCTAATTCTAGAAAATACAATTTTTAATGCAATTCATCAATTTTATTTTCAACAATTCAAAAACATAAAATTAGAGACTCAAGAAATATCTGGGAGCGCCATCATTCATCTTCTAGATTCGCCTTCTAGATCCGTCTTCTCCGAATGATTATTTAATTTCAAAAATTCTTGCAAATTTAAAATTAAATAACAATTCCTAGACAGAGATAATAGGCCACCATCTAATTACATGAAAAGCATAGATACATATTCTAACCTCTAAGGAACCATAACCAGCATTAATTAATTAATTAATTAATAATTAAATAATAATTTAATCAACCATAATTAATTAATAAATATTCACCACATAATCCATGACAACATATAAATATATAGAAACCTAGAGTGCCAACTCTCTATAAAATTAAATTCAAGCATAGACAAGATTAAGATCACAAAATTTATGCATATAACATAATCACAAACTCGTAAATTTATGTAAAAATCATGGCTTTGATACCAATTGTTGGAAAAAATAGTACGCAGTGGAATTTTAAAAATTTACATCAGATTATTTTCCAAAACACAAGTTTGACATGCTATATGCATAAATTAATCAGATCTTACTAACCTTTAATTGCTGAAGAACCCTCACAAAACGTGAAGAGAAGTAACATTCCAGAAGAGCCTCAACTAACTAGTCTTCTTTGCTATTCTCTATCCACGACTAGAGTGAGTGTGGGCTCACACGTACAACCCTTCCACTAGGTGACTCTCCTTCCAACCAATTGAGAGAACCCAAAGCAAGTGTTTGTGATTTGTGAACAAGAGCTCTCAGGGAGTTTTCAGATTCTCACTAGTAGAGAATCACTCTTAATCTCTCAATTGATCTAAATAATTCATGTGACTTACTCCCTATTTATAGAGGTTGGGTCTAGGGTTAGTCCTTATTAGATTAGGTCTCAAAAATTCAGATCAGAATCAAATTCGGATCAATATCTGATAAGATCTGCGTAAAAACACGTAATCTTATCTTTCACTCATCGGCAGGCCGAACATGATAATCAACAAGCCAAACACGTCCATCGGCAGGCCGAACATGTGGATGGTAGGCCAAACTGCCGAATAAAAATCTCAGCGAATCTTTTATTTTCCACCTGAGATTCTATAGGATAAAGTCTCAGTTTTAATTCAAATAACCCAATAGAGAAGTTATTTGATCAAAACAACTTTATCTAGATAATCTCTAAGAAAATAAATGAATTCCCAATAATTCTACAAGTTTATCTTGATCTAATTTATCTAAAAAATTAAATCAACCGATAAACAGACAAGAATTATCCGATCCTAATAATTTGATAAGTTTATCTTAAATCAATTTTATCACAAAATTAATTTAACTGATAAATAGACATGAATTATTTGATTCTTCCAAATTTTCAACCAATCTAATAAATCCAACATAAGTTAACAATAATTGAAAAAGCACGCCGTATCGTTACAGGATGTTGTGAGCTAGCAAAGGGGACCAAATGGACCTATATAGGTCAAGCTCTCGATAATTATGAAACCCAATATCTCAGATATACATTTCATAATTTTCAACTCCAACGCTACTCCACTAAAAGCTTGGAGTTGCCCTCTCGAACTACATAAAATTACAAAGTCCATATAGCTAAGTCTCCATGACATATCATAGTGTATCGTATCCCCATATAATTATCCATAATCGACTTAAGGACAAGTTCTGTCTTACCTTCCTGATTATTTTTATCTTACGTTCCATTATCTCACCATCGGAAAACTTACCATCCAAAGACAGTATACTAATCGGTTACACCTATGTATCCAAATAGTTGAGCGCTCTGGTTTTTCAATTACAAGATAACGCATATAAGAGGATATCACTACTCTTAAAGAGGAGTTATGGATTCCATATCTATGAATAACAGGTCTACGCTATCAAGAGTCGTTCCTCTAACGTACCGGCATGCATACCACTATTAAGATGTAGGTGTCACCCTTTGGTACATCAAAAGACACAAGTCAAGACAACGGGCCTACTATTCATCTCAAGATTAAGCTACAATACAAATGATTATCTAAAGTGAATCGATTTGTCGAGACAGAATTATTAATCCAAATCAATTCACTTTATGTCCTAATCCAACACATCGTCACCTATGACAATGTGCCAGTGTTTCTATTCATGAAGTCCACCTCTGATGGTCAAGACAAACCATCTCCCAATAGGAATATAGATAATATAACAATCTTTATATGAATAAAGCAGCCAACTTTATTCCCTCGATTGTGGATCTTATGTTTTAGACTATCGCCTTAAGAATTGTGTCTTTCGCATAATCTGTCCATCATATGCCCAATTCTTAAGGTTTAGACCGACAGTCTCAGACTATTGTTTGCTTAACATATATTCAACAAATATGAACGTAAAGAGGACAAGATTTGGTATATAAACAATAAATAAATTCTTTATTGATAAAAATGTCTCCAAAAACTTATTACATTTTTACTCCTTAGGGCATACATGTCTAACAAACCCCGGCCCTGAGCCCAACTCCAGTCGCAAATCCCAACCTCGACCTCTGGTCTCGAAACTTGACCCCAATCCCAGTGCTAGATCTTGACCTCGGTCATGGTCCCAAAACTTGATCCCAAATCCCAACCCTAATCCTAGTCCTGAAACCCGAGCCTGACTCGATCCCAAAACCCAGCCTCAACCTCAGTTTCAAATACTAACCCTCGATCCTCAACCCCGATCCTGGTCTCGAAACCCAACCTAAACCTCAATATTGGAACTCGAACCCTGATATCAAAACCCAGCCCCAACCTTGATACGACATGTCTGACTAGCTATCTGGACCTTGACGGCGAGTCCAGTCCACTGGTCTAATCCTAACAACAAGTTGGTTTGCCGACCTGACCCCTACGGCATGTACGACTCGTCGGCCCGACCCCAATGGTGATTCTAGTTCACCCGTCCAACCCGGGCTGTGTGTACGATATGCCATCATGACCTTTACAAAGTTTCTGGCTCAATACCCAAACCCCCGATGATAAGTTCGGCCCACTAACCTAATCTTAGTTGCGTCGATGCCCCCAACCGTAACGGTGAGTCTACATCTTTGGTCCATCAACGAGTCAGGGCCAATCTAACGATGTGTCCCACTCGCTGTTTTGACCTCCGCAGCAACAGTATGCCTACCTAACCCAGACAGTGAACTCGACTTATCAGACCATCGTAAATAATTGGTGACCTAAGTAAATCTTTAGTTAACCACAACCTAAGAGTTTTGTTTGAAAAATTTTTGGAAACAAGAAATTTTTTTCCATAATTTAAAAAAAATTGATAACAATTTAAAAATAAAAACTAAACAATGGTGCCAAACATATTTGTAAAAAAAAAAAAAAAAAAGGTTCACTTTCTTTGTATAAAAAAAAAATTTGTTTAAATGAATAATACCAAATAGACCCTTAGTTTATTTAATTGTAATGGTGTTTAACTACTACCTCTCTTTTGGCGCGTTACACGCAACTCAGGTGGTATCTGTAAATGATAATATAACAAGCACTTTCATTAGCTTCATAACCCATTCTCGTCAATAAAAAGGAAACCCCTTTTCCTTCTTTTTTTTTTTTTACTCATTTTTTGGTGCTAATTAGTTTTCTTTCTATCTATCCCGTGCATATGAATAGGTCGCGTCCTCGCCCTTCAATGTAGTCCCAAAAAATAAATACAAGAAAGAAAGAACCATTTGTTTTGTATTGTCCTTCAATCAGTTATCCTTTGGTAGTACTAGTACAACAGGCATACATAGGATAGATAAATAGATATATAAAAAGTGGCTCATGAAGCAGATCATAAAGTGTTTGTTGATTGCACTTCCAAAATCTAACAAGATTGGGTATTATTTGATTAAAATTAATTAATTGGATCAGCAAATGGTAAAGAGAAGACGACATAGTCTTTAAGAATGCAAGTTTGGTATATATCACTTTTTTGCGGACAAACAAAAGGGGCCTGGCTGAGCAGTCGAGATTCCTTAATAGAGTGGGTATGCATGTATAGTTTATAAAGAATATACATATACATATAAATTAAGCACACAGAGAAAAGAGGAATTAGAATAGAAGATTGATTGCATACATACAAATACATACAATGGCTTTAAGATGAGGAAACGAAGATACCAAACTTCTCCCTCCAATGAGAGCCAAGAACCCACCAAAAAAAACCCTAAACTTAATTCCATGCTTAATTCCCAATATATCTCTTGCATCTCCTAACACAAAAAACATTCAACCCAACAACAGTAGCTTTTTTTCCTTGCCAATATGTGTTTCTCAATATTACTGTTGCAGTGATATATTTCCATAAGATATATTACATTTGTTCGTTTAGTGCAAGTGCAAAGGGCAAATGCAAAGTCAAAGCAAGGGGGCGATACATGGCCATGGTCGGGAGAAGCCCACCCACCCTGTGTTCTGGTTGTTGGCGATCATATGCACTGCTGTGGCCATTGCCGTCATCATCACGGGTATTGTCGTCTTCGTTGGGTATTTAGTAATCCACCCCAGCGTCCCTGTCGTAAGTGTCGCTTCCGCTCACCTTGACAAGCTCCAAAACGACCTCGCAGGACTCCTTGAGGCCCAACTCACTGTCGTCGTAAAAGCCGAAAACGATAATGCCAAGGCCCACGCAAGCTTCAGCGACACATCTTTCTTCCTTAGCTTCCAAGGCATTGTCATTGCAAAGCTTGTTGCTGATCCTTTTGATGTTGCCAAGAATGATTCTATAGAATTCCCTTACAAGGTTGTTTCTTCTTCTATTCCTCTTGATCCTGACGAGATGCACCAAGTGGACATGGCCCTTAAAGAGGACCAGATTACGTTTGATCTAAAGGGCCATTCCAGGGCTCGCTGGAGAGTGGGCCTATTGGGCTCAGTCAAGTTCTGGTGTAACTTGAATTGTCAGCTCAAGTTTCATCCCATGACTGGTGCTTACAAGAACTCACCTTGTACTTCAAGGGCTAAATGATTTTTATTATTTCTTTTCTTTATTAGCTTAATTAACTAATTTGTGTACAAGAACATCTATTGTTGCTATGCTTCTTGAAGAATTTGGGGACAAAACAAGTTTATTATGGAGTCATGCACTGCAAGTTTTTCTTTTTAATTCCCCCTTTCCTTTTTTTTTTGAGCGTTTTAAAGACACCAGTCTTTAAAAAATTGGTATTATGATGATTTTGTCTCTCAAATATTTTTTTTGTGAGTAGAGTTTTAAAAAAATTACATTTTATGCAAATTTTTTTAAGTTTTCTAAAAGATTTGAACCGCAGTTTTTTTGCTTTTTTTATGTTTCTCTTTTGTTGTAATATCCTTTTGTTTGGCAAATTAATTCAAACCAATTGGTTCTAAGTAATAATAGTGCAAAACAAAAGGCTGCTAGAGAATAAAGCTCGCACATGCTACAACTTTTTTAACCAATTTTTTCACTTCAAACAAGGTTGCCAAACACCCTTATAAAGAAACAATAGATAGGAATTTGTTTATGTAGGATAAAGAAGGAGATACAGAGCACAAACACAAGTTTGTTAATGTAAAAGTGTGTTGATGAATCCAACCATTTTGCCTTTTGGTAATAGTAATGAGACTATGGAAATGGAAGGTAGAAGCAACTAGAGAACCCACCCAAATGCCAAACACAATTATACATGCGCCCTGCACCATAAAGAAGACAATCTTCTGCTTTGTGGTTTTGATCGCATAATTACCCTTTTAACCTTTTATGTCCATCGTTTATTTGCCGCTTTCCGATCGCTTCTCAAAGGCACCACATCATCTTCCAACTTTTTCTACAACAAGTTTGTGAAACGTATCACCTTTACGGACTTTTCATTTCCGCTACTTCACTGCATTATAAAGTTCATGCTTTCGTTCCTATTTGATGCACAAGAACTTGTTTACAATCGTAAAAATATAATGAATCATTTTTTTAAATTAAGAAAAAAAATAAATGGAGCACGTAATAGTCCCTTTTTTTTAAAATTATTAAGAGTAAAAATCACACCGTATCTTTCTCTGTACACGCGTGTATTTTATATTAAAAAGAGTCAACTAGAAGACGACGACTGACCAAAGTTAACTAAAGATATCGAGTCAACTAATAGGGTGTTTGAAGCATTGATTAGAACCAATTTTGATTGAAAAAACTATAGCATGTTAGAGTTTTGTACTATATCACACTTTTTCTTGACAATATAAAATGTGAGAGCTTTACACTATAATAAGCAAAAGCTTTATTTCTAACTCATATTACTAAATATCACATAAGACCACTGGTGCCCAATCGAAATAAATAAAGAAAGAACCGTCCTTAGAATCCATGAAGACTAAATCAAACAAATCTACAAACAAAGACAAGAATCACACCAAACTTGAGTAGGAAGCTACTATGAATCAAATAAGAAAACAACAAAAAGAGAAAATCAACTAGAACCAAATAAGGAAACTATCTAAGAGCTACCATGAATCAAATAAGAAAACAACCAAAAAGGAAAGTCAAGTAGAACTAAATAAGGAGACTACCTCTTTCTTCAATCACCACTAAATCATCAGAAAAATCAAGAAATTAGGAGACTCAAATCAACTCCCATAAATATGAAATTGATACCATAAATTATACACTAAATCATCAATCGAATTGTACCTTGAACTAAATATAGTGAAACCTCTAGACAATAAGTTGATGTAGCCTCAATAGAAGAGGTAGACCACTATAAACATTTGTTTTTATTTGGGGAGGTTTGGATAAAAGGGTTAAGGAGAGTTTATTTTGAAAAGCAGACCAACAAATTTTAAAATTGACTAAATGACTTAAATGCCATCTCATCAAAAGAAGTTTTAAAAGGGATGCCAAGTAGAACAAGCCACCTCAGCAAGCAAAATAAAACAGGAAAAAAAAAAGGCTGAAGCCCGTGAATCCCCCCCAGCCCCAATTGTGTTTTCCTCCATTTTTCCCCTTTCTCTCGTCTCCAGCTTCAGAGGGAGATTTTTCTTTTCTTCTTCAATTGAGGCTCCCCTGAGTTCCTCTTCTCTCCTTGTACTTCTTCCTCTTCTTCTCCGTCTTCTTCTTCTTCTTCTTCTTCTTCTTCAGTAGTTCAAAATCCAAACAAACGGATCCCTCGCCCCGAATTAAATCCATAGCAGCTCACCATCTGCCTTGATATACACCAGGTAATTCTTTTGTTGTGGTCAATCAGTTTATCATGTTCTATAATCAGTGGCATTTGATCTCACTACATTAGTACCCAAATACCTTTTATTGGATTGTGAGCATTTTTAATTTGTTAACTAGTTTTTCATATAAGATATGAAATAAGATTCTGCAGGTATGAATTGTGTTTCTTGGGTCTTACAATAATAAGATTAATGATTGTCTGAGTATTGTTACAATATAAGGTTAACGATTGTAAACTAAAGTTATCCCCTTATTATCTGAGTATTGTTAATGTGAAACTAGCACTTATTGAAGTTTTCATCTAAAGAAAAACTATTTTTCCGTGGAAAAATAAAGAATTGCTGGTTGTACTTTCAGTCAGAATTTTTTTGTTTCTGAAATTTTTGTTTCTAAATCTTTTCTTTCGTTTCTTTATAGCCCTTTTGTTTAGAGAATGTTTTGTCTTGTAAGAATGTTATCCAGTAGCCCAATAGCAAATGTATACTGTTAGTTGTTGTATTAATTGCTTGTCATTGACAAGAAAAACGTTCAAGAGAGTTTGTGGTTATCATGCATCTGTGGCTGGTATTAAATTGGAAAAAAAAAACACCACTTGACCAAATTCTACACCTTGTATTACATGGCTGCGAAAGATCAATTAGCTGAAGGCAATATTATTTTTGGTTTTAATAAAGAAGAAATCACTTTCATG
Organism: Artocarpus heterophyllus; assembly: GCA_025403435.1. Lineage (NCBI taxonomy): Eukaryota > Viridiplantae > Streptophyta > Magnoliopsida > Rosales > Moraceae > Artocarpus > Artocarpus heterophyllus. Next base: position 26,532 of record JAJQZP010000223.1, on the reverse strand, counting down.
GCCATCTTTCTTTTAGCACTCAACTACTCAAAATCCCAATGAATTTGGCCACTTGGATTGCATTATATATCATATGACATAACTTGGTGGTTATATAATAACAAAATAAGGGTTAAAATGTTGCCTCATTTTCTCCACGCACGCTTTGCGTGGGTTCATGGGACATCCCAGATTTCTTTATGTGTAGATCTTGTCTCTTCCTTGTTTCTTTTTGTTTTGGATTTATGAGCAAACTAAAAGAAACAGATTCTCCATATTGATCTTTTATGCCTTGCCATGTCTCTTAAACCATACATTTCTCTATTTTTAATTAAGCCACAAAGTTTTCTTAAATCCACCCAACCAATAAAAGATTAAGAAAGATAGAAAGGTAGAGGGAGAGAAAGTATATACCATATTCCTTTTTCTCTTAAATAAACTATGACCCATCTAAACGATTATAATACTTTTCTTTAATATGTATACCCCAGCTACAAAGTGTTTTTTTGGTTGTGCAAGAGCAACGAGGCCACATAAAAAGTAGCGAGATTTGAAGTAAAATGTGGTTTACTCGCTTTATCAACTAGCTGGACAATGAATGTGATTTATAGCAACTCTTGATGTTGGTTAGTTGAATGATTGTTTTCAAACAATTTTTGTCACGGATCAGGCTGGCATCTGTAAAATTGAGCTTGAGGTTGTTGGCAGTGGCCCCGAAGAGGAAGAGCTGACAGTCCAAGGAGTTAGATTTGCCTTTCGGGTTCATCAGGTATAAAATTAAATGCAAAATTAATGATGTCCCATTTAGTTTAATTTGCAGTAAATATTTAAAGATTCCCTATTGCGGATTTGGGGCATTGTATAATTTTCCTTGTTTTCCCAGTTCACGGGGGATTTGATGTCGAAACAATGAGAGCTTTCCAGGAGCTGAGAGATAACGCCAGATCATGCCATATGTTGTAAAGATAGAATATTATGTTTGTGAATATAATGGCTGCGGCCATGTTAGCTCCCAGAAAATTTGTTATTCAGGAGACTCAGAGGACCTAACTTGAAAATGTGACTACTTAATGCTTCTAGTTTTGATTATTGTTTCATATCATACTACTCTTGGCCCATTTTTTAATGCTTGCTTAATTGAACCACCCACCCACGAACTAGATTCATCCCAATGGGATATTCCCGATGATGTTAGGAATGCACAAATTTCTTGAATTAGTTTGTTGTTAAGAGTTAATGACTTTTTATGTTATCAATGAATTAATTGTTAATTGTTCCATTTAATATCATTATTGTCTTGTTCAATATTGTTCTATACTGGTTTCTTCAGATTTTAATGAAATCAAGTCCTTCTGCTGCCGGAATTTAAAAAACGTAAAAAATGAATGGGGTCAATATGGGGTCTACATGGTATCAACCTCCTTATAATGAAATTGAGCTTGATATGTACAAGTACAAAAGAAAGGGGGTTGATATGGGGTCTATATGGTACCGATCTCCTTATAAGGCTATTGATTGAGATGTACAAGTACAAAAGAACAGGGTCGACATGGGGTCTACATGGGTCGACACAAGCAGACCCCATGTAGATATCATGTAGAGCAAGGTGGGCCATGGGTGTTGACCCCATGTCAATCATCGCATAAGAAGGAACATGTTCCATGTTTAAGAATCATGTTCCATGACTCATGTTTAAGAATCATCGCGTCAATCTCTACATGTTCCATGTTTAAGAATCATCGCATAAGAAGGAACATTTTCAAAGGAACGTTATCTTCCTCTTCTTTAATATTCAACCTATTACGAGGATGGGAGTTCACACATGAACTTAAAAAATGTGCAAATAAAACATTTTAGATGGACACGTCAAGTCGGAGTCACTATAAATCCTAGGTCGATATGGGTCGACACAGGGTCGACATAAGGTCTACACAAGTATAATTTTTCTATATTTTTTTCAATTACATGAGGTCGATATATGTAGATCTTATATCGACCCCATGTTGACCCATATCGACCTTGGTGTCTTTTTGGTCAAAAATTCACCCCATCATATATCACTACCTCATGTATCGTATTTAAAGAAAAATTATGCCTGTGAGATTTCTCTACATGTTCCCATGTTTAAGAATTGTCGCATGAGAAGGAACATTTTCAAAGGAATATTATCTTCCTCTTCTTTAATGTTCAACATATTACGAGGATGAGAGTTCACACATGAACTTAAAAAATGTACAAATATAACATTTTAGATAGACATATCAAGTCGGAGTCACTGTAAATCCTGGGTCAATATAGGTAGACACAAGGTCGACATAAGGTCTACACAAGTATAATTTTTCTATTTTTTTCAATTACATGAGGTTGATATGGGTCGACATAGGGTCAATATATGTAGACCTTATATTGACCCCATGTCGACTCATATCGACCTTGGTGTCTTTTTTGGTCAAAAAGTTTACCCCTTCGTATATCACTACCCCATGTATCGTATTTAAAGAGAAATTGTGCCTGTGGGATTTCTCTACATGTTCCCATGTTTAAGAATCGTCGCTTGAGAAGGAACATTTTCAAAGGAATATTATCTTCCTCTTCTTTAATGTTCAACCCATTACGAGGATGAGAGTTCACACATGAACTTAAAAAATGTACAAATATAACATTTTAGATAGACATATCAAGTCGGAGTCATTGTAAATCCTGGGTTAATATGGGTGGACACGAGGTCGACATAAGGTCTACACAAGTATAACTTTTCTATTTTTTTCAATTACATGAGGTTGATATGGGTCGACATAGGGTCAATATAGGTAGACCTTATATTGACCCCATGTCGACTCATATCGACCTTGGCGTCTTTTTTGGTCAAAAATTCACCCCATTGTATATCACTACCCCATGTATCGTATTTAAAGAGAAATTGTGCCTGTGGGATTTCTCTACATGTTCCCATGTTTAAAAATCGTCGTTTGAGAAGAAACATTTTTAAAGGAATATTATCTTCCTCTTCTTTAATGTTCAACCAATTACGAGGATGAGAGTTCAACATTTTAGATGGATATGTCAAGTCCGAGTCATTGTAAATCTTGGGTCGATATGGGTCAACATAGGGTGGATATATGTAGACCTTATATCGACCCATGTTGACCCATATTGACCTTGGTGTCTTTTTGGTCAAAAATTTACCTCATCGTATATCACTACTCCATGTATCGTATTTAAAGAGAAAGTGTGCCTGTGGGATTTCTCTACTTGTTCCCATGTTTAAGAATCATCACATGAGAAGGAACCTTTTCAAAGGAACATTATCTTCCTCTTCTTTAATGTTCAACCCATGTCAAGTCGGAGTCATTGTAAATCCTTGGTCGATATGGGTCGACACAGGGTCAACGTAAGGTCTACACAATTATACTATAATTTTTGAATTATATAAGGTCAATATGGGTCGATGCAGGTTCGACATAGGGTCGATAAATGTAGACCCTATATCGACCCATATCGACCCATGTCAACCTATATCAACCCATGTCGACCCCACATCTATATAAGAAATATACTTGAGATGTTTAGTTAAAATAGTGTCTTTAAATCGGTTACTGATTTCTCTACGGCTATGTCTCTGATCGATTTTGCTTCTTCGATAATTATGCTTGACATTACTGATTTTGAAATTAACAGTTAGGTGTCTTTGACTGGACTGCATTATTTAGCTTCATAATTTCTTGTTGATTCTTTTCTTCAACGGTATCATAATAAAGAGTGACAAAAAAACATAGTCCTCCATTGGGGACTATGCATTTTTAAACCTATTTGCACCTAATAATCATATTTTTTTGCATACAATAAAAATATTCCATGCAATAAAACTATTTCCACCTAATAGTTATATTCTTTTTGCAAACAATAAAAATATTCCATGCAAAAAAAAAAAGGTAGAGTTTCCCCACCCCAACTTCAAAAAAACAAAAAAAAAAAAACAAAATCCTACTTTCTATAAAGTTACTTTGGAGGATTATGGGTTGAATGCTTGGGATGAGGCACTAATCTCGATGATAAGGCACTATGGGTGATACACTTGGGAAACGGGTGCACGTAGAGAGCAGATAGGAAGGAGACAACACTCCAAATAAAGACAAATGGGTTCTGTCAGCATTTTTTTGGTAAAAAAAAAAAAGACTATTTCTCTAATTCAAGTTTTTGGTGAGCACTTTCATCAAATTCTTCATATTTGTCATGAATAGCTATTTTTTCCCCTTTGGCATTTATGTGTCTGGTGATGCTAATAATGTCATGCGGTTGTGTTTCCATGTAAAGAGTCATTTCATGGGGCATTTTGGTTGAAAAATTTTCAAGTCTCTTTTTGGTCCTGTCAAGAAAAGAAAAAAAGTGGAACTTCCTCATTCTCACACAAATCTTTTATTCAGTTTTTGGGAAAAAAAAATTCAACTCCTTTCTGATGGATACAAAAATTATGGGAAAAAGGGGAAAATAGGATATCAAAATTAATAGCCTGTTTTCTTTTTTTCTTTCTTTCTTTCTTTATTATTATTATTATTTTTTCAGTTTATGGTTCTAGAAGTTTGAACACAAGCATGCATGTGCCTTATACTGGAATTAGAGGACCATTCACTCCATCGCAATGGATTGAGCTAGAGCACCAAGCCTTGATCTACAAGTACATCACTTCAAATGTCCCTGTACCATCCAATTTGCTCATACCCCTTAAGAAATCCCTTAATCCATATGCCCTGTCCGGTTTGTCTGCTGCTCATTTGCCTCCCAATTCACATGAGTTTCTTCTTCTTTTTTCAGTCCAGTACATGTTTTTGAAAAAAAGTTTGTACATTTGTTCTTGTCTTAATGTTGTCATATCCCTTCTGTATTATCGTGTTAGACATGTATGCCCTAAGGAGTAAAAATGTAATAAGTTTTTAGAGACATTTTTATCAATAAAGAATTTAGTCATTATTTATATACCAAATCTTGTCCTCTTTACGTTCATATTTGTTGAATGTATGTTAAGCAAACAATAGTCCGAGACTGTCGGTCTAAACCTTAAGAATTGGGCATATGATGGACGGATTATGCGGAAGACATGATTCTTAAAGTGATGGTCTAAATCATACGATCCACAATCGAGGGAATAAAGTTGGGCGCTTTATTCATGCAAAGATTGTTATGTTGTCTACATCCCTTTTGAGAGATGGTTTGTCTTGATCATCAGATGAGGACTCCGTGAATAGAAACATTGGCACGTTGTCATAAGTGACGATGTGTTGGATCGGGACATAAAGTGAATTAATTTGGATTAATAATTATATCTCGGCAAATCGATTCACTTTAGACAATCATTTGTGTTGTATCTTAATCCTGAGATGAATAGTGGGCCCGTTTTCTTGGCTTGTGTCTTTTGATGTACCAAAGGGTGACACCCACATCTTAATAATGGTATGCATGTCGGTACATTGGAGGCATGACTTTTGATGACGTAGACCTGTTATTCATAGATATGGAATCCATAGCTCCTCTTTAGGAGTAATGATATCCTCTTCTATGCATTATCTTGTAATTGGAAAACTGGAGTGTTCAACCATTTGGATACATAGGTGTAACCGAATGGTATACTGTCTTTGGATGGTAAGTTTTATAATGGTGAGATAATGGATCGTAAGATAAAAATAATCGAAAAGGTAAGATAGAACTTGTCCTTAAGCCGATTATGGATTATCATATGGGGATACGATACACTATGCCATGTCATGGAGACTTAGCTATACGAGCTTCGTAATTCTATGTAATTGGAGAGTGTAGCTCCAAGCTTTTAGTGGAGTAGCGTTTGAGTTGATAATTATGAAATGTATATCTGGGATATTGGGTTTCATAATTATTAGGAGCTCGAACTATATAGGTCCATTTGGTCCCCTTTGCTAGCTCACAACATCCTGTAACGACACGACGTGTTTTTTTAATAATTGGTGACTTGTGTCAGATTTATCAGATTGGTTCAAATTTGGAAGAATCAAATAATTCATGTCTGTTTATCGGTTGAATTTATTTTGTAATAAATTAATTCAAGATAAACTTGTTGAATTATTGGGATCGGATAATTCTTGTCTGTTTATGGGTTGATTTAATTTTGGATAAATTAGATTAAGATAAACTTGTAGAATTATTGGGAATTGATTTATTTTCTTAGACATTATCTAGATAAAGTTGTTTTGATCAAACAGCTTCCCTATTGGGTTATTTGAATTAAAACTGAGACTTTATCCTATAGAATCTGGGGTGAAAAATAAAAGATTTGCGAGATTTTTTATTCGACAGTTCGGCCTGTCGATGGACGTGTTCGGCCTGTTGATAGGACCTGTTCGGCCTGCCGATCAGGTAGTTCGGCCTGCCAATTAGTGAAGGATAAGATCACACGTTTCCACACAGATCTTATCAGATATTGATCCGAATTTGATTCTGATCTAAATTTTGAGACCTAATCTGATGAGGATTGACCCTAGGACCAACCTCTATAAATAGGGAGTGATTCTCACAAGTTACTTAGATCAATTAAGAGATTAAGAGTGATACTCTACTAAGTGAGAATCTGAAAAACTCCCTGAGAGCTTTTGTTCACAAATCACAAACACTTGCTTTGGGTTCTCTCGATTGGTTAGAAGGAGAGTCACCGGTGGAAGAGCTGTGTGTGTGAACCCACACTCACTCCAATCGTGGATAGAGAATAGCAAAGAAGACCAGTTGGTTGAGGCTCTTCTGGAACGTTATTTCTCTTCACAGATTACGGAGGTTCTTCAGCATACAAAGGTCAGTAAGATCTGGTTAATTTATGCATATAGCATGTCAAACTTATGTTTTAGAAATTACTCTGATGAAAAAATTTTAAAATTTCGTTGCGTACTATTTTTCCAACAATTGGTATCAGAGCCATGGTTTTTACATAAATTTACGAGTTTGTGATTATGTTATACGCATAAATTTTGTGATCTTAATCTCTCCTATGCTTGAATTGAATTTTATAAAGAGTTGGCACTCTAGGTTTCTATAAATTATATATGTTGTCATGGATTATGTGGTAAATATTTATTAATTAATTATGGTTGCTTAAATCGTTGTTTAATTATTTATTAATTAATTAATTTATATCGGTTATGGTTCCTTAGAGATTAGAATATGTATCTAAGTTTTTCATGTAATTAGATGGTGGACTATCATCTTCGTTTAAGAATTATTATTTATTTTAAATTTATAAAAATTTTGTAATTAAATAATTATTCGAATAAGACGGATCTAGAAGATTGATGATGATACTCTTAGGTATTTCCTGAGTCTTTAATTTTATGTTTTTGAATTGTTGAAAATAAAATTGATAAATTGCTTTAAAATTGTATTTTCTAGAATGGAGATTTCTGCTCGGTCGGCATGCCGAACATCACAGTTCAGCAGGCCGCTGGTCACAGATCGGTAGGCCGAACATGTGGTTCGGTAGGCCGTCAATGGGGCAGAAATCAGCTAGCTCTGTCGGCAGGCCAAACTTTCATAGGTCGGTGAGCCGATCTTACTGATCAGCATGCCGATGGAACATGACTGGCAGGCCGATCACCTAGAACGGCCTGCCGACTGAGAGCTGTAAAATTTTTATAAAAGGTGCAGTTTTTTCAATGCAGTTTTAATTGTATTTTTGGGACAATTTTGAGAAACATTAAATTTGGATATGACCGGAAATATGAAGTGTTCAATTCATACGGGATTGAAGACTTGAAGATGGAATTACATGAAGAAGGATACAGCTTGAGGATTCAAGGATGAATAATCGATAATATATCTCGATTGTTCTCTTGTAATCTTAGTTTTCTATTCTCTAGGGTGGAGCCATAATATTACGGTTATTATCATTATTTTGCTTGTAGCTTTGCTTGATTGCATTGCTTGTCTGTATTATAATATGATTTGCCATGTATATTGATAACATGTCATATAGAATAGGGAATGCCGCTCATATTAAAATTGTTCATGCATATTCTTAAAATAAAACCTTGATTTCAAAAGATTGAGTGGGAGAAGGTTTTCAAAGAGAGAACCTAAGGCCTCCATTGTTGGTCCATAGGCAGAACATGGTGGTTCCGACCCCTAGGAAGGGATTTCTATCATGTACCGGATTGGATCTCTGAGAGGATAAGGTAATTTAGCATGATTTATGGTTGCACACCCCTAGGTGGTGATTATAAATCATAGATAAAATATTGAAATGATGGTTATACACTCACGGTAATTTTATTATTAACCTCCCCTAGTAGCTCTGTTAATAAAATTAATGGCCAAAGAAACGATTATTAATATATGTTGGATCATACGGGTCCTGGATGGCATATATTAATCAGGAGGGGATCCGTGTTCTTGATTGAATTTGGCATGACTCCCCTAGGAGCTTGTTGAATTCTGAGTTGGGAATTATCATTGTAAGGTTGTGATATTTTCAAGGTTTTGACACATAAACACATTTGTATAATTTTTACATGATTGTTATCTTACTAAATTATTATTATATGTTTGCTTATGTTTGGTATATGATTCTTTATTGTAGATTAAAAATGTCTAAAAATACTTTATCATCGATACTTGACAAAAACCAATTAACCAGTGAGAACTATAACGATTGGAAATGGAACCTGGATATCGTCCTGTCCTTTGAGAAACTAAAATATGTACTGACAACCCCTTGTCCTCCCGAGCCTAAGGAAGACTCAAGTAATGAGCAATTCCAAGCGTATAATCGCTGGAAAGATGCTAATGATCAGGCCCGCTGGTATGTTATGGCTAGCATGAACAACGTGCTGCAGGCTCAACATCAAGATTATAAGACTACAAAGTAGATCTTGGATAATCTTGAGGATATGTTTGGAGGCCAAGCCATAACAAAGCGGCAAGGGGCGCTTCAAAAACTCTTAAATTATAGACAGAGGCCGGGGACATCTGTAAAGGAGCACATGATGTTGGTCATGGGTTACCTCGCTGAGGCTCAAACCAATGGAGCCGACATCGATGTTGAAACTCAGATGACTATGGTCTTTGAGACTCTGTCTAAGGAATTCATTCCGTTTAGAACTACATTTAATTTAAGCAATAGACGGGATATGACCTTAACAGAACTGATGAAACAGTTACAGGAGTTTGAACTGCTAATCAAGGAGTCTCCTGCTGGTGGTGAGGCCAACATGGTAGCTGCTTCTAGTTCCAATCCTAACTTTGGCAATGGAAAGAAGCAACAGACCAAGAAAAGAAAGTTTTCTATTCCTGCTACTACCAAGAGCAAGAAGAAGAAGAAGAAGAACCTGAAGAAGCTTAAGTGCTTCTTCTGTGGAAAGGTCGGGCATATCAAGAAGCATTGCAAGGACTTCCTTTTCAAAGGAGGTAGGTGTGATCTTCTATATTTAGAAACTTGTTTGGTTGAGGAATCCAGTGACATCTGGGTCATAGATTCCGGTGCAACTAATCATGTTTGTGTTTCTCTGCAGAGGTTCAAAGAAACGGGAAGTCTGCTACATGAGGATTTCACGCTTCAAATGGACGATGGATCTTTGGTCTCAGTGGAAGCAATGGGAGATGTCCATCTTTATTTTGATAATTATAGGAATTTATTTTTGCAAGATTGATTTTATGTTCCTAAATATAAAAGGAATTTAATTTCTGTAGCTTGTTTATTTAAAGACTCATAATTGGTTTCTTTTAATGATAAAGTGGTAATTTGTAAAAACAAATTTTTTATCTGTTCTGGATGGATGCAAAATAATCTATATTTTATCAAACCTAAGATGGACTTATTGCTTAATGCTGAGATATATGATAATAACTCTAAAAGACTTAAAACTTCTCACTCTTATAAGACTTATCTTTGGCATTTACGCCTTGGTCATATTAACCTGAATAGGATTCAAATGTTGGTAAGGGATGGACCTTTAAGTCACTTAAAGGTGGAATCTATATCTCAATGTGAATCTTGTTTGAAGGGTAAAATGACCAAAAGACCATTCGGGTCTAAGGGCAATAGGGCCGAAGGGGTTCTAGAACTTGTATATAGTGATGTTTGCGGACCGATGAACATCCAGGCACGAGAAGGGTATGAGTACTTCGTCACTTTTATTGGCGATTACTCAAGATATGGGTATGTGTACCTGATGCACCACAAAAGCGAAACTTTTGACAAGTTCAGGGAGTTTCGGGCTGAAGTGGAAAAGCAATTGGGTAGACCCATAAAGGCACTTTGATCATATCGAGGTGGAAATACCTTTTTGATGAGTTCTTAGAACACTTGTTAGAGAATGAGATTTTATCCCATTTGACTGCGCCAGGCACTCCGCAGCAGAATGGCGTAGCGGAGAGAAAAAATAAGACTTTGTTGAACATGATTAGGTCCATGATGAGTTATTCATCATTGCCTTTATTCTTTTGGGGATATGCACTACAAACCACATGTTATCATTTGAACAATGTGCCTTCAAAATTGGTCCCTAAAACTCCTCACGAGTTGTGGACGAGTAGGAAGACATCCTTAAACCATATTCGTATATGGGGATGTCTGGCTCATGTCCTGTTTAAGGATCCGAATAAGTTGGAGGCACGTTTGAAAGTTTGTGTGTTTATAGGATATCCAAAAACGACTAAAGGGGGTTATTTTTATAACCCAAAGGAAAATAAAGTCGTGGTTTCAACTAATGCAACTTTCCTTGAGGAGGGTTACATGGACGACTTTAAACCTCAATGCAAAGAGGTACTTGAGGAGTTAAGGAGTGATCAGATTACTTCGAAGGTTCTGAATGAAATCATTCCAATTGGTGTAGAAAAACCAAACAAACCTGAACAACAACCTCAGGGGCTTCGGCGTAGTGGGAGGATCGGGCGTCAACCTGAGGGTATATGTTCAATGGGGAGGTCTTTTTGGCTGAACCAGATGAACATGACAGGGATCCTTATACTTATGCAGAAGCTATGGAGGATGTTGATTCAAAACTCTAGACAGAGGCCATGAACATTGAGATGAAGTCTATGGAGACTAATCAGGTTTATGAGCTTGTGAATCTTCCCGAAAGGGTAAAACCCATAGGGTGTAAGTGGATCTACAAGAGGAGAAGTGGAATGGATGGAAAGATCGAAACCTTTAAGGCTAGACTGGTAGCTAAGGGTTATACGCAAAAGGAAGGAATCGATTATGAGGAAACCTTTTTGCCTGTAGCCATGCTTAAGTCCATCCGGATTCTCTTTTCCATAGCTGCCGCTCTCGATAATGAGATTTGGCAGATGGATGTCAAGACGGCTTTTTTGAATGGCTATCTTGATGAGTCCATTTATATGGAACAACCAGACGGGTTCAAGATCACGGGTCAAGAGGTTATGGTTTGTAAGCTACTAAATTCAATTTATGGACTTAAGCAGGCTTCTCGTTCTTGGAACATAAGATTTGATCAGGTGATCAATACTTATGGGTTCTTACAAGATATGGATGAACCATGTGTTTACAAACACATTAGGGATGAGAAGGTGGTTTTTCTACTGCTCTATGTAGACGACATTCTGCTAATCGGCAATGACGTTGGGGCATTGTCATCGATCAAACTATGGTTGACCAAGCAGTTTGACATGAAGTACTTGAATGAGGCTAATTTTGTTCTCGGCATCCAGATCTTTTGGGATAAGAAGAACAAAATGATAGCTTTGTCACAGGCCAGCTACATAGATAAAATTCTCAGGAGGTTTGAAATGCAGGATTCCAAGAAAGGTGGGCAACCATCTAGGTCTAGAATTACCCTTTCTAAGAAAGACTCTCCAAAGTCTTATGAAGAAAGAGAATACATGAAGAAGTGGGAAGTCTCATGTATGCTATGCTTTGCACACGACCGGATATTAGCTATGCGGTCGGAATTGTAAGTCGATTTCAGGCGGATCCAGGACCGAACCATTGGGTTACAGTAAAGCAAATTTTCAAGTACCTGAGAAGGACTCGAGGGTATATGCTTGTATATTCGGGTGAGGACCTGACTCCTCTAGGATAGACTGACTCAGATTTTCAATCCTGTCTGAATTCTAGGAAATCGACTTCAGGTTTTGTGTTTACTCTAGGAGGCGATGCCATCAGTTGGAGAAGTGTTAAGCAAGATTGCACTTCGGGTTCAATGATGGAGGCCTAGTATGTGGCGGCTAGTGATGCTTCGAAAGAAGCAGTGTGGCTCTGCAAGTTTCTTGGGGATCTTGAGGTAGTTCCTGGTCTGGATAAAGTGGTATCACTGTACTGTGATAACAGTGCGGCGGTAGCTAATGTTAAGGAACCAAGATTTCACAAGAAGAGTAAGCATATTGATCGGAAGTATCATGTGATAAAGGACTTCATTGAGGGCGGGCATTTCACGGTGTGCAAGTTCGCTTCAAAGGACAATTTAGCTGATCCATTTATGAAGACACTTACTAGGAGAGTCTTCGAGAGGCATGTGGAAGCTATGGGGATGCAAGATTTGTCATATTTACTCACTTAGTGCAAGTGGAAGATTGTTAGACATGTATGCCCTAAGGAGTAAAAATGTAATAAGTTTTTGGAGACATTTTTATCAATGAAGAATTTATTCATTATTTATATACCAAATCTTGTCCTCTTTACGTTCATATTTGTTGAATGTATGTTAAGCAAACAATAGTCTAAGATTGTCGGTCTAAACCTTAAGAATTGGGCATATGATGGACAGATTATACGGAAGACACGATTCTTAAAGTGATGGTCTAAATCATACGATCCACAATCGAGGGAATAAAGTTGGGAGCTTTATTCATGCAAAGATTGTTATTTTGTCTATATCCTTTTTGGGAGATGGTTTGTCTTGACCATCAGAGGAGGACTCCGTGAATAGAAACATTGGCACGTTGTCATAAGTGACGAAGTGTTGGATCGGGACATAAAGTGAATTAATTTGAATTAATAATTTTGTCTCAGCAAATCGATTCACTTTAGACAATCATTTGTGTTGTATCTTAATCCTGAGATGAATAGTGGGCCCGTTGTCTTGGCTTGTGTCTTTTGATGTACCAAAGGGTGACACCCACATCTTAATAGTGGTATGCATGTCGGTACATTAGAGGCATGACTTTTGATGGCGTAGACCTGTTATTCATAGATATGGAATCCATAGCTCCTCTTTAGGAGTAATGATATCCTCTTCTATGCATTATCTTGTAATTGGAAAACTGGAGTATTCAACCATTTGGATACATAGGTGTAACCGAATGGTATACTGTCTTTGGATGGTAAGTTTTTTAATGGTGAGATAATGGAACGTAAGATAAAAATAATCGGAAAGGTAAGATAGAACTTGTCCTTAAGCCGATTATGGATTATCATATGGGGATACGATACACTATGCCATGTCATGGAGACTTAGCTATACGAGCTTCGTAATTCTATGTAATTGGAGAGTGTAGCTCCAAGCTTTTAGTGGAGTAGCGTTGGAGTTGATAATTATGAAATCTATATCTAGGATATTGGGTTTCATAATTATTAAGAGCTTGAACTATATAGGTCCATTTGGTCCCCTTTGCTAGCTCACAACATCCTGTAACGACACGGCGTGTTTTTTCAATAATTGATGACTTGTGTCGGATTTATCAGATTGGTTGAAATTTGAAAGAATCAAATAATCCATGTCTATTTATCGGTTGAATTAATTTTGTAATAAATTAATTCAAGATAAACTTGTTGAATTATTAGGATCGGATAATTCTTGTTTGTTTATCGGTTGATTTAATTTTGGATAAATTAGATCAAGATAAACTTGTAGAATTATTGGAAATTGATTTATTTTCTTAGAGATTATCTAGATAAAGTTGTTTTGATCAGATAACTTCTCTATTGGGTTATTTGAATTCAAACTGAAACTTTATCCTATAGAATCTCAGGTGGAAAATAAAAGATTCATGAGATTTTTATTCGACAATTTGGCCTGCCGATGGACGTGTTCGGCTTGCCGATGGGACCTATTCGGCCTGCCGATCAGGTGGTTTGGCCTGTCGATCAGTGAAGGATAAGATCACTCGTTTCCACGCGGTTCGTATCAGATATTGATTTGAATTTGATTCTGATCCGAATTTTGAGACCTAACCTGATGAGGACTGACTCTAGAACCAACCTTTATAAATAGGGAGTGAGTCTCACAAGTTACTTAGATCAATTGAGATATTAAGAGTGATACTCTGCTAAGTGAGAATCTGAAAAACTCCCTAAGAGCTTTTGTTCACAAATCACGTACACTTGTTTTGGGTTCTCTCGATTGGTTAGAAGGAGAGTCACCGGTGGAAAAGTTGTACATATAAGCCCACACTTACTCTAGTCGTGGATAGAGAATAGCAAAGAAGACCCGTTGGTTGAGGCTCTTCCGGAACATTATTTCTCTTCATAGATTGCGAAGGTTCTTCAGCATACAAAGGTTAGTAAGATCTCGTTAATTTATGCATATAGCATGTCAAACTTGTATTTTGGAAATTACTCTGATGAAAAAATTTTTAAAATTCCGCTGCGCACTATTTTTCCAACATATCGTTCTAATAAAAGCTTGTTATCCATCTTCAAAGAGTTTTCTATAATGTAGTTCTGTTTTTTTTTCTGTGTATTCTCTCTCTTTTATTTTTATTTTTATTTTATTTTGCAGTGTCTTGTAGCAGTAGGGTGGGCCTCTTACCATCTGGGATTCGCAGACAACACTGACCCTGAGTCGGGGTAGTGTCGTTGGACTGATGGGAAGAAATGGTGGTGCTCAAGGGACGTTGTTGCCGACTAGAAGTACTATGAGAGGCACATTAACAGTGGCAGCTATCGTTCAAGAAAGCCTGTGGAAGGCTAGACCGGCCATGCCGCCTCTAAGGCCGCTGCCACTACCTCAAAGGTGGCGCCTCCAATGACCTCCTTTGACCCAATTGTGATGTCGTTGGCAATTCCCATTGGCAGTGCATCCAACAGCCTTGCCACCATCGCGCAGCACCAGTTCAAGGGCTTGTAGTCTGATGTGGCTGCTGCTGCTGCTACAAATCCTTCTACAGATGCTGCTCTTGCCAGCAGGTGAAATTTTTAAAGAGCTTGCTCGAGGAGAAATGAAGAAAGATCCAGGATGAAATTGAGGCGATTAGGGCACACTAAAGTTGGTTTGGGAAGGAAGCAGACGTGGAGGGAAGAATTGGACATATAAGAAAGAATGTGAAGGGATGAATTAGACATGTAAGAGAGAATTAGACATGTCAGCATTTTTTTTAACCAAAAAAAAAGGTCTACTCCTCTAATTCAAGTTTTTGGTGAGTCCTTCTGTCAAATTTCACCTTTTATTTATTTTCCCACACTATAAACATGTGCAGCCGCTTCCTGGGCTCAGTCCAGGATTAGTCATTGACCTTCTAGGCAAATTTAATTGTAGAATTCATCCTTTAAAGGAGTATAGTCTAATTTTAATTTTAGGTTATTAACACTAATGGCCCTTAAACTTTAGGGTCTCTCTCACTTTACCTATTAAACTTTAAAAATCATTACTTTACTCCCTAAATTTTCAAAACATCTCACCTTGTCCCTTGAATTTTAAAAATAACCATTTTGTCCTTGTTTCAAAGATCCTTATTTTGTCTCCTATTTTCAATTTATTGCCTAAATAAACAAATTTAAGCTCACATGATTCGCACATGGGCCACCTGTAAGGACAAAAATGAGATTTTATCACTTTTAGGTTTACACTCTCATATTACTTTTTTTTTTATCTACTATTATTTAAGAATGGTATGCATGCACATTTCTTCTCGATACTGTTGGTCGATATCTCATTATTTTTAATGCATAATTCGTCTTGTTTAAGTATTCAAATTTAGATATCAACGAGTAATATCGATTTATTAAATCAGTTACGTATTAAAAATGAGAAGAAATGTGCGGGCAAAACCTTCCTAAATGAGAGTTCAGATAAAAAGCAAGGGCATCAAGTAAGAGTATAAATGTGAAACAAAACTTAAGGGTGAAAAAATCTCTTTTTGCCCTTACAGGTGACCCACATGCAAATCATGTGGGCTTAATTTTGTTTATTTGAACGAAAAATACAAAATTTAGAAGATAAAGTAAGAAGCTTTAAAAGTTCAAGGGTAAAATGATGATTTTTAAAATTTAGGGAGCAAAGTGAGGAGTTTTAAAAGTTTAATAAGTAAAGTAATGATTTTTAAAGTTCAGGAGGAGGCAAAGTTAACGTTTAGAGGCCATTAGTGTTAATGACCCTTTAATATTTATGGCAATAAATCATATATTTATTGATTTACTTCCTTCAAAAAAATAGCATTCTTACTACAAGGATTAAGAAATAATCTTTTTTCATTTTAAAAGAAAATTGCTGGGTAAAAAGAAGTTTTTTAACTAAAAAAAAATTTAAAAATATATTATGTAGATAAAAGGAATAAAAATACTTATTAAGAAAAACATATATATAAAATCTAGGTTTTTATTAGAATAAATTTGATGAATCTATTAGAATTTGATCATTGGAATAA
The DNA here is from genome assembly GCA_025403435.1 of Artocarpus heterophyllus. Taxonomy (NCBI): domain Eukaryota; kingdom Viridiplantae; phylum Streptophyta; class Magnoliopsida; order Rosales; family Moraceae; genus Artocarpus; species Artocarpus heterophyllus. The sequence continues at coordinate 9,999 of JAJQZP010000223.1, read as the reverse complement.
ATTTAGGATTTTCTTGAAAAATAGCAATCCTCTACAGATGGTAGTATTACCCATAGGGACAAGCGTCATGGGTATCCACCTCGAAAAGAGTAGGGATGGAGGATAATATTTGAGGATTGGGGTGATGATGGGACAAAATCTTATCCTCAAGTCGGGGATGAAGAAGCACTTCCCACCTGCATCCATCCCTATGTACATGTAAAAATATATATAAACATTTATTAATTTGTCAAAAATATATTTATTATTATTCTTAATATTAATTTTTTTAATGTCTGTATTTTTTTAAAATTTTGGTTTATTTTGTTAAACATTGAATTTGGATTAATTTTATATGAATTTGAACTATTTATAATTCTTGAAATTTTTATCAATAATAAACATTTTGTAGTGGGTATAGAGAAGGCTCCCCTAACTAGGATTCCCCGACTCCTTCCCCACTTTTCCTTGATGTTTAGAAATGTTTTTATTAATTTTGTTCTTGGATAATTCACATCCTCTTCTTATGTCAAAGGTTAGAAGAAAATTCAAAAACTAGCTTTACTTTTAGCTAAATCCAAATTTGTCCTAATGTTTTTTATAATCCAAAAAATATACCTCATATTTATAAACTATTTCAAAAATATGCCCTAAATTTTTAAAGTGAAAACGCCTTTAATTGGTTAAGTTATTTAAAGTTACATAAAGTCCTTAACGATGAATAATTAAATATTATTTTAAATATTAATAACCATGAACTTAAGTTTAGAAACAAAAAGTAAAAAAAAAAATCAAATAAAACAAATTATTATTTTGTTTTAAAAAAGGTTCAAAACTAACTGGTCAAATTGGTTTAGTCCTATAAAAGATTTGCGTTTTTGTAACGTCTATATATAGTTGCTTTAATTTTGACTTGTTAGACTAATCAAACCCTATATTGGATCCTTCTCTGCAATATGTGGAAACAAACTGGCTCTTTTAATCTTGATTTTATTTAGTTTTAAATTCTTTTTGGAAAAAAAATAAGATAATTATTGAGCAAAGTATGGTAATTTCAAAATGCTGGATGGTTAAAACGGTAATAGACAAGAGAAGATTGTGAACAGCAAAAACAAAAAATAAAAAAAGGCAAAAAAAAGAAAGGGAATAATTTAGATTAGATGGTTCCAAACCTCCAACGAGGTTTTGTGGGCGAAGCGTGTTCATGAGCAATAGGAAGGGAGTGAGTAGTAAGGACTAAGGAGGTGTGTCGGGCAGAGTGCGACATTTTGCTTTCCTCCCGTCTCTTTCGTATTATAACTTCGTCTTTCTTTCATCTTTGCCAGCCATATTAATATCATCGTTATGCACTTTCTTTATAATTGATTTTTTATATTCCCTTTCTTCTTACTTTCATGTTGTCTCTTCCCAACTTCCTCTAATTGCCAACTGCCATGCTCGTAAGTGTTTCTTTCATTAATTTTTTCTTTCTTTTTTAGTTGAGTTTATCAGTTTTTTATCTGCTACCTTAAAGGCCTTTGTCTTGTGGGTCTTATGTGGGTAAGTCCCCCCAACTGCAGAATGAAGGACATTTTTTTTTTATTTTTTATTTTTTATTTTAAAATCAAACTTTGGATATTTGGTCTTAATACTTTTATTGCTTTCTTATCATTCTTGATTTTTCAAATTTTGAATTTTATTTTGTTTGAATTTCTTGTTGTATGAGTATTAGGTGGTGAAAAATACTTGTTTTTGAGCAGGAAGGAGTGAGATAAGTGAATTATAGGATGATGATGACGGCAGTAATAGTTTTGGTGAGTGTTTGGAAGTGGGCATGTTTGTTTGGTTTAAGGGGTGCTTTCATTTTCAGTATTACTTGGGCTGAGTTGTTGAAGGCCACTATTTACTTGCATTTTAGTTTGATGTGGAGAATAAAGGTTTGGACAATTGCTCTTCTTACTCTGCCTTTTCGACTTCTCACCGCCATTTGTAGGGAGAGGCAGGTTAGCTTCTCATTTCACATTTTCTCTTGTAATTTATTAGTTTCAAGTAAATTCTAGTTCTAATAAATTATAATTATGGAATGTTTGGCAGCTGGAATTGCAAGTGCCTTTTATGGAGAATGAATTGGAGAATGTTGGATGGGAGAGAATCAAACTTAAGCAACATCTCCAAACAGCCATCCGGGAACATTGAATGATGGAGTTGATTTTGGCTGACCTTCAACACCAACTTGACAAAGCCATTTCCAAAATTCAACTTTTGCAGGATCAGATACTCAACTCACATTTTCTATCTTTTTTTTTTTTTTTAAAAGCAACTTTTCTTTTTATGTTTCCTCTATTTCTATACCTTTTTTCTCTTTGTAAGTTTCAGAATTGGCCCCAGTCTGATTATAACTTTGTTGCGGTTCCTAAATCATTTTTCCCCTTTTGCACTTTAAGTACTGTTTACTAATAAGACCATGCACAAATTCAAAACAGCAATTTCTTTTTCTCTTCTTTTTTTTTTTTAAATTAAAATTCCAAACCAAAAGCTGGGAAAATGTAATCTTTTACGATCCTTTTCTCCTCAAAATATTAACAGTAAGAGCTCTGAAGCCTACTTGTAACCAATCTCTACTTTACATAAAGATAAATGTCCTGCTTTCTAGGGGGATGACATTCTAGTTCTGGGATGTAGCTAAGATGATTTTCGTGTGATATGGGAGACAACAAAGATATAATCGGAAGAACATAGTAGTATGATCTCATCAAATGAATAATAAAATTATTGGTTTTGCATTCTTGGTAACTCAATTCCAAATTTAGTCCTTTATCCTCAAGAATACCGTTGTGTGTTTTAACAGTTGAAGGAAGTGAAAAGTGAAAATCTTTGGACGACACCAGTAACAGCCATAACAGTGGATTTGCTGACAAATATGGCATATCATATGGGATTCCCAAATGGAAACCAAGTTATGATGGGAGTGGTATCGTCCTACAAGACCTTATGATGCTCACAAGTACATCCGGGGACGAGACCAAAACTACTACTGAGTTGCTGAAACTCTTGAAACCCGAATTGGGAACCATTTGCAGAAATTTGGACACCCTTGAAGTCATTGACCAAAGAAAGGAGACTGCAATCGTACAGAGTCTGTTGAGCACGGTGTTGTCGCTTTCTGTTGGAATGATCATCTGGGAGCTCGAGGACCCTTGTATGTCTCTTGTTGCAGCTCTGTTCACAGTGGTTGGGATGTCGTTGATGAGGGTGGTCCAATTTTTCTCCACCATTAATAATAAACTTGCTTCAGATGCGGTTGCTCTCTTAAGCCTAAACTGTTTCATACTTGGTACACTTGCTTACCCGACGCTGCCAAGAATGGTGCGAATATTGGGTCCATTGGTGTTGAGAATTGCATACCAGGGCATGAGGTTTGTTGGCCTCTCTTTTTCCTAGCAAAAGGTATTGTCCTCTGTCACTGTAACATGCAAACATGAACCAAGCTTGAAGTTTTGGTGCTTGTAGATTGTTCTGATATACATGACCTTGTATTACAGAGTGTAGGCTTTTTTATCCTTTTGGGGATTTGTGTTTCGTACTGTAACATTGAGTATGAAATAAAAAAGGATGGGCAATTATTTTGAAATGAAATTCTGATGATAACGTCCTAATTAACTTGATAAGTAGTAGACTATTTGAATGACAATAATCCAATGGAAAGGAGACCACATTTTTCTGTCATGGGATTTGCTTCTTTTTCTTTTGAAAAGGAAGTTTGTCCAAGTTGATGCAATTCTTAAATGGAATTGGTTGGTGGCAATGCAACTCTTCAATAGAGACTCCCACTGCCAGTTGTACAAGAGATTGTTTGGTAGGAGGGAAAATTGAAATGAGAGGAATAGTGAAAGGATTTTGGGATTTATGGTTATTTTGTAGGAAAGGAAAAGCGGAATGACAGGATTTCGTATAAGAATTCAGGATTTATGGCTGATTAGTAGAGAGGAAAAAAAAAGAAGAGGGAATGCATTCATAGGAGATCCTTAAAAAAAATAGTATTGTTATTATTATTATTTTCTTCATATATACATACCGAACTCAATAGAGAAATGCGATCCGCTTCTTTCTCATTTTCCTCCCTCTATTCAAACGTAGCCTAAGTTATATTCAGTATTATATGTGAATCAACGAATGACTGTTGTCGTTGTCTAATTTCCCGATGGGAATTTTGGAACTTATTCGCAAGTTTTATCTGTAGTTGTCTTTCTCGTACAGGCTCCTGCATCAAACGTAGATTTGTTTTTCAGTAGGTTTTGGGACCAACATAGATTTATGAAGGCCTCTTCTCTTCACTGCCAGAAGAGAGAAAAAGGCCTTTCGAGAGAGAGAGAGAGAGAGATGAAGTGAATGATCAAACTGAGCTGAGTTTCAAGTTCCAACTGATAATAAAAGTCCCAGAAAATGAATGCATAATTGCATTAATTTTGCATGTTCCCAAGTTAAAACCCTTTGCATACATACATACATATATCTATGCATTGTGTTTTCAATTTTATGGATGGACCAAAGTTGTTAAATGCCAAGTTTAGTTCCTAGAAGCCGTCCTCTTCAGAATCTTTTGATTATATGCAGCTCACTCACATGCCGCAAAACTTCTGGCTTGGACTACCATTTAATATCAGTCAGTTTTAACTTTTTTGCATCTTCAAATAAATTAATTGTTTCATTGTTTCAAACATTTCATTCATTGTTTGCTCATCTATGTATAGTTGGTACAGCTTCTATTTACATACGCACGCACACAGTATATTACAGCTATACTTCCTTCGAAACATGTATACAAATGAAATAAGCTGAATATGTAATAACATTAAATTTATCAAGAGCCCCCAACGTTTGTATCTCGTGCTGAAGTAGCCCCTCATCCATAAAATTTGACTCGGCATAAATAACATTGTAGCCCTTGTGTTACAAACCTTCGATTTATCTATAAAATAAAAAATATTATGCACTAAATAAAAGAGTCTATGGGATTGAAAAATATGACATAATAGCCTTTTCGTTGAATGAAACGAGTATTTATAAAGTTTATAAGAGTAATTCTAATCTAATTCAAATATTGAAAAATATAAAACTAGATCACGGAAAACTAATTAAATAACAAAAGGAAAAAGAATCTAAATTCTTAGTATTTACAAATCTAAAATTATTTACCCAAGAAAATACATCAAGGGCCCAAGTCCCCTGAGTGAACAGCGCTGGGCAAGATGGATAATGAACTTTTGTGCTGCCTCATTATTGTCGCTTGTAACAATAATAATATCATCAAATAGGTTGAAAAATAGATCAATATAACAAAAATATAACATTTGTGTTGAAGACAAAGAAAGAGTTGTCAGCATTTAAATGATGCTAACTAATCTGGTAAGATCTAATAAAGTAATATAATGCTATTTTATCTTAGATATGCTTTTATGTTTTATGGTATTTTAAAAAGATACTATAAAATATTTTGTGATTTATGGTGTGAAGTAGACAGTCAAACCACTTATAGCTTCTCTAGGTTCCGTCACCATCTGCCAGCGTTTATTGACTTCCGTGGTAGAATCTAAAGGCTGGACAATGCCGTTGGATCATTCTCCATCACTGGAAAATATTTGCACCCCCACCATAGAATTTCCCATTTAATTGATATATCTTCGTTACAAACATGGGGTAGCTGAATAATACTGTAGAATGGTTCTTCCACTAAGATCGTTTTCAAAGATTGAAATTGAAGCCTTTGGCTTTTTTCCATGCGTGTGTTAATATTTTTATTATTTTTATTAGAGAGAGAAGAGAAGAGAAAGTTTTCTGATAACCATCAAATCGCTTTCCTCTCTTCCCTCCTCTTAAGACTTTGATTTGAATGTGAAATAACTGATACCACACATAAGGCAGGAAATAGGGTCCATCAAAGTTGGATAAGGTTGTGTCGGTCGTGTTAATTAGGAAATAAGTTTTATCTTGTGAAAAAGAGACCTGTTTTGAGTGCCAACAAAAACCAAACCAGAAATATATACATATATAAGTATCTTGTCTGATTTGCTTACTAAACATAAAAACTAGACAAATATTTAAGGCTAAGTAGTCTTGATCATCATAATTTTGTAAGCCAAATCTTTGAGAATATTATCCTTTTTACCTGAGCTGCTGCTGAGGATATTTTATAATCAGAAATCCACTTTGATTAGTGATGAATGTATGACCGACTATGGTCTATGAGTAGGTTAGTCTATGTCCGGGGTTGGAAGAATCAAAGAAGAATTATTTGGTTTTGACTGGAAAATGTTGGGTTCCCATTTTGAACAAAAACAGAAAGAAAAACAGGCAGATGGGGACAGAATAGAAGAGAAAGATGCCCCTTTTACATTGAAGAAAAAGGCTACGACAGACGATAGCCTCATAAGCAAAACTCAAAGTCTGATCTGTGATGAGAACGAAAAGTCAGAGCCCACTTGCGACGCTCATGTGCCATCGTAATAAGATGATGGATTATCATACATGTGTCCTTGGCTCAACATACAAAATAATTCCTGTAAATTCACTCTTGTTCATCATCTGACGTATCATCAACTATGCGTAAAAAAAAAAATTAAATTAAATTAAATTGAAAAAACCTACTTCTTACCATTTAACATGCCATGCTTCTTAACGTTAAATTTAATCAAAATCATATTAAAATAATAATTTAAAAATTATTTTAAACTAAAGTCTTATGAGTATGGCTGTTTAAAAATAAAAATGAATTGGTTAGGCCGTTTACGTGAAAATATCAAATGTGAAATGATAATGGGTATCCCCCACTTTTGTGATGCTAGTTGTTGACACCTTTTCAAGAAACTGTTTTCCATTCCCATGCTGTTATAGCATTATTCTTGTACTGGTGCACCAAGCATCATTATTTGGCTTAACTATTAATATTATTTTCCGGACATGACACTCTTATATCGGTCAGTCTAACAAAATTTGAACAGCCAGACGTTTTCTCTTTGAAAGATTTTTTTCATCCGTAAATGTTATAATTTTACTACTTATAAAATTATGAGTCATTATTTAATATACAGTGTATTTTTTAGACTAAATCCTATTACCTTATTAGTATAACGAGTCAAATGTAATTGCTCTCGCCCTTTTGCTGGCTATACAGCAAATAACTTTACCTAATGGCTATTGGCTAATTCCGTCTTGCAATTGCAGGCCAATGTCTACTATCACTCTATAATTACAATATTAGTCTCTGCCAATTGCCAAACTAACAAATATCAAATGAAATATCATTCTTGTTGAGTCTTTTTCAGCCTACATCAACTTAAACAATACACTACTATTTAATTTCTAACCGCGCCCTAAATGAAGGCTTACATCATTGTCAATTGTAATTACTTGGAAGTAATTTTCCTCCTCAGTCCCAATTTAATTTCTTATTAATTGTTTGCCTTGGAAACAAGAAAATTAATAATTAGTGTGGCCGTAAGTCAAAATTTTTAAGTGCATACTCTAGCTAGTTCCATTACCTGCCGCCCATAAAGTTGTGACAACCCAAGTATTTTTATTACATTAAAAATACAATAAACTAAAGATTATGTTAAGTAAAAATATGTGACACAAGGATTATCGTTTAATCCAATTTTTATAATAAAATCCATAAAAGCAAAAATAGGAATTTTAAGGGTAAAAATCATACCATAGTCTTATATGAGAAATGAATGATATGAAAATAAGCTGAAAAGCTTAATTATTGTGTAATGTGTTGCAACAAATGTTAAGACAAAAATACAAGTTAAGAAAAATATTGTATAATACTATGAAAAATTATACAATGTTAAAATAATACAGTATGAGGAAGTACATTAATAAAGTTTTACAGTATGAAAATTACATTGCAAAAGTAATGCAGTGTAAAAACTAGACCGTTTAAGGTTAAATAGTACAGAAATTAGACTGTTTAAAGTTAAAGCAATATATGAATAATACTGTTTAGAGGAAATAAATGAGTAAGGAATGTCGTGTTAGCTCATAACAGTATAGATAATATACCGGTTATATAAAAAAAATACTATCTGTATAAATTTAGATTGTATAAAATTAATACTATAGGAATCACATCAAGTGGTAGATGTAAATAAGTATAAATTTGGATAGAAAATATACCGGCAATATAAAAAAATACTGTCCGTATAAATTTAGATTGTATAAAATTAATAGTATAGGAATTACATCAAGTGGAGATGTAAATAAGTATGGGAGGTTGTGAGACCTCATGAATTATATAGAAAGGAATACCGATAGTATAAAAAATACTGACAGTATAAACTTAGATTGTGTAAAAATGTGAGTCCCACCATGGGACACCCTAATGGATGAGAAATTGCTACCACTCCCTCTTGATGTGGCCAAATCAAATCTTGCCACTTTTACCCTTAATAATGCTTAAGGGTGACTAAGCATAATTAGTCACTAAAAAGAAAAAAAGAAAAAACAAAAAGAGGGGACACTTGTTGATGCTTACCGTAATATGGTAGCGGATCAACACCACGTGCAGCTGCGCACGGTATATGGCTCTTCCGTGATCGTTTCTGCCTGTTCGAGTAGACCTGCAACAAGAGGAGGGACGCTTCAGATGCAAGAAAGAAATGTGTTAGTCAGTAGACAAGGGCTCTCTAACGCTCAAGGCAGGAGTTGCTCGGTGAAGAACGGGAGCTAGTTAGGTGGGAAGGAGCATGCTTGCCTGAATGCAATAAATGCACTCTATTTATAGGTTGTCACTTGAACCAGGTGTTAGGTGGGTTTTGCCAACGACCTGTGTGTCACATTAAGATGTGTCAGAAGGCAGAAAACAAGTGTCGTGCCCTCCGCTAGTGGATTGTTTCCTATTCGACGGTGAGTTATCTGCCATCTATTGGCCAGTGATGACGAGTAGCAGCCTATTTGTGAGTAAAAGGAGTCCGACCCAAGCTAGTGTCTGACCTGAGGAGGCGACCAGTTGTGGTGCGGTTCAAAGGGCCCTAAAAAGCACTTTAAACAGGTGATATGGGCTTATCGGGATCGGATATTTACTCCTAGCGGCTCTTGTCGAGCTAGATTACCGACTACCTAGAGTAAGGCTCCTCAACGGTGACACCGAGCTCACCCCCAATAGTAACCCCTCAGTTCACCTAGTCGGTGCTCGGCCGAATGGACTATGCCAAGAGGGTGAGGTTGACTCAAGATGAAGCCCAAGCGGTGTTCCGAGGCGACGGGAGATGGAAGGTCATGCAATAAAGCTCAGAGGGACACGTGTCGAAATGCGATTGGGTGTTTCCCTAACAAGTATAATCATGGCGCCTCTTCATTTTTCGCGCCTGAGTTTTGCGTTTCAGGTGACTATAAATAGGGCTTTACTCTTTGTCATTTTCACATGCAATCAATGCCACACTTCGCAACTCTTGAGTTTTAGCTGCCAAGCTGTAGTCACCAACCTAGGATTTCATATTCTTGATCTTCCACAACTCGATCATGTAACAACCCGAAAAGTTCACAAAAACATGAGTGACCTTTCTGACTCACAAAATGTAAATATCTCCTGGTCAAACAGCAGTGCCACAGCCGAGGAGGTAGAACCCGAGGAGAGCGCCACCGAGGATGAGGCCGAAAGAGTCATAGTTACTCGAGTCCAGGGGGTGATTGCTTATCGTGTATCTCGGCCTGGTCAGACATCAGCAGTCGTTTACTCTAGCGTAATAACAGAATCTCAGCCCGAGGATCTGCGCCAAGAGTTTGACATCTTGGACGACGTGGTCCTCATCATGCCCAGAGAGAATAATTAACCCCTGACTCCACTCAAGGGGTACATAACGTTATATGCAGAGTTCTTCAGGGCCAGGCTACGCCTGCCATTTCACCCTTTCCTCTGCCAGGCACTCAATGACCTGAACGTCTGTCCTGCTCAACTCAACCCCAACAGTTACAGATCGTTGATCGGGATGTACATGTTTTGGAGGTACCACCAGACTCTTGAGATGTTGTGACGACCCACCT
>JAJQZP010000219.1:0-328574 GCA_025403435.1 Artocarpus heterophyllus | reverse complement strand
AAAATTTGTAAAAAGTTTAGAAATTTCAAATCTAACCTCGAATCGAAGCTTCAATCCGCGTTCTTGACTGCCAAATCACGTCCCCGAGCTTCCTCCTTGCTAACCCGAAGCTTGGATTCGAATGTGGTTTCAAAAATTTGAGAGAGATAGAGAGAGAGGGGGTTGCCGAGAGAGATCAAGAGAGAGAGAGAGAGTGAAATCGGGAGAGTGAGGAGCGAGGAGGAAGAGAGAGAATAAATAGAGAAAATCGATGGGCGGTTTTACAGTGCGAAAACCATGTGCCGCCCACGGTTTTGTAAAACGGAGTATTTTTAACATTTTACAAATTGTTGTGTTTTAAAACTCAAAACATCATTTTAAAACAATAAGAAATCATTTGAATGCATCAATTTAACAAAACAACCAAAAATTCAAAATCCAACCAAATAATCTAATTAATGTTGAAACATTAATTATGGCACACTAATTCATCATTTACATTACATTAACATTAAATAAATTTATATGAATAATTTTTTTGAGGAAGAAAGAACCCATTGAAGACTACAATGATTTTTTGAGGAAGATAATAACCTGTTCATCCTGTTCGTCTATCATCATAGAAATTTCGCAAAAGAATTGATAGCTATTACCATAGATATATGTATTTATCCCTAATTCAGTTTCTTAATAATCTGGCATGATATGATTCTAGGACTATGATATAGTTATTCTAGGATTCTACAGATTTATATGAATATCTAAAATTAAAAATTCTAACAAAAGTTGGACATTCTCTTATTAAAAATCTTGTTGAATCTTGGATCTATCCCATATTACTCAAATGTTGTCATTCCGTATGCCTTGTTGGTTGGAATTTCACCCTCAAGAATTGCATCTTTCAAGTGGTACCTACACATATGTAGTACAATATCATATATTATATTAATGATCCTGTGATTTGTTTTATGCATGTTTATAAGTTTATGATTACCTCTATATATATATATATATATATATATATAACGAAAAACTAATGAATTGATTCCTTGAATTTGGATGATATTTTTACTCATCCAATTGGATTAGATACAGAATTTGGGTTATAAAAATCCAATAAACCCAATTCAATCAAATGCATTTTCATTATAAGTAATATAAAAACATTAGAACATATAATTGAGTAAATCCTAGAATCAAGATTCTGCAGTACGTCATTACCAAGTGTCCATCGCGTTCCATTGAATTCCCACAACACACCGGCCTCTACTCCTATGTGGAGCCCACCCACATTTTCGAACTTGAGCCCTTAACGTCTTCTGTTGTTTTGTTGGACGGTTTTTATTTGATGTTGTAGGATGGTGATAAATGACTAAATTTATTTGTTGACAAATATGTAGACTTCTCATTTTGAGCAAGTTTTTTAAGAAAACTCAATTCCATTAACCACTTACATATGCTATGTTTGCCGATTATAATAGATTTCAATTCTTTTTCTCAAAAAAGAAGTTTTTTTTTTTTTTTTTTTTGAGAAATAGGGAATTAGACCATCATTTATTGGGAATAAAAGTAAATAGACTAAAATACAACAATGTTTAGTAAAAGGCCTACTTAAATTAAAACAAAATTTATTTTGATATAAAATGACATAGATAAAAACATAAGCAATAAAGAGAAAAGAAAAAACAAAAATAAAAAGAAAGAGAAGTAGAAAAAGAACAGGTAAATTGAAAATTTGTGTTTAAAAAGAACACGCGATTTCAAAAATGTTATGTACTTAGATATTTTTGAAAGTGTGCTATTTGCTTACAGTAAGAATTAAAACTATGGTATTTGATATAAATTTTCTTCTTTTTTTTTTCCTTTCTCATCTTGCTGGTTACGAACTTGAGGATTTTCTTTGGTTATAAAAAGGAGAGAATGATGGAATTAATCTATCGTTAATTGAGAATAAAAATAAATAGTCTAAAATATAATAGTGCTTAGTTTATAGCACACTTATATTAAAACAAAATTTATTTTTGTATAGAATGACACAGAGAGAAACACAAAATAATAACAAGATAACAAAAACCAAAAACGAAAAAAAAGAGAAGAAGAAAAAGAAGTAAAAAGATGGGGTAAAATTAAAAATTCAAGTGTTTAAAAGAGTACTAGATTTTAAAAACGTTGTTGACTTAAATATTTTTAAAACTATACTATTTGCTTATATTAAGAATTGAAACTGTGTTATTTGATGCAATTTTATTATACATAAATTCCTTTAACGCCACCCAAACCAATTTTAATATCACAATTGACGAATGTTATTATTCTAACATGAAGTTTCCACGATACTACACAGAGCTACCCACCATGTCGTTCAAGGATTTGATTATACACTATTTCAACTGTCTTTATTTGAATAGAATAATCCCGGAAAACTCAAGCTTCCATGCTTTTCGGTTAACTCCAATAACGTCTAAGACCCTTGCCTAACCTCATTTGAACTCGGAAATATAGTCCAATCTCTCTAAAACCATGCCTCTATCTTAGACCGCTACTAAGTCGCCTCATAGCTTTCATAAACTTCATTGCCAACCTTATACCACCTAGGAAAGATGGTTTGAAGACCCAACTCTACCATTCTTGCTTGTCAGAAAACTCAAGCTTTTATATTTTTTGGCAAGTCCTAAAGAAGTCCAAGATCCATACAACCATTCCAACCTCCCAAAACCGCTTTAAAACACCTATAAACCTCATCTCTGACCTCAAAACCATCTAAAAAAAAGCATCAACATGACCTAAGTCCACCATCTCTAATCAGCGGAAAACTTCAAGTTCTATACTTTCTGGCGAACTCCAAGAACATCTAAGATCTTTGTCCAACCTCATTTGAATTCAGAAATACCACCAAATCTCTCTAAAACTATGCCTTTCTATGACCCAAATAACCCCCATGAACAAAGAGAATCAAACCCACCATCAATGAGTTGCCACCTTTTCTCTCTAACTCTAAAACCTCTCTTTAAGTTTTGAACTAACCAACCCGTCGAAGTCGCTCTTCTATAGGACTGCTTCACCTATCAAGAACCCTTTCTTAGGAAGTTGTTCCACCCGTTAGGAACCATTTCTCAAGAAGTTGCTGCACCCTTAGGACCACTAAATCCTGTCATTTCACCAAAATACCACATCTTGACCAAATGGACATATCCCCATCACTAAGTGCATAGAGAATTCCTCTATAGTTGTTCATGTTTCCCTTCCACATCATGTGTATGGTTGAAGGTTCTCTTTAGCAAAACTCTCATCTCTAACAGATCTAGAATCATTACAGGTCTCACCCTCGGACTTGATCGTCCTCGGGACTACCTAGATATAACTGTAACCCAACTGAGGCCACCACAAGGTGAGCCTAAATAGCCCATTGTGGCAACTCCTAATGCCAGAACAGCCGCCACGGACTTCATCATCTCCATCACCTGTCATGTTGCCACTTTAGCTCCTGTTAGACAACCCGAGCCAATAAAAAGAAGCCACAAAGTTTGCACCCTTCATACGTGAAGGCCTGCAACAAAAGTTTAATATTTGTTTTAACTTGGTTTTGTAATGAATGAAATAGGTTTTTCCTTATTCTTCTTGGTGGGGATTTTTCTTGCTTTTTTTGGCTTCAATAATTCCTCTATACATGTGAAGGTGTATTTATCCTAAGTTCTAGCTAGATTTATGGTTTGTTGTCCCAGTCGATTATAGATATGGATTTTCTTGTTCATTGTTTGTTTGTCCCAATTCTAGATTTGGGATTTTTTATTGTGTTCCTTGTATTTGAATGGCTTTTGGTGGTATTTTTCTGGAACGTTCAAGATCTTTATTTTACCATATTTGACCAAAACAAAGGAGCACGATGCTCGGTTGGCAATGAGGTTTGGAGGCTAGAAGCGACAAGGATGAAGTAAAGCAGGGTCCATCATGGCGTCACCATCACGAGAGAGGAGGAGCTCAGTTGTTGTTGCGGGAAAATGAAGCTCTGTCGCTGTCGCAGGGAAAGGGAGCTTCATAGTCGTCGTGGGGGAGGCAAGGTGTCGTTGCCGAACTTAAAGGGTGGGTTTTTGTGGCTGCAGGTCTACATGTGGGGAAGGGGCGGAGATTTGGGGGATTATTTATCCGGTCAATGCTCTCTTTATCCAAACAACAATTAGCACCAAACATGGGATTGGGACTAGTACTATTTATTCTTAAATTAGTCCTAATCCCATGTAATAAACACATAATAGCGAACTAGACATCGTCAAGCCTACCAAGCCTAGATCCTTCAACCACCGTCCCTCCCGTTTATCGCCAAATCACTTAGAACCCTCCGCCTCCAACCATCCCTTGCTTGGATCCCTTGCCTAGTTTTTTTTTTTTTTTAAGTTTTTATAATTTTTTTAATACTAAGTATTGTTTTTTGTTTTTGATTTTGACAGGATAATGGGTTTTAGCTTCTTTTTTATTGTTTTTAATTTATTTAATACAAAAGTATTTGTATAGAGTATTTTTTTTATTCACATAATTTGATTAGTTTAAAAAATAATTATGTCTAATTTAGTTCAATATGATGTGTACCAAACACTAAATAGGATTCAACGCAATCTTGTTAAGTCCAGTCCAATCCTCTCTGTAATCCAACCAATCCAATATGTCAAACGGAGCTTAATGATATAAGGTGTTTAGCAATGATGTATTGTTGTAAAAAAAAAATTCAAAAAATTCGACAATTTCCTTAGTTTGGAAAAGTTCAATTATTTATTTAAAAAGATGAACAATTTACGAATTTTCCTGAAAAAAGAAAAAAAAAAGTACCATCCAACTCTGAACTCCATACATTGAAAATCACTCGACTGGTTTAATGAGCAACAATTAGAAGATATATTAGTCAAAATTTATTCCTAATCCTATGGCATGATTATGATTTCAGAGTCCAACTTAGCTGAACATCTGATATTTCTAATTACCTTCTCTGTAATTTCGAGAAACACGGAAATGAATGGAAGACAAGTAACGAATAGCGACATAGAGGCTGAGGAATTGTACTCAATCCATAAGCGTTTCTTGAACGTGTCATCACCATCAATTCTTAAGTACTCCAAAATGGGAAGAATCGTACATTTCAACTTTAAAAATATATATATATATATATATGCCAGTTGTTTCTTACCTCTGTGAATTTGCAATTTTCAAACTTGCTCAGCTCAAAATGGATTAGGAATAGCATTACGGAAAATAAATAATTTAGAGATATCTTCTTCATTCTACTGCGATTTCTTGATTTTTAGTTTGTCACCTTAAATTGGTTTATCCTGCAGCCTCAATTTTCACGGCTTTTAAAAGGGAATTCAATAAATTCATTGAAATTTTATTACACATCACAAGAAACATGAAAACGGTACTTTTTTCTCAACACACATCAGCAAACCCACCTGTTAACAAGGAGAGGAACAAAATGTCAAAAAACCAAACCAACAAGCAAATTGAACATTTATAATAATAAGGGACTTGATTAGAATTATGGCTTCTTGAGAAACTCCATGACATAGGTGTTGAAAGCATCACACATTACTCGGAAGCCTTGGAATCCAGCACCCTTAGCCAAGGCCTCAAACTCCTTCTCCGTCCTCTCTTTGCCACCGGGGTTATGTGCCAGCATGATAACGTCTATGTGCACAACTCCTTTGGTGGCAAGGCTGGAGTCAGGGGCCACCGGAAGAATGCACTCGGCGACTATCACTTTCCCGTTCTCCGGGAGCGCGTTGTAGCAGTTCCTCAAGAATTTCAAGCAGTGCGAGTCGCTCCAATCATGACAGATCCACTGCGTCACAATTGTGTTTGACACAGTTACAATGTCAATATAAAAGTTCTTCATATTCGGCTAATTTATATTGTTAGTGGCTTCAACTCAAGGTAAGTGATCAAAATATTTAAAACTGACCTTCATGAAAATTGCATCTCCTTTTGGCACACTCACAAACATGTCTCCTCCAACATGCTCCACACCTGTATCACCCCCACAGTTCATCTTAACAATACATTTGTGGTCCTTGTGGTGGACGTTACAAATTTTATCGAACAATAATATTATATGATTATAAAAAATATTTTAAAGAATAAATCGCAATGAAGCTACTTATAGTTAACTGGGACATGTTAACTTTTATAATTTCAATTTTCATACCTAGTTTTTTTAAAAGAAATTTAAATACTACCCTATATTTGCCCCATTCAGCTTTTAAAATTTCAATTTTTACAACAATTTTTTATAAAAAAATTCAATTGCACACCATAATATGAAAATATTTATTTATGCCCTGCTCAATAGTTAACATTTTGAAATACATCCATGCATGGTAAAAAATTTAATATTATGGCTATCCACTTCTGCTAATAGGTATTCTCTGACACAGGTTTTGTTAGAAGTGCAAATAAAGTATCATATTGACAACAAATGGAAGCTATGATGGGTTTATAAGAGATTAGGCTACTCCACTCAATAGGTTAACCTTTCAAGTTAGAACCCCATTCTCTTATGGTAAAGCCCATAGTTTTAACAATTTATATCAGAGCTGGGACCCAGATGTTGCCAAGTGTACACACGAGATGAATCATTGATGTGTCAAATGAAGGTGTGGGCCCCTAGTCAAGATGGAGAAGAATTCCATGAACGCTCAAGGTAGACCTTCCTTCCAAGGTAACGCGAGGCGAAAGATGTAGTCAAGACCTTGAGGTTTTTGTGCAGACCATGAAACAGAGAGATATGCAATGGAGAGCACAAGGTGGTGGGATCTTCATGTAACGTAATGGAGGTGCGACGGAGGATCCAATGGATGGAATGAGCTATCATTCAAAGGAGGGGCCGTGGTACTTCGTTTGAAGGAGGGATTATTAGAGGTGCAAACACAATCTCACATTGGTAACAAATGGGAGCTATGATGGTTTATAAGGTAGTGGGCTACTCCACTCAATAGGTTAACCTATTAAATTGGAAGCCTATTCTTTTAAGATGAAGCCTATGGTTCTAATAGATTTGTTGTATCCTAGTATTATAGGATAATTGGTTATGAAAGTACCTGGCAATTGGGGAGCATCTTCAATGACATGAGGCAAATCGAAGTTAATGCCCTTAATTGAAGGGTATTTAGAGACGATCATGCTAAGCACAGCTCCGGTGCCACCGCCGACATCAACCACCGAGGTGAGGCCTTCGAAGCCTTTGTAGGTTTCGAGAATCTTCTTCATGGTAATGGTGGAGTGGTTGGACATTCCCTTGTTGAAAACCTTGTTGAATCTCAGATCTTTTCCATGGTATTCAAATGATGTCATTCCGTGCGCTTTGTTGAACGGAATTCCACCATCAAGAACTGCATCTTTCAAGTGGTACCTGTGTATTCAATTAACACCATAATCATGTCAGTCATTTTAAATTTACCAAAGTATTTTTTGAATTAGGATTTTGCATGTGTAAAGAATAAAAGAAACTCAAGTCCCACATCGTCTTAATACGATAATAAATACGGACTTATAAACATCCTTAATTGGGATTTATTATTACATTGAAATGATAAGAAATTCGAGTTTCTTTTATCGTCTTTAATAGTAGTGTAAGTCCTACATGTATGTTTTTTATCTGGATGTCAATCATAAAATTAGTCCAAGCTTGCTTAATCATTATGTTGACTTTAATCAGTTTTGAGAGGTCACATAATCTGGCCTTTGGAATTATTGGAGAAGTTCTTCAACTAATATATTCAAAAGACTACTGGCAACTTGGTCAACTGTTATGATTTTTCTCTTTCCAAATTTTCTACGGTTAGATTCGCAAGAGATCCAAACGGTTCTTGGAATAATATGCCATATTTTCTTGTTATATACTAAGACAAGCATATGTATATTGCCAAACCTGTCTGTTTGTAGAAAAGTTAAAAAAAAAAGAGAAGAAGATATTATATGCATGTATATATGCTCAAAAAATTTTATATGTACACCTATCATTGTGGGTCATCGTTATAAATGCCAAATGAACTTAATTGCCAGTAAAACAAAAAAAGGAAACAAAACAAAAGTAAATTTACTCCTGAAAAAAAAATTATTAATTCTTCAAAAAAAAAAAAAAAAAAAACTCATCAAAAATCGAGTTGCTAAAAGAAAAGTAATTAAGTATTTAATTTTCCTTTTTCCAAGCATATCATGACACCTGGCTGGCATCAAAAGCTACAGCATATCTCTTATAGGAGGTTATAGAAACTAAAATCAGCCTCCAAACAGGCTCAATATCGTTTTGAGTTTTGAGATGATGGTTCAAATCAAAATTTAAATTAAAATTAGGTTAAAATTTAAATTTTATAATAGAAAATATTTTTAAAAAGTTGGCTTCAACTAAAAGTTGTAAGCACCACTAATATTAGATAACAACAGAGGCCAATCACAAAAAAAGATAAACCCAGACAAATTTTGGTGGTATTCTTGGTGGGTAAAGTTGGTGTTTCTCAATGCATTCCAATTATCGTCTTTAAGTGGTCCCCATTTAATTTTCCACCATGCATGTGAGGCATAAAAAATATATATTTTTGAAATGCATATGCATATATATTGGTTGGAAATGAAACGTATATTGTTTATTATTATCATTTTGCTCTGAAATGTATATTGCTGAAGCACTGTAGTTGGTAAGCTTCCGACGGAATCTTCTATCTTTTTATTTATTTTTTCTCCCTTATAATTATTAATTTTCTTTCCAGACGTGCAGCTTAAGCAACTCCACCTGTCCTTCTCCCTTCCATACATTACATCGATTTACACGTACCTAAAAAAGAAAGGTTGCTCACTTGTTGGCGATGATTTCATTTCATAAAAAGACAATTGTTACAAACAATAGGGCGTCCAATTAGTGGTTGAAACTTCTACCCTATTGGTTTCTCTCTCACATGCCCCTTTTATCAATTCATTAATTTTTAAAAAAATAAAGTTGTTGACTTGCTGCACCTCTCTCACTACCAATACAAACACAAACAAAACAAAAGAAAGAAAGAACATTTTATTACAGTGTAAAAAAAAGGGTCTTCAATCCTAATTTAGACCATCAAATTTTAATTATTTTTTTAACCTTAAAGTAGGAAAATTTAAACGATATAAATTTACCGTTAAACTAATAAATAAAACTATAAATTTTATTAAGTTGATGTATTTTATAATTTTAGCAAATTTTATTATTGACATTTTTTGATTGATAGACTAACATTGTTATTGTGTTTGTGTAATACTTAATTTTTTTTGTTAGTATAATATACAATAAATGTAGTCTAGTAATAGTAACATTAAGTATTACGTATTTATTGTCTTAGAGGGTTTGAAAATAAAATTAAAATTTAAAATTAAAACTTAAATATTGTAGTATATGAGAGTCCTACACTATAACAAATTTTTGTTTTTGACTATAACATATTAGAGTTTTATATTATAACAAGTTAAAATTTATAATTTTAATTAACTTGTCAAACAAAACCTTACTATGTTAAAATAAATAAATAATTTATCCTTAAAATGAGCGCCGGATTTAAGATTGTGCCTATAATTTTAATATGAACTCGAAGGTTTATGAAA
The DNA here is from genome assembly GCA_025403435.1 of Artocarpus heterophyllus. Lineage (NCBI taxonomy): Eukaryota > Viridiplantae > Streptophyta > Magnoliopsida > Rosales > Moraceae > Artocarpus > Artocarpus heterophyllus. The sequence goes on along the minus strand of JAJQZP010000219.1, from coordinate 318,983 downwards.
AAAAGAAAAAAAAGAGCCAACTTACCAGCTCTCCATGAGGACCTTGTCCTGATTCATGAGACAGAGAGGGGCAATAGAGACGCCATCCTCGTTCTTGGTCAAGAACTTGCAGACCGGTCCCAGTCCGTACAGCCGCTCGACCTTTCCTACTGCAAGGTTCCTCAGCGAGTAGGTCAGGATGGAGTAGCTGGCCAGGAGTCTCAGCATCCGGTCCAGCACGACCGGCGCGTCGGGGTTGTTGGTCGGCAACTGGGAGGCGATGTCGGAAGGTGAGAGGTACGCGCCGGGACCGGCCTTGGCCATGATCTCCAGGAGGTCGAGTTCGAGGGCGGCCTTGAGGACCATCGGCAGGACGGAGGCGCTCGCCAGCTGCATGGCGAAGAGGTTCGCTTCCTCGTCGGAGACTTGGGTCGGAGTCATCTGGGTCTCGCCGGTCGAACCCATGCTTCTTAAATTATATATATATATCTCCGGTGATATTAAGTTTTGTCAGTAAGAAATTGTATATTGAGAGATATTGGAGAGAACTGAGAGAGGTGATCAATGTTTGGAAAGATGGGTTTGAGCTAGGAGGGAATTTATTTGTTGTTCTTTGTCACCTACTTTTAAATAGTGGATCCCGTAACACGAAATTTAGATGGAGTGTAAAGGGTGTTTCTAAGAAAAGCATTGCTCCCATAATTTTTCAATTCTACCGAACTCTTTTATAGTGTTTTTTATACGCTACAGTATTTATTATTTTAAGATAAAGTTCTAACTATGTTCTTAAGCCACTTAATAGCAGCACAATAGCTTCAAGGATTTTTTATATCATTGTTAATGTTGCAGACATCACTTATGAGTTATATGTTCATCCTACATGTTCTGGCTGCTTAATTTTTAAGACAATTTATTATTATTGTTGATTGTTAATAACAATAAATAACTATATGTGATCCTAGAATATTAAAACTGTCCCACAACCAAAAAAAAAAAAACTTATTAACATGCCTTGCAATATACTGTTACAGTTTTAATTTAGTGGTAAATGGATGATCAATAGTGATAAATACATTGTTTTCATATTACGTTTAATGAGGGTTTTAGTTTTTTTTTTTTTTTTTTTTTGAAATGATAACGAGGGTTGGGTAACTATTTGTTATTCCGCATTTCCAGTAATCTTTTTCGTTGTCTCGATTTTATTTTTATTTTTATTTTTTATTTTTTATTATTATTTGTAGATTGCCGTCTGGAGTTAAACATTGTTAACTTTAAGAATTCTTCTAGTAAGAATTGGAAAAAAATATGTGCACTTTTAGTTCGGTTGAACTATAATATATGATTAGAAATTTAAAACCTCTAACTATGATATAGATATTCCATTAAGAAGTCTCATAAGCTTTCTATAAGAATATCATTATAAAATAATATATTCTTGTTGGTTGTGTTTTTGAATATTTTTCTTCTGACCTCTGGCGTAAATAATAATATATTAGCATTATATGGCATAAAATTTCTAGCCCTAAAGGTGTTTTGAATTTTGGAAAGTAGTTGTAGATTCGTGCATATACACATAAAATTAATAAATTAATATTAAGCCTAGAGTATATGTGCAACCTTTTTTTTTTTTGGCTGCAATAATATGTGCATTGAAACTTACATGTTTTAAAGTCGTTTTCCAATTATGGGTTTATACGACATTCTGTCTCCCTCGTTGCTAACTAAGCAACTTAATTGACTTAGGTTTTTTTTTTTTAATGAATAACTTCATTTAATTAACCGATTAACAGCCGTGTATATTGTGATTTACACTATTGTGGAGCCTCTACAACCCATCAAAAATCCAAGCAAACAAATTACAGAAACATAAAATAGAATTAAGCAAATAAACAACAAAGGATGTCTGCCAGATATTGATCTCTATTAATTAGTCTTTATAAACAGCTGCACGCATTGAAAATTCATGAGGGCATAACAAGTCTGTATACAAAAATTAATCAAATTAAGCTAACCAGATAATATATATATATATATATATATATATATGTGTGTGTATGAATATATATATATATATAAGTCATTTTAGTGACCTTAGTATGATCTTTAAACGTTTACACACTTAACAAATGTAAAAAATATATATAAAAAAAAGCCTTAATATTTAGCGTGATGAAAATGATTTTTTTTTGGAAAATGAGAATTTTTTAGGAATTACACTGAGAATGTTTTTGAAATTTTTGTCTCAAAAAACCTGCAAAAATATTTTCAAAAATTCTCAAAACAAAACCAAACGGGCCAAGTGTCATGAGTAAAAATAGCTACTTTATCCAAGTCTCATATTCTATATTTAAGCCATTATCACAACAATACAATTATCAGGCTAGTCGACTTAGGGCTGACAGTAAACGTGTTCGTGTCGGCATGTTTACAGCACAATATGTTTAGGCCGAACACGAACACGATACGATTAATAAACGTGCTAGAAATGCAAACATGAACATGACCCGTTTATGACACGCGTAACACAACACGATACAATTAACACAATTATTAAGTGGGCCGTGACGGTTTGACATGATAACAATACGTATATGGCACGTTTATGACAAGATTAACTAAAAATTAAAAAAAAAATAAAAAAAGGCCAATAAAAAAATAACAAAAACACAATATCTAATTAACACTAACTAACTACAAATATTTCAAATATTTTTATTTTTAAGTTAATGTATTATTAACGGACGGGTAGTGTCGTGCCGTGTCGACGCATTTACAGCCCATATAATTAAATGTGTTAAGGCGTGTTAGACGTGTTAGTATGAATCTATCCTATTTATTTTCATGTTATTTGTGTTAATCCATTTATGGCCCAATTAATAAACTTACAGTCTAAACTCGTTTATCTCATGTCTTTTTTTTATCATGTCATCGTACCGTGTTCAAAATTGCTGGCCCTAAGTGGACCCGGTTGATGACATATACATTTATATGTGGAGTTACTTAAACCTTTAGACAACAATTATATATGAGCTCGTGTTATATCAGAATTATGTCGTATGATCATATAGAGTCCATTTAATTAGTCAACTCATTTATTGTGGTTTGTTCATAATAATATGACTAATTAGTCCCTTCTCAGAGGAAACAAACGTTGCTATTATAACATACATACATATATTTTATATTTTATATATTATACATATTTGCTAATCATTGCTGTTATAATTAGTACAGCATGGAAGTAGCGACAAGCATAGTCAATTTTTGTTTTTAAAAAATAATCTATTATTATTGTTATTTTATATAAAAATTTGGATGTACTGTTGTGTATAACATCATTGTAATAAAGAAAGAGACTTGTAGTTGAAATGATCCATCAATAGCCTAACTATGATCTTGGGATTGAGTTGAGATTTCAACACCTCCAAATTAACGTGTTTAATTAATTTTATCTTAGCTTTTGACATTATCACAATTCACAACTAACCTTTGAATGTTTGTTTATGGATTCCCATTTGCCTTGAAAATGCAAGCTTAAAGAATCTCTTGAAAGTCGTAATGAACCTTTTCTAGTTTTCTTTCAGAACAAGTGTGGCCTTTGTATAGAAACGGGTAGGGGGTATTGACAAATCAAAAGATAACATCTCACCTAATTTGTATTGAGAATGATGGATGGAAAGCCTCTGCTTGACCCCACTCCTTTTTTCTTTTTGTTTTGTTTTTCTTTCACTTGAATGGTGTTAGTTTGCTCCAACTAACAAATTGTCTTTAGAAAGAAAGAAAATATATTTAATGAGGCACAAAAATATTGTGGTGATAATGCTATTGGGAAAATTTAACTCCTACATCATTTATCAAATTATGCTAAATTCATATCGAAATGATATACGCATAATACTCTACAATATTGTTTGTGCAAAAGACTATTTAAATGAGAACTTATAATAATAATATATGTTTTAAAACCATTATATTTAATAAAAATTATTTTTTTATAGATCTAATAGCTAAAAAATAAATATTTGATATCGTTTTAGTTTTCACAAAATAAATTGTCATATAATTTAATAAAAATAATATTTGTACCTTAAAATTTCTGAAGGAGAAAGACAAAACCCAAAAAATTTCAGAGTCGGACATCCAAAGACGTTACCACCTTCACCAACTCTCCCACCAACCACGCCAGCTTTTTCAATAATTAATTAGTACAATTCGTGGCCGCCACTAGCTAGAAATCATACACTAACAGTCTGACAATCTACATGATTTTGATTTTATATATCTTTTCCCACATGAAGTCAAATACGACAACTAGTTCGGTATGATTGACACTGGTTTACTTCTTTTCTCTGCTAATCAAATATATGTGCAACTATGCCAGAATTTAATTGAGTGAGGAATTATTTTACTTTTTTGCTTCTGTTATGTTTTTTTCTTCTTCAAGTATATACTAAGTAAATTTGATCGAGTTTTTTAAGTTCAGGCTGCAAAGATTTATGGAGTTGAAAAATATTGCGCTATAATTAACTCTTTAATTAGAATACAAAAATATAATTGATAATTATATCACTAGAGGGAGATAAGACTAGAATTTTTGAATGTACAAATTAGAAAATTTTAATGGGGCATATGAGTGTTTACACTGAAAAGCAAAAACTTTAGTTGAGACACGTTTTCAATTAAAAAACCTGAGGGGGCAAAACTGAGGATTCATCCGCTGACAAAATCATAAAATATTAACACAAACATTTAAAAAAAAAACATCTAGCCCTCGCTGATTGTGACAAGAAACTCGGTTTCAACTGATGGTTTTAATTCTAGCTGAAACTCTTATTTGATCCAATGGCATTTAAAACCGAGTCTTTACAGTTAGTAACTATTTTTTCTTCCAACTAAAACAGTAGTTAAAGGTATTTTTAGTTCAAACCAATATTTTGACTAATCTTCCAAACATAAGTTCTAACCATAAATATTGATTTTAACCTCTTTTTTTTTTGTAATCAATATTAGTTCTAATCAATTGGTACCAACCGCCTCCGATCAGGACTAAGTAACTGTGCGATTACATCACGTTACAATGTTTGATACGTAGGATGCATGTAGGTACCACCAAAAACAATATTTAAAGTTTATATTTTGGGATATTGTTTATTAGAACGAATAAATCTTGTTCTTGGTACAAATGATAACTTATATATCAGTCCAAAAGTTTGGTGAAGGGTAGCATCATTAGCAAGTCTAGACGATGCTTTCATTTGTAAACCACGCCAAATTTATAAACTTCGTTAAGCACTAATTCAACTATGCGTGAGAAAGGTAACAGCAACTAACACATTATTTATGAAAACTTTGACCACTAATTCTTCTCTTTTCATCCTCTTTTTGTACGAAACAAAAGAACGTGAACACTTGTATTACGTGAGAAATGCTAAAGTCCAAGGAGAAGTGGGTAATGATCAGTCAAAAATCAGATTGATATACTCAAATTGTGGAATTTAACATTTATCATGAGTACATAATAAAAGGAAAATTAAGATAAATCTTTTTTAAAATATGGTCATTCACTTAATACAAGACAAAAAATAGGGCATTTATAAACTTGTTAATTCGTACAAAATGTTTGTCGCATAAACATTAACCATGTGTTGATTCCACAAATGCTAAGAAATTAGAAAGAAAAAACTGTCTGTTTGATTGGAGTTTTCGCTATCGTTTATGTCTTCCATTAACAAAATAAAAGCCCATTTTCTAGGCACTAGAACATTTGAAATACATGAACCTTTAATAAACAAAAATTTTCGACTTTCTAAGTTCATATTTGGACTTTTCAAATTTATGTGTAATACTAAATATTTTACTCTTAGGTTACACAAATTCATCTAAAAAATTAATCACGAAATAAAAAAACATTGACCCAACATTAAGTGGATGCATCTCTCTTATGATTTCATACAATTCCACTAAAACTAGAAGTGCATAGCATTTTCCTCTTAATCGAGCTCGTTAGCTAACGAAACATGTGAGGTTAAATTTATTAGATGTATCTTATAGCCTGCAGTTGTTTTTTGTTAAGTTCTTGCTTATATTTGCGACTAAATAGCCAAACATGAAACGAGGAGCTTGGTTTAAAGTGTAATATGTAAGACTTTAAAGTTTTAGGGTCAAAATAGGACAAGAAATATGATTAAGGGTAGGGATGGTAATTTGAGTCATGAGACGACAACACGACACGAAACCCACACAAAGTTAGAGGGTTTGAGTTTACTATAAATGGGCTTGGGTTAATAACAAGTTGACATGATTAACACGATTATTAAATATATTAGTTTAGGATTAACTATCCTAACATGATTCACACGAAATGATATGATTAACTATATATATAATTTGAAACTTAATTATATATGATATAGTATAAAAGTTTATATGATGAATTATGAAACTTTACTTGCTTTTATTAAATATAAATATTATGAATTTTAAAATCTAAAAATAAATAATAAATTGATTAATAAATCTATTATATGTTTTATAATCGTGTTAAATAAGTTATAATTATATCAATTATTTATTCAATATATAAATTTAAACAGGTTATGAGGATTGATACGATTAACACGATTATTAATTGGGTTGTATTTGGGTTGATGCCTTTTAATACGTTTGATAAACGAGTTATGTTTGGGTCAATGTTTTTTGACACGATTAATAAATAAGTTAATACGAACACAACCCATTAACATGAATTGACACCCCTAATTAAGGGTCAAAAGTAAAATTAATTCCAAGCTTCTTTTTTTTTTCCGTTGTTTTGGGCTAGGAATTTTGCCTTATTTGCAAGTTGTTCCCAGTGACCCCACTCTGCCATGTTTCCTAAAAAAGAGGAAGATGAAAACATCGTTGCCAGTTTTGAAGTAGGAAAATGTGCTTCTAAATCATAAAGATATAACAATTAATAACAAAAAAAAAATCTCCTAAAGATATATATATATATATATATATATATATATATAGATGTTTTTACTCAAATCCAGTCTCTCATCAATTTCTTACTTGTAACATTATTTCATTCATAAATGTAACATTGCTCGAGTATTTGTATTACATTCAATTGCTTGAATAAAATATTCAACATTACATGTATTAGACTATATTTATTAAGTATTACATGTGAACAAATTGATGTTACACGAATTTAAGAACAATATTATACTAACAAAGATAATTATAATTGCTTGATCGGTCTGAGTGTTTGATTGGAGACTATTTATACATATATATATATATTTTTTGAGAAATTTTGAAAAATGTTAAAAAAAAGATTCTACTTTCGAATTTATGCCACAAATATTGGAGTTCTTATTTTGTACCATAAAAAATGACTATTCAAAGAACAACTAAACATAGTATAAATTGGAATAATTAAAAAGTGGTGGTATAAATTTGAAGACACATAAAAGTTGTGGCAAGTGTCTCTCTTTTAGTGACATAAAATTGAAGAAATTGCATCAAATATTATAGTTTTAATTTTTAATTTAAGTAAATAATACAATTTTAAAAATATTTAAAAACATAACATTTATGTAATTACATTCTTTTTCTAAACACTTAAATTTCTAATTTTATCTTTTTTTCTTCTTTTTTTTCATATTTTTTTCTTTTTGGGTTTTCATTCTTTCTCTTATGTTCATGTTTCTCTTTATGCCATTTTATACAAAAATAAATTTTGCTTAAATAATTTATTTACTAAATATTTTTATATTTTTGTCTATTTTTTTATTTTTATTCTCGATTAATAATAGTCTAATTTCTTCCTCCTCCTCGTCTCTTTATAAAATAAGCTCATAAAATCTTTTTTTTGGGCCGGGCCTGATTTCAGAAACCTTTTGGGCTCGTCTATAAAAGGAGGCGCGACTCCCCAAGCCTATGGGACGACCTGTCGTTGGGGTGCAAACATGTGTCGTTTTAGTGGCCGAAACTCGACAGGAGTCCCCAAAAGTCAATACTGGTGACACTCACACAGAAACTCTCCTGTCGGAACTCCGAGTTCCAACGGCAAGGCAGTGAAAAAAAATAAAAAATAAAAAAAATAGAGTGAAGAATGGGTGAAAATGACATCGGAGTGATCGAGATATCGCCAGCTTCTTCCTACGACGAGAAGAAGAAAGTGATCAAGAAGGTTTTTGGGTCTAGCCTGTCTTCTCCGGGCGGCGAAAGCGGGACTCCAATACGGCACATTCTCTGCCTCAAGAACTCCGACGACGTTAAACGCTTCGAAGAAACCGAGGATTGTTTCATCCTAGACTTCGATCCCACTTGATCTTTCCAAGCTTATTGTCTCCGCCGCTAACGACGACGTAGACGCTCCTGACCTCGCCATCGTCGCCGAAACTGGCCAGGTTTTGTTTTAGTGCCTAAATTCCTTCCTTTTTCTCTATTTGTTTGGCTGCCGAGAAAATTTGTGGGAAAATTTTCCATCTTTATTTTAAATTTTTTAATGGGGTCAGTTCATCGAAAACCCAAAATTGCCCACTTGCCCTTTTTTGCTTGGAACGAATTTGGAGTAATTATCTCTCCGTATTACAGGCATTAAAGTTTAAGTCTTTGGGTTTTCTTAAAAAAAAAAATAAATTGAATTAAATTTTTGGTTTTAATATGATACATAGTTGGTATTTTGGAATTGTAGAACTGGGTTTTTCCTGTTTTCTTGATATTTTTCTAAACTTCATTATTTTATTTGCAATGACCTTGTATTTGTATAGAGGTGGCTTGTAGAGACTACCTACATTCAAGGCACCTCTGTACGAAATTCCCCTTTGAGACATCTCATGAAAGTCATTGTGATTAGGTAGAGAACTGAGTTTTCTGAACTTTGAAAACTTGTTAGTTATAATAATATGTTGCAAATTTCACCTAACTTTATCAGGTATTGAAATTAGAGGGGATTTGGTTTTTGCAGTGATACTGCTATGTTTGCGGTTCACCAGCCCCAAGTTTGTCTTGGACTGAGCCTAAACCAGCACATTGCCATGCTTCAGAGCACAAAGGCGATTGGAAGTCCTAATGATATTTGAAGAGAAAGCAATGAATAACCTTTTCTTGCTTTTTAACTAAATGGGGTTATGGTATTTACTCTTGGCCAGTCAAATTTTATGCTTATAATCAAAGTTTTGTTGGCGCTCTAAATAGGTTTCCAATGGAGTAGTAACATCTTCTTGAAGCATATTCTACACTTTTCTTTTCTATTTTTGGAAGGCTCTTATGGAAAGAACGCAATCTTTGGTTTTGTCAAGTGTGTTATATTATATCACGTAATAGTGGATTGCAATCTTAGCCCTTTGGTAGTGGGGGGGTTCCGCATGTGGACTATTGCTGTTGAATTCATGAAGATGGTTAGGGCTAGAATTGGCGCTCTAACACCACACATTTTATCAGATATGATGTATGATAGTGCTAGAGTTTACCAACATTTTTCTTAGAGAATGGTACCCAAAAATGGTATTGCGCTGTTTGACGTGTCCTTTAGCCAAAAGCTCATATTGGCCTTCTCCACTGGGAACCTCTTCTTTTATTTATTTATTTTCAAGTTAAAAAGCATCCCAGTAATTGCAGATTTAATACGATAGAGAAAACTTTTTTTATTTTTATGAAATTATAACACAGCTACAAATATAACAGTAAGCCTCGGTTTAATATATAATATATTTTTTTAGCTGAGACAATGTTTTATAAGCAAGGGATTATAAGCTATAATGTTAAATAATACTGCTCAATACAGTATTACCATGGTACTTCTATTTTTATATTATCGAGGTCTTCAGATCGTACACCAATGGTTCTGCAACGCCCGATTCAATGCTGCAACTTTACACGCGTACTCTCCTTGGAGTTGGATGTGCAGCACAATCTCATTAGTGTTACAAAGAATATCAAGAATACAAATGTATGAAGAAACCGTCAAATTTTTACAAATTCATTGAGAGAGAATTTTCCAATGGTATATACCATAAAAAGTACGTTATTGATAAAGAACAATTCTAAATAATCTCAAATCTATAAGATTTGATGATTAGAATTATGCGTTACCTTATTTCACACCTTACAATAGGATTCTTGTATGCTTGTATATTTTGTTGAGTAAAATATGCTTGTATATATAGTCATAGGAGTGGGTGATTTGAACTCTATCAGTAAGTGCTGATTTACAACTAAGTTATACTTACATACAACTGCTTTTGTCTATTTTTCTCTAAAATATTTTTTTGGGATATTAATCCATCTATATCATTTATTTTAGGTTAATTTAAAAACTATACCGTTGGTTTTTAATCTTATCGAATGTATACTCTTAGATTAGATTTAATATACTAATCCATTCTTATCTCAATCAATAATTAATTTTAACATTTAAAATGATCAAATTATCCATAAGTAAAAGAGGGAAAAAAAACTAAAACTTTTAAAAAATAAGAAGAAAACAAAAGTAAAAACAAATAAAACATCTATTTTTGAAAGTATTTTGTAAATTTTTAAGGTAAAAACCTTAATATATAGTTTTTTTTTTAGTTTTTGAAGTTATCATAATTTCAATTTGAAGGTATTTTAGGCAATTTGTTAGGTTAAAATTGAAGATTGATTAAGAAAATATATAAATTTGTTTATTAAATCTAATCTGAAGGTATAAATTTGATGAAATCGAAAACCAAAGGTATATTGTTTGAATAAACTTAAAATAAAATATATAACCCTATTTTTTCTCGTATATTTTTATTTTAGAGAAAATTATACTATATCATATAATTTCAATGATGGAGTAAAAATTTTTGCAAATTGCTCATAATTCTATAAAAATAGAAAAAAATAACCATATAAGGCTCTCTCTCAAATATTACAGTTTTCAAACCAATATTTTTAGTTCCAACAACTCTTCCATCATAATGGTTTCACAATTTGTATTGTATAAAGAAATTAATTAGATTAATCTTGTAATATTCTGAAAAATTTGTTATGCTTCAATATTATAAAAAGCCTGATTTTGTCATATGGGCTAAAATACTAAAGACCAGTGTTACTTGATCGACTGATAAAACTCTACTGGGCCGAAGAAAAAGGCCGAAGCCCAATCAAATTTGTAAACCCTTGCTTGTTATTCCGATAAAACCTCACCGTATAACAAACAACGGCGAAAGCTGTAGCCAATCTGAAGGAAGACCTCCCTCGCTTTATCCCCATTTCCACCCTCCGACAACCCAATCCTCTTCCAATTTCGCCCCCCAGAATGTCACCGGCTCCAGTCGTCGAGCCCCCCTCCGCCGCCGCCGAGCCTCAATCCCAGGAAGTTCCGATAACCGACGAATCCAAGAAGACCACTCCTCAGGTCCTCCTTTTTTTTTTTTTTTTGGTATTCCCGTATTTATTGCGTCAATTTTATGTGTAAATCTTCTGGAAAAATTTTCTCTTTTTTAAACAGATCGAAGAAGAGACCGTTGTTGTGGAGGATGTTAAGGACGACGAGGATGACGACGACGACGACGATGAGGAAGATGGCGCTCATGGTGATTTGCTTATATACATTTTTTTATATTTTTATTTATTGGAATTTTTAGTTTTTGCTGTTGTGTTGTGCTATCTGATTTTTGGAGACTAGGGTTTGCTTTTATGCGTTCTTCTTCATTTCCGTGGAGTTTAACGGAAATTTTATTTACTTAGCCCTTTTACTTAGGGCTTGTTTGGCACAACGATACAATGTAATACAATACAATACGACGGTGTGCCAAACATGCCCTTAGTTCTTTTTTTATGTGAAGGTGTAATTTTTTTTAGTTGCTTGGTTATGGTAGTCAGTAAATGATTGGCTTGTTTGAGTAATAAATAATCTCTAATCTTGCGATTGTGGACTTTGATTTTAAACTAGGGTTGATTGCTTAGTCTGGTTTAAATTGCCTTTTATTCGCTTTAATGCAAACTGCAAAGGCTTATTCTTTGTTATGTTGTTTATTTGCTCTATCTAGTTTTAGTTGATTCATGGACTTGGTTTGCTTGGAATTGGGTGAATTTGTGGTGGCTTCAATCTGGTCTGGCTGATATAGCTGCTTTATGAACTTAGGTTTTTGCATCGTTGTGGATGGTAATTTAAGTTGCTTTTCTTCTTATTCTTCTCTCTCTCTCTCTCGCTCGCATAATGTGAAGTAAATCTTGCAAGTGATCTTTTTTCCTCAATTCCACCTATGCTATATTAAAAACATGCATTCCATGGACAAACATCTGGTATTTATGTGATGAGAGGAAGCAATTATAGTGTTGTTTTTATGTACGTACAATGAGTGTCTTGTTTGGTTTACTGTTGCTTGGTTGTTTTTATTTTTTATTTTTTATTATTTCAATTTTATTCTGTCTGTTAATCAGATTATGGCTGTTTTTCTTCGAGTTAAACTAAGTGGATGATGATTTGCAGGAGCCAATGGGAGTTCCAAGCAGAGCAGGAGTGAGAAGAAGAGCCGCAAGGCGATGTTGAAGCTTGGCATGAAACCAGTTACAGGTGTTAGCAGGGTCACCATCAAAAGAACCAAAAATGTTAGTTACTTTTCAGTTTTCCGATGCTGAGATTATTTTATTGGGCTTGATTCATTAATGTTGTGTTCTGTTGTATCAGATCCTATTTTTCATCTCAAAACCTGATGTTTTTAAGAGCCCAAATTCTGAGACATATGTCATCTTTGGGGAGGCCAAGATAGAGGATTTGAGCTCTCAGTTGCAGACACAGGCTGCCCAGCAGTTCAGGATGCCTGACATTAGTTCTGTGCCCACTAAAGCTGAAAATCCGGCAACAGCTGCCGGAGCACCAGCAGATGAAGAAGAGGAGGAGGTTGATGAAACTGGCGTGGTGACTAGGGATATTGATTTGGTCATGACACAGGCAGGAGTGTCGAGGAGCAAGGCCGTGAAGGCTCTTAAGGCTACCAACGGGGATATTGTCAGTGCTATTATGGAGCTTACCAATTAAGTTGTCTTTTTATTTTCTCCAGCAGTTATATTTTGTCCTCCTCTGGCTAGATTACGCTTTCATTTTTGTTGGACTGAAGACTTTCAGTCAGTGAGAGAGTCTGTAGTTTCATTTCCTTATTCTTACTTTTGATTTATTAAGGTTTCATTTTCATCACCATTTCTACCATAGAGGTTATCTTCTTCGGTAAAAAGTAGTCATTTTTTTCTTCTTGGCATGATCGATGACGGAAAGAAAATTTGGTTGACTGTTGGCTCTATGCAAGAAAAAATGTTTTGTGCTCTTCTTATGCTAGTTTTTACATATCGGCTTTAGTTACTGTAAAGAGCACAGAAAGATATTCTTTTGAAATGCTCTTTCGGGTTTCAATCTGAAGTTGCATTTCGTCTCTTATATGTCATGGCAATTTTCATCAACAATCTGTCTAATCTATGATTGCCTCTTGAAAATATCGAAGTAATTGGATAGATAGAAGATCCTATTGCCTTTATCTGATTTTTCCAATTTTGGTTTAGTTTCTGTAATCGTAGGGAAATTTTTGTCAGGGGTCTTTTTTGTTTCGAGAATTCTTTTTATTCTTTGGACTCAAATTTAGATTCGAATATTAAGAATCTTTTGTATACGTGTTTGTTTTCTTTAAAATCTGAATCCTTTGAGTACCAAGAATCTAAGGGTATGTTTGTTTTATGTGTTTTTTGAACTCAATAGATTCAAATTTGGATTCGAGTATCAAGAATTTTTCAGATACGTGTTTGTTTTCTTTAAAATCTGAATCATTTGAGTATCAAGACTCTAAGTTCTCATCCCCTTAAAACTTTTGATACTTTGATTTCTTTGCTACAGTAAAAACTAAAATTCTCTCTTATATTTAAGGAAAAAAAATTATAACTTCTTCATTTGATATTCAATTGAGATGATTTTTTTTTCACTGTCTTCCTAATGAAGAGAAACAAATCAAGATTCATATTGCATATTTTTTAAAGTCATTAACATTAAGATTTTATTAGATTTATTAATAAATCAAAAACTATCTTCGTTACTTCTTCAAATATAAATTTTATTTTTATTCCATATTTAGATTAAAACTTAAATGTACATCCAAAAGTCAATTTGAATAACAATTCAAATTACTAGTTCAAATCTTAATTCAAATCACACTAACTTAAATTAAATCATTAATTTGAATCAATTTACCAAACGGACCCTAAGTTTTTAAAGTTCTAACTCCTCTGAACTTTTGATACTCGTATATCTTTACTATAGTAAAAATTAAAATTCTCTCTACTATTCTTGAGGAAAAAAATTATAACTTCTTCATTTGTTACCCAATTGAGTGATTCTTTCTTCATTGTGTGCCTAGTGAAGAGATGAATAAATTAAGATCTATATTGTATATTTTTTAGGATCATTAACATTAAGATTTTATTAGATTTGTTAATAAATTAAAAACTATTTTCACTATTTCTTCAAACACAAATTTTAATTTTATTCCATTTTCAGATTAAAACTTAAATGTACATCCAAAATCAATTCGGATAATAATTTAAAACACTAACTTAAATCCTAATTCAAATCACACTAACTCAAATCAAATCACTAATTTAAATTTATTCACGAAACGGACCCTAGAACTCAATAGGCTATTTCGGTAACCAATTGTGGCATCTCGTACTCAAAAGTGACTATTTGCTTTAGCTACAAGTACAACTGGCTTGTCATGGATTGGAACTACAAGAATATTGGCGGTTCTCCAAGCATGGAAAGATAGCCCTTAATATTTAGTTGTTAATGACCCTGCAGTTTGCTCGGATCTCACCTGCACTACCGGTGAGGACCCCAAGTTGGCCCATCTTAGCCATTGCAGCAGCAAATTTTCTCATCCAAAAAATGGGATTTTGGGCGTTTTGGATCACCTGATTTGCTGTTGTTGAGGTCGACAGAAGGGTTTGATCGGATGTGAACAAGCCACGGTTTGCTAGAATGTCAACATAGTAGCCAACATCGCTGATGGCAGGGCTAGAGGGGTTCATTGGAACCACCAAGTTCGTATTGCCTTGTGGACACTGCTGCTTCAGTCGAGATGCATATGTGGGATCCAAACTGAGGTCCTGACTTGATGTTCCATTGAAGTTGTACAACCTGTCACTGAAAGAACTGCAATGGGATCGGCCAATTGTGTGTGCTCCTGCATTAGAGATCCAGCTCAAATGCCAAAAGATTACATTATAAACCCACTTAGGAAAGACAATATAGTTTTAGGGACTGGTTCAGTTTGAATGATTTGGATGACTATGAGAAAAGGTTCCTACCAGAGAGCGTGACCATTTCTTCTTGTGTGAAACCTTTTTTCACAAATAGTAGCGTGAGTTGATCGACATTGAAGGTTGGTGGAGGCAAGTTTGTGAATGTCTCCGAAGCTAATGAAGTCCTGCCATCTCTTCTTCCGGCGGGGACATCATATGCAAGCCCTCCTGTCTGCATATAGAGTTTTAGGCGTCATTATTGTGCAAAGCAAATGATCGGAGTTAAAAAGACCTCAAATTACTGAAAACATCGGGCTTCGCTTACAAATTCTATGCTATCCCTTGCTGCAAAAGCAACTATATCAGCACACGAAACGACACCTTTGCATACAGCTTCTAGTCTAGCTTTCACGTTGTCTATGACTTCAAAGCCTCTCAAACTCGGGTTATTTGCAGGGGAATCCTTTTCTGCTGTATTTGAAGGAGTGGAATCGATCATCACTGACGCATCACAACCCTATATCAGTGGAGTTAGAAACACATAAAAGTTGTTAGGCTAAAGAAGCTTGAAGCTTGTATATAGCAATGGTTCATGGTTTAATGGAAGAGACTTAGAGGGTATCTTATCATTTATAATTTAAAAATGGAAGAGACAAAAATGTTCTTAATTCTAGTACCATGAGTGATAAATGGAGGTATTTTTAGACTTAGAAGGTATAATGTGATAGGAGAAGAGTCGAGCACAAAACATAGTTGAACTAGAACAAAAGAGCAAGTGCCGGCTTTAATAATAAAACATCCTTACTCGAACAAAACAATCATGAAAGTGCAATCTCACAAGACCAGCAGCCACTCCTGGATCCTTGATAAACCCTTTCTTAACCTCGTCTTTAACGATGAACTCAGCAAAAGGACATGAAATGCTATAGAACCCGACTCGAAGCTGCGAATGAACACTTTGAAATGACAAAATCACTGACAAAATTAGATAGAGGCCAGTTATATGCCTTTGTGGACTCATTTTCTTCACAGATTATGTAACTTTTTTTCCTTGACTAGTTAGCGTACTGGATGAGAAAGAAATCCATGGTTAGTATATATATAGTTCAAAGTGATTCTTGATAAATATATAACATTCAGATTTTTAAAATCAACTACGACTGCTACGTGACAAGGCACTCGCAGGAATGTCGTTGTTACCTTTAACCAAAAAAAAAAAGGAAAAAAAAAAAAAGAAGAGGAAGTGCCATGGAGAAAGTAGCAGAAACGACAAATGAAGTTGGTTTGATGACGACGTAAAAATGATCTTGTTGCATTAAATTAAAGGCCACTACCAACAATTTTACGCGGAATTTGATTAGAAAAATGTCTAGAAATCAATCCAAGTTGACAATAGAGCAGGATATAATCCAATTGTACGTCCATGAACAAATCCACATGGTAGTTGTTTAAAAGTTAAATCTTTGCATTAGCTCCTGTTTATAAGATTCTGATTTGTAATGTTAGATTTTGTGGATGCACTGGGGTCTACCCTTTGTGTCATTTTCACTCTTGTGAGAAGATGCCTTCTGTTCGCCGAAAAAAAAAAAAAGGCTGTTTTCAAACAGACACGGTTTGACATTTAAGAACTTTGTTGTCTCTCAACATTATCTTAACTTACCTGCAACAAGGCAATCGTGGAAATATAATTGCAGAGTTCAGGTCAGGTCAGGTCTGTTGCAAATGAACAAAGCATGTATTTGTGTGTATATGCACGTTACATTAACTATATACACAAATATATGACGTAATATGATTGTGTGTATATGTGTACTTGTTTATCTTTATTGTTATTATAACAACAAAGCTAAACTATACATATACACACAACAACCCGTTTAGAAGAATAGTTCTAATCATAAATAATATAAAACTCTCGTATATTATAACGTAAAAAGTCTAATATACTATAGTGTAAAAGGTCTAACATGCTACAGTATACAATTAAAACTTTAATCTCTTCTCCCAAAAATCATAAATCATATCACATCATATATTGCGTTCTATACAAACACAACACAATACAAGCAAAAGTTGTTGCAAGCTTAACCTAACGGTGTAAAGTTCGAATTCACCCATTCAAGCGATTTATTTTTTTTATTTTTTTTAAAATGGGATCATCCCTTTTGGAAGCTGTAGGCAAATATTATTTTCGCATTAAAAGAAACACATGAACGGATATCAAACTTTTGACGGTATATGGAGAACGACGTTCAACGTTCCAAGTCCCATCAAAGGCGCTCATAGAGAGACTAGAATGAGTTTCAAAGATAATAATGATTAAAAACACCAAGGTTGCTGAGAACTAGCAAGTTCAAACCCTATGCACAAGAATACGGTAACAAGAAAGGCTGCTCATTTTAAGGGTGGATGTCAAGCAAATATGAGATAATCAAATTTAACCCCTAGATGTACTTTCCAAGCCCAGAAGCAGCTTCAACGATTCTGCAATCCAAGCTCCTCTTTCCCAACATGTTCCCATTCTGACGACACCCTATCAAACCAACCTCCAAGCAGCGAGTTCTCGCGCCTGTTGGTCCTGTGAGATTGTGACATTGAATCAACATCGATAAACATGTGAAACTCGTTCACTGTTAGTTGCCCTTGGGTAATGTCAGCGCCATGATGCTGCAAAAGAGGTTCGGGGTCTACGTATGAGCTTTCAACCTCTGATTTAGAGCCAATTGTAGACCCGTCAACAGTTTCTGCCAACTGTCCTTCTGTAGACAGGGGACTGCAGTTGTCCTCTTGGGATTTGAGGATATGAAACCTGGCCATAACAGAAGCGTTATAGTCATTCAAGCGTTTATCTGTGCTCAAATTGCTAGAAACCTGTGTGGGGATATCAGGCTTTGAGCTCTCAGTTTCTTCAAGTGCTTCGGGAAGTATTTTGCCAACGTTGTTGGAATAAGGAGAAGCCTTGGGGCTCGATGGTTTATCCACAATGGCAACAGTACTGTGATCTGATTTCTCAGCTCGGCGCCTCAGTATTTGAAATCTGGCCATGACATCATCTTCGACATTTGTGCTTAAGACCGAGGATTCCTCGCTTTTTGTGGTCTCACAACCTTTAGTTTTGGGCGACAATGTATTGACGCCATTTAGATCTGGAGAAACCTCAGACCTTGAAGCTTTGTTCATCTCAGTAATAATGGAATTCTCGTGTGCATCTGAAATAACAGTTCAATCACACAACATCGATATCAGTTGAAAATATTTTTGGTAATTAGGCCCAAAAAACAAAAAAGACTCATGGGTTACAGAATATTAACCTTTAAATTTAGGCGACTTGAGTTTCTCCATTTCTAATTTCATCCGGCTAAAGCGAGCTTTGTAACTAATAGAGCATAAAGCAGCCTCAGCCTCAAGCCATAGATTCTTGTACAAGAGAGCTTGAGGCTGTGTTTCCTCCTCATCATTAAAGTTCTCAGCAAGAACCTTTTTTAAAGCCTGGGAAAAAAAATGACGAAATACCAAAATAAAAAATTTTTAAACCCCACTCCCTCTCTCCCAATCTTCAATGGCAAGAATTAGCTACTCGGAATTATTTTTCACATCTTAGTAGAGCATATAAAGTAACAGTAAAGGGCGGAAAATACAACAACAATTCTTCTCTTTCCTTTTCCTGCGAGGGGGGGAGATAATGTACCTGGGTTGTTTTGTCTTCACCAACCATATCCACATCAGCCCTCACAGAGACAGAATCAAACATTTCATCATTTTCTTCTTCAGCCATATGATACTCGTTTCCCTTATGAACATTCCGATTGTCGAGCAGATCCCGAATTATGTTGAGCAGATCCTGAATTGGGTCTGCTGTCTTGGTCACTTGGGGCTTGTCCAAAGTGAAACCCTGCAAAAAAAAGTTATTCATGCCATAATCATAAAATCGACCGTAAATCCTACTCTTCAGCATGAAAAAATAAAATAAAAAATATAACCTACTACTTAAATATGCAGGGCAGAAGCAAAAGGAAAAGACAAAGATATCAGAGAAGTGAGCTACGATTAAGAAAAAATGAGAAAAGAAATATCAAAAGATGCAAAGCAACTTACCTTGTGAAGCTTGTGTACTTCTCCAAGATAGTCAGGAGTGTCTTTTTCAGAAGTTGACGCTAGTGCAGAAACTATCTTCTCAGAATTCCTTGATGCACACATGCTAAGATTGTCTAACGCACCTTGAATGGTCTCGAGATCTTTTTGTTTCAGTTGAAACGGGCCACTTGTACAATGGAACAACAGCAATTCTGATAAGTTGTGTATTGTACTAATCAGCACTGGCACATCAATTGTTGGAGGCGGCGGTCCTTCATTTAATTTGTTAAGCTTACTAGAAGCATCATCTACTGATGAAGATATAACATGCTCCATAGGAAAAGGCAAATGGGAGGAAACACATTGCATTGCTTCATTGATATTTTCAGATGTCAATCCATTTCCTTGGATATTTTGGTCTGCGTTCAGGGAATTTTCTATGTCGGAACAGCCTACGGACATGCTTCCATGTTCAGTATGGTGAGTCCCTTTAGTGTCTGAATCACAGTCTCTCTTTATTATATCATCTGATTTTCGTTCACCAGATGTAGAATTCACAACCAGAGTTGTGTTCAAAGGGAAATCTAAACCAAATTCTGGATTCCCAAATTCATGAGACGGTGTGTTCTCATTTGGTTTCTGAGAGGAAACTTTGTCACCAGTATTGAGTTGGGAAATCTGTTTTGCTTGAACATTTGAATTAGTTGACACCTCCTGCCTTTTCATTTCTGGAACAGGCGCATCAAATGGAGAAGAATGAGTAGCAGGAACGCCTTTCCAGCATGGTGAGTCAACAGCAGGGTTATAGGGATCAACACCCTCAGAGGAATCTTCAACAGAATTGATGTATTCATTAGTATTAAGGTCCAGATTGAAGCTGTCATGAATTACATTAGAAATTGGGGGCCCAGATTTCAATTTGGATGCGTGACGCAGAAGATCGCTAGCGGCACATTCTTTCTTCAACATCTCTTCGTTTTTTGTCAGATATGGCCCCAAGAAGGTAGGGTCGTCTATTTCTAGATGAATGCAGAGTTGGCTTGAATCAAAAGCACGCTTGACACCATCAGAATCTATAAAGCTTGGTGCTTTTTTGCTGCACAGATCTGTATCAGTTTTGTCGCTTCCTAAATTCACAGATTTGAACGGAGCATTGTTTAGGGCTGAAAAACCAGAACCATGTGGCCCAATGACAACTGTGGTGCACTTCGGAATTGTTATACTATCATTAGCAAGCTGTTTCAATTGCTTCTCACTCGAAGCATCGGAAGGAATTTGATGGTAATGGTGATGGTTCCCAGAACTCATGCCACCCATAACTGATGCTGACTCAGGACTGGAATCTGGAAATCCTGAAAGGGATCCCAAGAAAGATCTTGAATGGTCAACTGGCAGAAAACTGAAACTTTTCCCGGGGAAGGATTTATCGTTGAACTTTTCTGCATTCACAGATCCACTATGCTTTTCTGAAACAAGATCGTTTATGCCATGAAATCCTTCATTGCCCCTGTTCAAGGGCATGGTTCCCTCACCTCTGCTCAAGCCCTTGAGTATATGAGTTTCTGCATAGCAATATACAGATTCAGATCAGGTTAGCATGCAGAGACATTTTTCTACGATGGGTGTTGCAATATGAGTTTAGCAACAATTCAGCATATTCCATGAATTCCAAAGAATGATTTATTTATTTATTTTTTTATGCATCTAGTTTCCAAAACTTTTGCTGGGAATGGATGGCATAAACATGTAAAAGAATAACAATATATTCGCAGACTTATGAGTTTAATTAAAGAACATGATTAGTAAAATGCATACAATTATCAAAGCATAAATACCTTGGTTCATGTAATTCTCATACATGGACGAAACAGGTACATCACTTTCCTTTGAGCAGCAGAAACTTCCATCAAACAGTCCCTGATTACCCTGCTTCCATTCAGAAAATCCATTCCACGAACCACCCCACTGGGCCGTGTAATTTGAATCCACTGATCTTTGATGGTAATCATTGTTAGAGGACCCATCCAATGCAGTGGCAGAAACATGAGGAGGAGGAGAAAACCAATCATAACTAGATGGATCAGGAACCACCAAGGGACCATCTTTCTGAGCCAGAGGTGACAAATATGAAGGGTAGTATGGTTTTGCCACATTGTCCCCGGATTGAGCATAACTAAATGCATCTGCAGAAGCGGAGACGGTAGTGCTCAAATGAGGAAAATGGGTATTTGAAGAGGCATATGTATATGGATTAGTTGGAGAGGAGACCATAGAGTTGAGCTCCAAGTTATCAGAAAAGAAGTTGGTCTCGGAAGTGGAAGAATGAGGAGGAAGCCAATTGTGCAGAGAAGAAGAATTATTCAAGGCGCCAGTTTTAGATGATTGTTCAAGTAAATCCACAAGTGGCATATAGCCACTGTTTGAAGACCGATCGATGGTAAAAGGTGGGGCTGAAGCAGATAGGTTGGAAGACGATGGTGAAGCATAAGGTCCTCCATTATTATTACCATAAGACCCAAACCCCATCATTTTTCGTCAGCTTCGGTTTCTAACAACAAATTATTAAATTGATTAAAAAAATCATCAGAATTAGTGCTTTCAAGTGATTTTCAGTCGTAAAACAAGCTTGAGAATTAGCCAATAAATATTAATCAAAGCACATACTCATAAAGACCCAAAGCCCATAATTTTTCCTCAACCTTGGTTTCTAACAACAAATTAAGTAAATTGATCAGAACCCACAAATTTTTTAATCAAAATTAGTGCTTTAAAGTGATAATCAGGCGAAAAAAAAAAGTTAGAGAATTGTCCAGTAAATATTATTCAAAGCACACATTCATAAAGACCCAAAGCCCGTCATTTTTCCTCAACTTTGATTTCTAACAACAAATTAAGTAAATTGATTAGAACCCAAAACGTTTCTAATCAAAATTAGTCCCTTAAAGTGATGATCAGGCGCTAAAACAAGTTATAGAATTGTCCAGTAAATATTAATCAAAGCACACATTCATAAAGACCCAAA
Organism: Artocarpus heterophyllus; assembly: GCA_025403435.1. Classification (NCBI taxonomy): domain Eukaryota; kingdom Viridiplantae; phylum Streptophyta; class Magnoliopsida; order Rosales; family Moraceae; genus Artocarpus; species Artocarpus heterophyllus. Next base: position 296,662 of record JAJQZP010000219.1, on the reverse strand, counting down.
GCCCATAATTCTTCCTCAGATTAAACAAATTGATCAAAACCCCCAAAAAATATATCATCAGAATTAGTGTCTTCAAGTGATAATCAGGCCTAAAAACAAGCTAGAGAATTGGCCAAAATATACCAATCAAAGAACACATTAACAAACCCCCATCATTTGTCCTCGACTTCAATTTTTGATTAAAAAAAGTAAACTGATCAAAACCCACAAAAATATTTCATCGGATTTAGAGCTTTAAAGAAATAATCATATGCGTAAAAACAACCGAGTAAACATATTAATCAATAACACATTCATCAAACAGCAAAAGACCAAAAATAAAAATTATAGCAGAAAAAACGATGATCTTGTGTGAATTTACATAGAAAAAAGATAGAAACGGGGAGAAATTCTTCATACCAGAAAATTGAAAACTCGAAGAAGAAGAAGAAGAAGAAGAAGACGCTGAGAGAGTTTGGATGCTGGCAGTCTTATGTGTGTCTTTTGGCGTATTCATAGAACGAAAAGCAATCAGAGTACGCTAGAAGTCAATTCATTATCCGTTTGGTCCTTCAGTTTACGGTTATTTACAACAGAGTCCCCTATAATTTAGCGAAATAGTTTGTGACCTTCGGGAAAAAAATCTTTTATTATTATTTTTTTAAAAAAAAAGCGGGGGGACATTTCGTCGTTTTCTTCCTCGTCGTCTCCATGTTTTTTGTTTTATTTTTTTTTAAGGGAATTCTGGGGGAATATGATTAAAAAAATTCTCGTTAACAACGCAGGGAAAGCAAAGGGCAACAAACAAACGACAGCATCCCGAAAAACGACACCAAATAGGAAAGCAACAAAAAACCAAGATGGTGATCAATCTATAAAATATCACGGTCCAAGGGATAAAAACTGCATTTGTTAACTGAATGAATAAAGAATAAGAAAGGGGAATGAGGAAAATAGACCTTTTATAGAGGAATAGAAACCAATCGTTCAAGTTTAAAACAAATTAATAAATATGTCAAAAAATATAAATACACATTTATTGACTAGTTAAATTACAAAAAAATCCAAATTAATTTTTAACAAATAAAATTGTAACAATTATTAATTTTTCTTTCACCTTCTTCCTTTTTCTCCCCGTTTCTCGCTCTTTCCTTTCTCTCCTTTGTGTTCTTGTCCCTCTCTATCTTCTTTGATTTTTCCAATATGGCTTCCTCGCCGGAGCCTGACCATGACCCTGAGCCTGAGCCTGAGCTATTGCGCCAAGATTGGACCTCCTACGAAGGCACGACCTCCGTGAAACTATAAGGTTGAAATTGCAAAGTTGCTTGAACAATTGCCAAAGTTGAGTAGGGAGTCATCCGTGGCAAGAGTTGCGCGGTGAGTTAGGAGAAGCGAGCACTGGAGCGCAGATGGAGGCACCAAAGTCGTGTGATGTGACACCTGTTATTTTTCTAAAAAATATTATGGTAATCAAAGTAATTATTAGTGTGCTAATTAAAATTTGTTTAATCTAAAATCTATTTCATGTTATTTATTTCTACTTATTTTTAAATTTTTTAAAATTTTTCTATATCTATTTAGTATATTTACCTAAATATCCTTAAAACTTCTAATTATTTACAAAAATGCCAATTTGGCATTTTGTGCCTGAAAGTCTCCGAAGAGACTCATTTTTCCTACCTTCTTTCTTTTCTTTCCTTGTCCTTGCCGACACTCTCTCTTTCTTTCTTCCTTCTCTTTCTCTTTCTTTTCTTCTTCTTCTTTACATCCACGGTGAAGCAAAACTAGAGAGATCAAAAAGAGAAAATTCAAGTGACCCTTTCACAAAAACCATAAACAATCTCCCACAAGCTCAAAGATCAAAGGGATTTAGACGATTTCAAGATTAAACTCTGCTTTTAAACTAAGTTTGAGGTTAGATTTTGAAAACTCTAATCTTGGTTCTAAGTTGTATTTTGGTATGAAAATTGAGAGAAATATGTCCTTGATGTTTGTGGGTAATTATACAACGTTTTTTAAAGCTTGATTTACATCGATCTTTGTTTAAACTGAGTTTTTGAGCTAGTTTTGAAAAGTTTTAATCTTTCGTTTAGATTTGTTTGTTGAGCATGAAAATTTTGAAAAGAATGATCTCTATGTGTTTAAATTGTTAATCCATGGTTTTTATGCATGTTCTATACCCTAAAAATTGTTAAAAATGATCGAATTGAGTTTTAAAGTTTGAAAACTTTGAAAATGGAAACTGGAATTCCTAGAACTTGTTCTGTCAGCAGGCTGATCTTTTCAATCTATAGGTCGAACCCATCGGCAGGTTCGACAGGCCAAACGCCATGAATCAACATGTCGAACACTGTTCAATTTGACAGGCCGATGAATAGTATCAGTAGGCCAATGAACAGTAACCAATGGGCTGGAAGAGAGTCCAAAATAGCAGGTTTGTTCGAAAGGCTAGAAATAGTTAATGGTAGGCTGATCAAGCATTCCAAACATACTTGTTTTACACCGTTTTATGTTACAAAATGTTCCAAGGATTTCATATAAATGATTATGGCACATTAATAAGAATAATTGGTAAATCAGTATGATTATGAATTAGGAATTTAGTTAAAGTATGAGTATTTTATACGTCGTAGGATGACGGAGTACTTGGAGCTTACGTGGTGAAATTGTTATTGTAAGCTAGAAGTTATCATCATGGTAATTCACCAAGAGGTAAGGAATCCATTACTCATCTTTTGTGAGTTTTTATAGAATTAAAATTGATTGTTTTATTGCAAGATATATATACATATGTTGAACTGCTAGTATATGAGTATCACATATGAGATAATGATATGAACTCGTCCTGTATTGTACAGCGAGGAATATATTGATTTGATATATGTTGTTGTAAATTGAAAAGCATGGTCAGGAATAATTAACTCGATAGATAATGAATGATTATAGAGGAATGATAAGACATGAAGATGGTGGCGATTATGTCCTTGAGCACAAATATCCTAAAAGGCAAAATAGAGGGGAGGTGATGACACTCCTTTGGGTCGAAAGTCTCAGAACGCACTATACAGAAATCAACTTGGTGAGGATCTGGGGCTTGATGTCCCCTCATCAGAACACTCTTAGAATGTTTGGAGGGTGATCAAGCGCTCCTATTTGGGTTTTGATGACTTGAGTGAAATGATATTCTATGGCACAGTAGATATAGACGAGCATAACTAAATCTTGAATTATTATGTATATATATGTGTACGAAACTTCGTAAGAATGATCATAAGGTATCCATCAGAATTAAATATGATAAAATTGTTAAATAATGAACAAGAATTAACTAACCATGCATGTTTTAATGTGACAATGATAGAAACCTAAAGATGAGTAATGTTTTCCCTACTGAGCATGTTGTTGCTCATTCTCCATTATTTTTATCTTTTTAGACTCACAATGTATGAGGTGGTGACAAGAAATATAGTTGAGTAAACTATGTGACTGTATACATTGGAAATTGCTTCATTTGTTTAAGAATGTCCTTCATGATAATCTAAGCATCGTATGTTACTTTTTGTGACTATATTAAGATGTGTTGAAGGTTGGAATGATGATAATGACAGTTTTGTATTATTGAATTTATGGTGCTACATTAAACTGTGGTTTAATTGTTGTTTATATTTTTATTTTGTTTTAAGAGTTTTTATTCAAGTACCAGGCAAAATACTTTTGATGTTTATTTATAGTTTTTGTTCTTTATTTTATTTATTAAAAACTGTTAACCTCTCCTTAGGGACGCTATAGAATTTTTGGTATCCAGGCCTAGGTTTGGTTAACCTAGGGAGTGTAGCACCACTTTAAAAATCTATTTTTGAGATGGTTTTAAAGTTGAATTTTTAATGTCATCATCAAAGTAAACCTTTAAGTTAATTTATACAGTCCAAGAGGATGTGACATGGAAAAATCCTACAGTGGAAGTATTAACGGTTACATGGATATAATAATTATATGGAACGAAATTATGTGTAGATTGCTTATGAGAGATTCGTATAGTTACAAGAATCTATAAGCATTTTCAACTCGTATAGAATAGTGAGAAATCCAATGCTTAAGTTGTTGATTTCAAGGTTTAGTATGATTGTAACAAATTTTTCATAATTGATTCAAACCCATATGGTGATTATGTGCAGACTTGGTGCAGTACTTAAGTGTAGATAACCTTTCTTGAAAGTTTTATTTACTTGAGGAACATGAGATAAGTTGGGAATCCATGGTATTGAACCTTGAGTGAGATAAATATTATTTCTTTGGTCTAATGAAATTTTGTAAAGTTGAGGAATCCGTGAATTCCTAGGTTGGAATATTTTTGTTACGTACCTTGTATTTAAGTGGTGATATTAGTCCTTCTAAATGGATGTAATGTGAAAATGACCAATAGAAGTTTCCTTAAGTAAATCATAATGCTTAAAGCACCTGCAATGATTTTGGGCCTATACGATGAAAGGTTTAACTCTTAGATGTTTTGATGAGAATCTCTCGGTTACTTGAGGTATTGTTATATGAGAAAATTAAGGATTATATAAGTGGAATTGTGAGGATATAGATATCCTTAAGTAGTAACATTGATGGTCTTTACTCATTGATGTGGTCTGTGTTGGAAGACAAAAAGTACATTGATTTCAAGGTTAGTTACATTCAAACCTTTAGTGGTGTTAAGGGTGAATACATATTGACAGATGTTGAATATTAAGGATAAGATAGGCGTGTATGCATGGTTTAATAAGGTTTTAATTAAGGCAAATTATTTGACTTATAAGATAATTTTGTTGTTATGAAACGATTTGGGTAATATTTAGGAGGAGTCCTGATTTTTATCAATTCGGGTGTGGCATTTATTTTGATCAATTGTATTTGAAGTGGGTTTGCAATTACGCTTAAGACTTGAACAAGTTGGATTTCAATTTCATGCTTGTTAGTTCTAAATGTGTTAAAGCCCGAAAACAACCTAACTCACTTTAACTTAGAACATTTGACTTAGTCTAAATCCTGAATCAGTTCGATCTACACTATCTCTTATACGTGGTCTCTACAAGTGTCGTCTATAGTGGTTTAATCATTGTCCACATATATGTCTATTGTGCATAGCAACTCATTTCTCTGAGCTCATTCTCTCTCTAAACTTGTCATTCTCTCTAAATCGTAAATCCTCTACTTTCTCTCTAGAACTTCTTTTTTTTATCTCTAAAAGAAGAAGGATTTCCACAATTTTGCAACTTACTATCTCTATTTTTCTTTTTTATCTACTCTTCTTTCATTTCCCCATGGATCCAAAGTACCAACACTTGAGAAAGTATTTTTCATCACTCTCTCAAAAGATTCTTAGAAAAAAATACAAGGCTAGGATCACTCGGTTGTGAATTCTTATGCGTTTTGGCATCCCTTGTGATGTGAGAATGTTGATAGAGGGGAAGATCTATTCGAGTGACTTCAATCAAGATGTGAGTTTACCAGGTACAGGTACCAGCCATAGTGCGATGAAAAGAAGAGCTTATGCCATCACGGTTACTTGTAACAAATGTGGACAACAAAATTATAACGGTAAATGTATTTCATCTGGATATGTGTATGTAAATAGAGAGGATAAAATAAGGTTTTATAGGGATGGACTCTCCAAGGAGAACTTGGATAACCTCCATTCTCCTTTTCAATATCATCCTAGTGGGTATGTTCAAGGAGCTATTTTTAAACTTTGGCCCAAAATGTATGCAGAAAGACAACGTCTCAAGAATATGGTATTTCTAGATCCTGGTTGCCAAGCTATAAGAAAACTAGATGGGGAAAACGTCATCACTCTATAAAGGTTGTTTAGTCTTTGTTTGTTTGAAATCGTTTCAGTTGATATTTAATGATATGTGTCTTTCTTTTTAATAAGAAAAAACTATTTTGTGCTCAAAATATTTGCTTCTGTATCCAAAAAAATTGTGATTGCTAGATTGATATAGTAAGTGTTAGTATCTTATTTTCTTTATGGTTTTCTTTAATATATATATATATATATAATAAAATATATTATCTTGTTAGACACATCACATGCGGTGCTGCAACATGTTTGAATTTTTGAAACTTATCTAGGTATTTCGAGATTTATTTCTCAAATTTTAAAAGTTCTATAGTATGTGTTGTATATATTGATTTTTTAGATTCAATGTATATTTGTCAAAAGGTCTACAGCTGTGTCAGAATGTCTTTTATCAAGCCATTCCTAAATGTCAAAAGTTATATAGTTTGAGTCTTATCTTTTTCAAAAAGTATATCAGATTTTTCATAACCGACAATTGCTTTTAGTTACTTTCTTGCCTACACAATGTTTTGTTTAGACCTTTGCATTATCTTTTTGTTATCTATTCATCTGTCTCATTAGTCCTATGCATATCCCTCATATTTAAAATCCCATGTAGAACCTCGAGTCTAAACATAGTAGACACAAGCAACCAATCATATAAATCAAATATGTCTACCTTCCAGCCAACTAGGTAAATAAACAGTGTCTGTGTCTTTTGTGGTTCTAGCCCTGGAAAAGATAAAGTTTATCTAGAAGCCGCAAGACACTTAGGACAAGCCTTAGCATGAAGGAAAATTAACATGACCTACGGGGGTGGTAGTTTATGATTAATGGGAAATATGGCAATAGCAGCTCAGTCTGGTGGTGTCGAAGTCTTGGGGATTATCCCTCGACTCCTGGCTGAGGGGAACCTTTGTGGAAAAACAATAGGTAGGGAGAAAAAAGTTTTAGACACCTCTGAACGTCATAAAACCATGATTGATAAATCTGATGCTTTTATAGCATTACCTGGTAGTCTAGGTACCCTTGAGGAAATATTCATGGTTGCTAGTAGGCATTTATTGGGCTTTTATTCCAAACCCTTAGTACTTTTAAATGTAAATGGTTTTTATGATGATCCTTTAAAATTTTGAGATTACGTTGTGGAGGAAAACTTCATTGTGGAATCGAGGAGACAAATCTTTGTTACTGCTTCAACCGCTGAGGAATTGTTAGATAAGATACAAATCATTCATCCAGAGTCTGACATTGCAACGTCTAAGCTTGAATGGGAAAAGAAAAGCTAAGAGCAGCCATTTGATTTAAATCTTTATCTATAATCTTTTGGTTTTATCCATGGCATGTAGGCATGTGTGTCTGTATTTCATGTGTCACGAATAATCATTTTTCCTGTATTCTGTATTTATTGTGGTATGCCATTGTTAAAACTTTTAGATTCATTGAGCCTAATGCCAGGATGGCTGGATACGGAGTACTTGATGCTCTCGAAACGCATCCCACTTAAGGTCTAATCTTTTATTTATTGATGTTTTTGTATTCTCCAAGCATGCATAATGTGGATAGCTGGTATACGGAGTACCTTGTACTCTCAAAACATATCCGTATCATGTTTGTAATGTGTAGTACTCTATTAATGTTTTGTGGAAGTACCAAAGTCAATTGTGGGGATATTTCATGGAAAATATGAGTGTGTTATGTGGGAGAAATGTTTGTGTGTCATGAAGGTAGTCGTTTAATGAAGAATCTATTGAGTTGGCTATAATTACCAGATTCCATCTAATATATCTCTATATATGAGTTTAATGTATGATTTTGAGTAGAAGTTCTTGTGATTTATTTTATGATTACTTTTTAGTTTATTAACTGGAATATGAAATCAACTATCCTTGAGTTTTCCTTACTCGGAAAGAAAAACGAGCCCAAAGATGAAGAATGCCAAAATTCCCTAGCAATTTCCTTAATGTAATTGTAAATCACAGTCCATGGATAGTGACGGACTAGAAAAATGGTATGATGGCATGTGTGCTTTTTTGATCAGATTCCTAAACAAAAATACAGTGTTGTAAGTTGGAACCTATTAGAAATACTCTTGTTGAAAGATTTGATGTTTAAAGCAAGGTTGATATCTTAAGCAAGTGAAAGGAGATATGATAATCCACATTTGGAGACAATAATACTAAGGGAGTAGAGTTGAAAGCAGAATCATTATAGAAGTGTGATTTTTACTACTATAGTTAGATTTGAGATTTCAGGGATGAAATTTCTTTAAGGGGGTAGAGATGTGACACCCGCTATTTTCCTCATGGGTATTATGGTGTAATCAAATTAATTATTAGTGTGCCAATTAAATTTTGTTTCATCTAAAATCTATTTCATGTTATTTATTTCTACTTATTTTTAAATTTTCTAAAATTTTTCTATATCTATTTAGTATATTTACCTAAATGCTTTTGGAACTTCTAATTATTTACAAAAAGGCCATTTTGGCATTTTGTGTCTAAAAGTCTTCGAAGAGACTCATTTTTCCTGCCTTCTTTCTTTCTTTCCTCATCCTTGCCGACACTCTCTCTTTCTTTCTTTTGTTCTTCCTTCTCTTTCTCTTTCTCTTTCTTCTTCTTCTTTACATCCACGGTGAAGCAAAACCAGAGAAATCAAAAGGGAAAATTCAAGCGACCCTTTCACAAAAACCACAAACAATCTCTCACAAGCTCAAAGATCAAGGGGGTTTAGACGATTTCAAGATTAAACTATACTTTTGAACTAAGTTTGAGGTTAGATTTCTAAAACTCTAATCTTGGTTCTATGTTGTATTTTGGTATGAAAATTGAGAGAAATGTATTCTTGAAGTTTGTGGGTAATTATATAACGTTTTTGAAGCTTGATGTACATAGATCTTTGTTTAAACTGAGTTTTTGACCTAGTTTCGAAAAGTTTTGATCTTTGGTTTAGATTTGTTTGTTGAGCATGAAAATTTTGAAAAGAATGATCTATATGTATTTAAATATGTTAATTCATAGTTTTTATGCATTTTCTATACCCTAAAAATTGTTAAAAAAGGATCGGATTGAGTTTTAAAGGTTGAAAATTTGAAAATGAAAACCGGAATTCCCAGAAGTTGTTCTATCGGCAAGCTAATCTTTTCAATCTGTAGGCTGAACTTGTTGGCAGGCCGAACGCCATGAATCGGCATGCTGAACACTGTTCAGTTCGGCAGGCCGATGACCAATAATCAACAGGCCGGAAGAGAGTCCAAAATAGCAGTTTTATTTGGAAGGCCAGAAATAATTCATCAGTAGGCTGATCAAGCATTCCAAACACACTTGTTTTACACCGTTGTATGTTACAAAGTGTTCCAAAGATTTTATATAAATGATTATGGTACATTAATAAGAATAATTGGTAAATTGATATGATTATGGATTAAGAATTTAGTTAAAGTATGGTTATTTTATACGTCATAGGATGACGGAGTACTTGGAGCTTACGTGGTAAGCTTGTTATTGTGAGCTGGAAGTTATCAGCATGGTAATTTGTCAAGAGGTAGGAAATCTATTACTCATCTTTTATAAGGTTTTTATGGAATTAAAATTGTGACTACCCGCCTTTTTGGGTAGTCACTTTACTTTCTTAAACATCATTTTTAAGCAGTAATCTTACTTACTTAGTAAGAAAAATACTGAATTAAATGGTTTTTTCTTAAACATTCTTTGAAACGTTTTTTAAAAACTACTGCTACATCGGTCGCCATTCAAGTCGAGACCTCACTCAACACTTGACTTTAAAACTATTTCAAATCGTTTCTTAAAACTTAATAAGAAACATTTACTAAAACATAACTTAAAACTTAACATTATAATTATATTAAACAGTTCATAAATTGTATCTTAAAACTTGAAAATATTTCTTAAAACTTTGTTTTTCTTAAAACTTTGAAAACACTATATTAAATAGTAGAAAATATTTCTTTTAGATAGCAAAAACTTACTGTAGTGGTATTCATACCTAAATCCTCGCATCTGTCATCCGCAGCACCCAGCTCTTCTAACGGATCCTACTGGTCGCCCATAAAACTACCTATAACATGAAGAAACTTTTAATGAGCTTTCGCTCAGTAAGTTCAAACATATTCTCGCAAATCATTTAAAACATGCTTTAGAAACTTTTCTCATGGAAACCTTTTTCTTAAAACATTTCTCATTAACATTTTTCATAAATCATTTCTAAAACGTTTCTCATAAACTTTTTTATAAAACATTTTTGTAACGTTTTTCATAAAATATTTAACATAAAACAATCCTCAGATTGCTCTTCATAATCGTCATTTATGTTTTTATAAACATTTAATACAAAACATTCCTCAGAATATTTTCTATAGCATATAAATGTTTCATAACAAGGAAAACCTGAAAAATCAAAATGTATGTTTCCATTCATGCTCAATCATGAACTTTCAATTATGAGTGTCTTATGAACATTCTTTTTTTTTTACTTTAACTTCTATCTTCGTTCCTTAACTATCCTTATCCTACTTTAGCTTTCTATCCTTATTCCTTAACTTTTCTTATCTTACTTTAACTTTCCATTCTTTGTTCCTTAACTTTCTTTATCTTATAACCTTTAGTATTCGTACCAACATCTTTAATCATGATATCATAAACGTGATGCTTCCCTTGTGGAAGACTTAAGACCATTGATCTTCGAGGTCATGTACTTCATATTTAGGATGTTAATCTTTAACTTTACTTTCATTACCTCACAACAAGGAGGCTGGTACGACACTTTCCTTTTATCTTTATGTTACCTTTTTATTAACCTTAGTGAGCATATTAAATGCAATCACATCATATGCAAACACACTTGCAATTCATAGCTTGTACTGTAAAATCTATTGTATAACAAATGCAACTTATTGCATAATAAATGCAACATATATAAAACGCAAACACATTTTGCTAATCATAATTTGTATCCTGAAACTTATTGCATAACAAATGCATCATAAAACGTAAACACATTTTGCTAATCATAATTTGTATTCTGAAACTTATTGCATAACAAATGCAACTTATTGCATAATAAATGCATCATCTAATGCAATCATATTTTGCAAATCTTAACTTTTATTTTGAAACTTATTGCATAACAAATGCAACTTATCGCATAATCAATGCAACATATAACGCAATCACATTTTGTAAATCATAACTTTTATTCTGAAACTTATTGCATAACAAATGCAACTTATCGCATAACCAATGCAACATATAACGCAATCACATTTTACAAATCATAACTTTTATTCTGAAACTTATTGCATAACAAATGCAACTCATTGCATAACCAATACAACATATAACGCAATTACATTTTGCAAATCATAACTTTTATTCTAAAAATTATTGCATAATAAATGCAACTTATCGCATAACCAATGCAACATATAACGCAATCACATTTTACAAATCATAACTTTTATTCTGAAACTTATTGCATAACAAATATAACTTATTACATAACCAATGCAACATATAACGCAATTACATTTTACAAATCATAACTTTTATTTTGAAACTTTTTGCATAACAAATGCATTATAAAACTTATAACTTAAACTATCAAATGTTATGCATTTTCTAAATGCAAAACATACTTTAAATACTTTGAAAATCATAACTTGAACTTTTAAAAAACATTATGCATATCAATATACAAATAAATTTTAAACATAACAGTTGCAAATTAGTCGCAAATCTTGCTTTGAATCTTCAAAACTTTTGCATATAAAAATACAACCATACTTAAAAAAAAAACAACTTACATAACAATTGCAAACACATTTGCAAACATATAAATAAGCATTTAAAAATCATTTATTCATGCTGTAGGTGAGATTTGAACTTACCCGCACTATGCTCTTGTAACGCCCCTATATGGGGGTTAACAGTTTTTAATGAGATAAAATAAAAATAAATAATAAAAGTAAAACCTTAAAAATAAAATTTGCCCGGGACTTAAATGAAAACTCTCAACTCAAAATTAAAAATATAAACGATAAATAAACCACAGTTTTAATGTAGCACCTTAATTTAATAATATAAACTGTTGTCATCATCATTTTAACCCTCAACACATTGTAATACAGTCACAGAAAGTAACAATTGATGCTTACATTATCATGAAGAACATTCTCAACGATTGAAGCAGTCCCAATGTAATATAGCTACATCACTTCCTCAACTATATTTCTCGTAGCCACCTCACACTTAGTGAGTCCTGAAAAGATATAAACATAAGGGAATGAGCAACACTATGCTCAGTAGAGAAAGCCATTACTCACCTCTATCATTACCACATTAAAATCTGCATGGTTAGTAAGTTACATCATATTCCAGATTATGAGGTTTATTATGATCACATCTTATGGATACCGTAGTTAATCGTTACCAAGTGTCATAATTACACATTTATACAAATATTACCAATCATCATTGTTCCTAGGTATCCATGTTAAATTGAGTATCACTCAACTCATCGAAACCCAAATGGGCGCACTTGATCACCCTATAAACATTCCAAGGGTGTTCCGGTGAGGGGACATCAAGCCCCGAGTCCTCACCAAATCAATTCCTGTACAGTGTGTTCTGGGACTTTCAACCCAAGGAAGCGTCATCGCCTTCCCCCTACTTTACCTTTTAGGGTATTCATGCCCAAGGACGTAACCGTCGCCCTTTTCATGTCTCACAATTTCTCTATATTAAATCATTATTAATAGAGTTAATTTTCCTAACCATGCTTCTCAATTTATAACATGTGTCAATTCATTATGTTCCTCGCCGTACAATACAAGACGAGTCCATGTCATAGTTTCATATGTGATAATCATATAATATCAGTTCAACATAGATATATATATATTGCGGCAAAACAATCAATTTTAATTCTATAAAAACCTCACAAAGATGAGTAATAGAATCCCTACCTTTTAAGCTTATCAACAGTCTCTTAATCCTGGAATCAATTAACGTTAGCTCCATACTCCCTTGATCCTAAGGTGTGCATAAGGACAATTAAAACTAAAGCACAACATACAACTACATTCATAAAATTTATTTTAATTTAATCTTAGAATTTCAAGAAATAACCACTGCCCATAGAGGTATTACAAAGTTTAACAATATAAATTTTCTGTCTAGGGCATATACACTTAGACTTCATACATATGCTCCAAAATAGCAACAAACATATACTTAGGTTTAAGAACGCAAATTTGAATAATCCTTTAGTATAAAAGAAAATTTATAAATGAAAGACTAAATTTGTTCATAAGATTCTAACCTCGGATTATGGTTAGTTGGAAGCTTGAAATGGCTTCAAAACAGGTTCCTTTACTTCGGTATGACTGAAATTCTTGCTCAAATGGAGGTGATGGTGGCTGATTTTTATGGCAGCCTTGAAGAAGTTCTCTAAGTATTTTGCTTCAGCAAAGAAATGAGAAGAAGAGTGTGGGAACCGTGGAAGAGAAAGGAAGAAAAGATGAAGTCTTTGAAGAGAAGTGATAGAAACAATTATAGAGGAGACATGTTGAAGCATGTCACGGAGGAAATAAAGAAAATGAGGGTCAACAGTAGTTGGAAAAGATATCCTTATGTCTCATCTAAAGACTTTAACACACATAATGCCAATATGACATTTTGAGATTTATTAGAAGTTCTAAGGCTTTTTAGTAATCATACTAAATAAATATAGGAGAATTTTAGAAAATTTAAAAATAGATAAAAATAAATATTATAAAATAAATTTAAATGAAGCAATTTTTTTTTTATACATTAAAAATTAATTTAATTACCTCAATACCCGTTAGGAGAATAACGGGTGTCACAGCTCTACCCCCCTTAAAGAAATTTCGTCCTCGAAATTTCAATTCTAGCAATACTAGTAAAAATTATGATTCCACTATGATTCCAATTCTAAGTCTAAACCGTTAATGTTGTTTGTCCTCCAAATTTAAGTTATCGTATCTCCACTTATTTACTTGCATAATAAATCTTACTCCTAAATCCCTCAATAAGAGTATTTCTGACAAGTTTCAACTTATAACACCGTATAATAGTCTAAGAATCTGATCAGGCATACATATTGACCATATCATGATTCCAGTCCTTCATTGTCCATGGACTGTGATTTACAATCACATTTAAGGAGATTGCCAGAGAAATTTTATATACTTCATCTTTAGGTTCCTTTTCCTTTTTGAGTAAAGAAAAGTCAAATATATTTGATTTCATACCTCAACTAATAAACTAGAACATAATCATAAAACATATATCACAAACACTTTTATTCAAAACTATACATTAAACTTACACATAGAGATATTAAACGGAATCTCAGAGTTGCAAACATACCCGACATATTTTTCATTAAACAGCTATCCTCATGACACAAACATTCAACCCAAATAATATACTCATATTTCATATGGAATATCCCCATAACTGACTCTGGTACTTCCACATAATATTAACAGAATATTACACATTACAAACATAATACGGATACGTTTCGAGAGTACAAGGCACTCCGTATACCAGCTATCCATATCATGCATGCTTATAGGATACAAAAACATCGATAAACAAAAGATCGGACCTTAAGAAGGATGCGTTTCGAGAGCATCAAGTACTCCGTATCCAGCCATCCCGGCATTAGGCTCAATGAATCTAAAAGATTGAACAACAACGTACCACAAGAAACACAGAATACAAGGCAAACGGTTATTCGTAACACACGAAATACGGACACACATGCCTACATGCCAAAGATAAAACAAAAAGATTACAGATGGAGATTCAAATCAATTGGCCGCTCCCGGCTTTCCCTTTCCCATTCAAGCTTGGATGTTGCAGTGTCGGATTCTGGATGTATGATTTGCATTTTATCTATCAATTCCTCAGCTGTTGAAGCAGTAACAAAGATTTGTCTCTCCGATTCTGTAGTGATGTTTTCTTCCACAGCGTAATCTAGAAATTTCAAAAGACCGTCATAAAAACCCTTTACGTTCAGCAGTCCCAAAGGTTTGGAATAAAAGCCCAACAATTGCCCACAAGCAACTATAAATATTTCCTCAAGAGTACCTAGACCACCAGGTAATGCTATAAAAGCATCGGAATTATAGATTATGTCTTTAAAATTTTTAGGGATACTCCTGACTCCTTCTCCCTTACCTATGGCTTCCTTACAAAGGTTTCCTTCAACTGGAATATGAGGCCAAATTCTTACATCAGTAGCGTCGCTAGACCTAGCTGCTAGTGCCATATTTACCATCATTTTTATACTACCACCCCCATAGATTATGTTAATCTTCTTGTGTGCTAGGACTTGCCCTAAGTGATTTGCAGCTTCTAAATAAGCTTTATCTTTTCCAAGGCTGGAACCACAAAAGACACAGACATTCTTTATTTTCTTCGTGGACTGGGAGGTAGACATATTTGGTTTATAGAAGTGGTTGCTTAATGTCTGCTCCACTTAGACTTCGGGTTCTACATGAGATTTTAAAGATGAGAAATATACAAAAAGGGCTAAAGAGATAGACGAGTAGGTAATGAAAAGGTAATCCAAAGATTTAAACAAAATCTTGTGCGGATAAGAAAGTAAGATAAGGTGATTGATAGTTTACAGAAAATCTGATTCACTTTTTGAAAAAGATTAGACTCTAATTGTATAACTTTTGACAATTGAGAACAATTTGACAGAAGACCCTCATGACACAACTGTAGACTTTTTGACAAATATACACCAAGTCTAGAAATTTAATATAAACGACAAATACTGTAGAACTTTTGAAATTTGAGACACAAATCTTGAAATATCTGGATAAGCTTTTCAAAATTCAAACATATTACTGTACCGTATGTAACGTGTCTGATAAGATATATATTTTATTATATATATATTTAAGAAAATCATAAATTAAATAAGATATTAACACTTACTGTATCAATCTAATAATCACAATTATTTCAAACACAAAAGCAAATATTCTGAGAAAAAGAAAAACACAAACTGTTGAACATCAGCTAAAACTGCTTCAAATAAGTAAAGACTAAATAACCTTTATAGAGCGATGACTTATTCCCCATCCAGTTTTCTTATGGCTTGGCAAACAGGATCTAGAAATACCATATTCCTGAGGCGTTGTCTTTCTGTATAAAATTTAGGCCAGAGTTTAAAAATAGCTCCTTGAACATATCCACTAGGGTGACCGTGGAGAGGAGGATGGATGCTATCCAAGTTCTCCTTTGAAAGTCCATCCCTACAAAACCTTATTTTATCCTCTCTATTCGTAGACATATAACCAGGTGAAGTACATTTACCGTTACAATTTTGTCTTCCACATTTGTTACAAGTGACCACGATGGCACGAGCTCTTCTTTTCATTGCACTACGACTGGTACCTGTTCCTGGTAAACCGACATCTTGACTAAAGTCACTCGGACGGATTTTCCCCTCTATCAACATTCTCACATCACAAGGGATACCAAAACGCATAAGAATCCACAACCGAGTAATTCTAGCCTTATATTTCTTTCTGAGAATCTTTTGGGAGAGTGATGGGAAATACTTTCTCATGTGTTGGTACTTTGGGTCCATGATGAGATGAAAGAAGAGTAAATAGAAAGGAAAAATTAAGATAGTAAATTGCAGAATCCTAGAATTCCTTCTTCTTTTAGAGGAAAAGAAGAATTTTTAATGAAAAAGAAGAGGATTTGCGATTTAGAGAAAAAAATAACAAATTAAGAGAGAAAAAGTGAACTCGGAGAAATAAGGTCTTACGCACAGTAAACGTATATGTAAACAATAATTAAACCACTGTATATGACACGTATAGAGACCACGTGGGAGAGACAGTGTGAATCAAACTGATTTAAGATTTAAACTAGGCCCAAATGTTCTTAGTTGAAAATGGTCAGGTTGTTTCGGGCCTTAACACATTTAGAACGAGTTAAATAACAAACATAAAATTGAAAACCAATTTGTATAAATCTTAAACCCAATTCAAAGCCCACTATAGATAAAGTTAACTATAAACAACAAATCTAATTTAACGACAACAAGGATCTTCCTGAATGATCCAGCAACTCAAATAATTTTGTTTTAATCAAAACCTTATTGAACAATGCATACACCCATATGTTATTCATAATACTTAACATCTATCAATGGATTCATCATCATTACTACCAAGGGTTTAGAATGTGACTAACCTTAAAATCAATACGATTTACGTCTTCCAACGTAGACCATATCAATGAACAAAGACACTTGATGTTACTACTTAAGAACATCTACAATCCCCACAATTCTACTCATACAATATATAATTTCCTCATATAACAAAATCTTAGGTAACCAAAAGATTCACTGATACACTTAAATACAATGTACGTAACAAAATATTCCAATTTTGAGATTCATGCATTCTAGACTTTACACAGTCTCAACAGACCAAAAGTCTAACATTTATCTCTCTCAAGATTCAATACCATGATTCCCAACTTATATCATATTCCTCAAATATATAGAACTTTTAAGAAAAGATATTGACACTTATGTGCTCCATCGAATCCACACATAATCATTACTTAGGTTTGAATCAATTACGAAAAATTTGGCATATCTACGTCAAACTTTAAAATCAATAAATCAAGCCTTATATTTCTTATTGTTTTTCACGAGACAAAAGGCTTTTAAATCCTCGTATCTACACGAATTTCTCATCGTTTATACGAATTAGATATGCTTATAGGTCCAAATATTATACGAATCTCTCATAAGCATTCTACTTATAAACTCATTCCATATAATTATCATTCCCTTATAACTATTAATACTTTCCTTCTATATAATTATTGTACTCATATAACTATTGATATTTTCATTCTATGGCCTTTCCATGTTACATCCTTCTAGACTGTATAAATCAATGTGAAGGTTCATTTTGATGATGACAATAAAAATTCAGCTTCAAAACCATCTCAAAAATATATTTTTTTAAAGTGGTGCTACACTCCCTAGGTTAACCGAACCTAGGCTCTGATACCAAAAATTCTGTAACGCCCCTATATGGGGGTTAACAGTTTTTAATGAGATAAAATAAAAATAAATAATAAAAGTAAAACCTTAAAAATAAAATTTGCCCGGGACTTAAATGAAAACTCTCAACTCAAAATTAAAAATATAAACGATAAATAAACCACAGTTTTAATGTAGCACCTTAATTTAATAATATAAACTGTTGTCATCATCATTTTAACCCTCAACACATTGTAATACAGTCACAGAAAGTAACAATTGATGCTTACATTATCATGAAGAACATTCTCAACGATTGAAGCAGTCCCAATGTAATATAGCTACATCACTTCCTCAACTATATTTCTCGTAGCCACCTCACACTTAGTGAGTCCTGAAAAGATATAAACATAAGGGAATGAGCAACACTATGCTCAGTAGAGAAAGCCATTACTCACCTCTATCATTACCACATTAAAATCTGCATGGTTAGTAAGTTACATCATATTCCAGATTATGAGGTTTATTATGATCACATCTTATGGATACCGTAGTTAATCGTTACCAAGTGTCATAATTACACATTTATACAAATATTACCAATCATCATTGTTCCTAGGTATCCATGTTAAATTGAGTATCACTCAACTCATCGAAACCCAAATGGGCGCACTTGATCACCCTATAAACATTCCAAGGGTGTTCCGGTGAGGGGACATCAAGCCCCGAGTCCTCACCAAATCAATTCCTGTACAGTGTGTTCTGGGACTTTCAACCCAAGGAAGCGTCATCGCCTTCCCCCTACTTTACCTTTTAGGGTATTCATGCCCAAGGACGTAACCGTCGCCCTTTTCATGTCTCACAATTTCTCTATATTAAATCATTATTAATAGAGTTAATTTTCCTAACCATGCTTCTCAATTTATAACATGTGTCAATTCATTATGTTCCTCGCCGTACAATACAAGACGAGTCCATGTCATAGTTTCATATGTGATAATCATATAATATCAGTTCAACATAGATATATATATATTGCGGCAAAACAATCAATTTTAATTCTATAAAAACCTCACAAAAGATGAGTAATAGAATCCCTACCTTTTAAGCTTATCAACAGTCTCTTAATCCTGGAATCAATTAACGTTAGCTCCATACTCCCTTGATCCTAAGGTGTGCATAAGGACAATTAAAACTAAAGCACAACATACAACTACATTCATAAAATTTATTTTAATTTAATCTTAGAATTTCAAGAAATAACCACTGCCCATAGAGGTATTACAAAGTTTAACAATATAAATTTTCTGTCTAGGGCATATACACTTAGACTTCATACATATGCTCCAAAATAGCAACAAACATATACTTAGGTTTAAGAACGCAAATTTGAATAATCCTTTAGTATAAAAGAAAATTTATAAATGAAAGACTAAATTTGTTCATAAGATTCTAACCTCGGATTATGGTTAGTTGGAAGCTTGAAATGGCTTCAAAACAGGTTCCTTTACTTCGGTATGACTGAAATTCTTGCTCAAATGGAGGTGATGGTGGCTGATTTTTATGGCAGCCTTGAAGAAGTTCTCTAAGTATTTTGCTTCAGCAAAGAAATGAGAAGAAGAGTGTGGGAACCGTGGAAGAGAAAGGAAGAAAAGATGAAGTCTTTGAAGAGAAGTGATAGAAACAATTATAGAGGAGACATGTTGAAGCATGTCACGGAGGAAATAAAGAAAATGAGGGTCAACAGTAGTTGGAAAAGATATCCTTATGTCTCATCTAAAGACTTTAACACACATAATGCCAATATGACATTTTTGAGATTTATTAGAAGTTCTAAGGCTTTTTAGTAATCATACTAAATAAATATAGGAGAATTTTAGAAAATTTAAAAATAGATAAAAATAAATATTATAAAATAAATTTAAATGAAGCAATTTTTTTTTTATACATTAAAAATTAATTTAATTACCTCAATACCCGTTAGGAGAATAACGGGTGTCACAGCTCTAGCGTTCTCTATTCCGTTCCTTTTCCTTTTCCTTCAATTAGTCGGCTTCTATGTCCTGATCATATGACACCCGACTAATTAGTTAACTTTCTTTATTATCAATCCACTTGATTGATAATTTAACTTAAACCTTAAACATTCATTCCTTTTTAACTTAAATTGGTACCCTATCGGTTTACCCCTTTCCTTTCCTTAATTTTGTAACCCACCAGGTTACCTTTTGTTTATTTAAACATCTCTTATTAAATCTCTCGTCACACGTGATGGTTACATTACTTAACGTATTACGGAACATAATCTGTCTAAGAACGTTATGCTAATTCAGAGTGTTTAACTCCTTTTTAGCCGTTTACCTTAATAATGATGATTTTACCCCTAACAGATTTTTCATCCATTTCTTAATTCTATAAAACCTATTGCTTAACTTTAACGTTTCATTACTTACATATTACAAAAAAATCCCCACTTAGGAGCGTTTCCTGACATCGGACTTTTCGAGTCCGTTTTGGCCATTTTCATAAAATGACCATTTTGTCCTTAATTCTTTTTCCTCCATTATTTCCTTAACTAAACTTTAATTTCCTTAAAAACTTAGCATCTATGGTACTTACTGCCTACAGCAGTGTAGGAAACCAACTTTCCTTAGTGAAACCCAGTTTTCACACCATTTTACAGTTTTTGCCCGAAATACAAAAATATTTGCATTTTTGTCCCCAGAACCAAAAATAATATTTTTAAACCATTAGTCCCCATTTTTCATAAGGAACATTTTTGCTCAAAGTACCATATTCAAAATCCTTTGAAAAAATGACATTTTTGCCCTTTTAAATTTTTTTCAATTTTAATAAATTCTTGTAAAATAAAAATCTCGCAAACGGTTGAGATTTTTGACAAAATATCTACAATATTTAATAGTTTAGTCAAGATTTACAACATTTGTGTTGTAACTTTTTTAAAATTCCTACTGTACGTGGGTGTTTTTGGGCATTTTTTAATTCTATCGAGAAGAAACTTTTTCTTTCAATTTAGTCCTTGGGACATTTTCGTAAAAATCTATTTTTAATCAACATCTCTACCCTTGCAAGGGCAGTTCCAACTCTTTTTTTAATCATTTTTATGCCAAATCATTATTTTTGCAAATTAGTACTAAAATTACAAAAATAACACTCTTTGTAAAAACTAACATTTTCAACAATTCAATTCTAAATTTCACAACATTAATATACCATAATTCATATTTCCATGAAATTTAACTAAAATTTCACTTGGAAAGCCTCATCCCTTTGACAGAATAAAAATAAAATTAAAAACCATATTATTTCAAAACTTCAAAAATCAAAACTTACCCCAAATGGAAACTTTGAGTTTCTAGCCTTCCAAGGTTCCTTTGAACTCCCTCCTAAACATTATTTTCATACAAAAACATTTTGAATCACTTTCATTCCTTAATCCAAGAGAAAACCCTAAGAAACCTTGAAAAAAGTTTAGGTTTTCACCTTAAAACATGATAAAATCCTTGGGCTTTGCTTCTTGAACTTAAGCGGGGCTTATTTTGCAAAAAAATGTGAAGTTACGAAATTCTTAGGAGAGCTCATCAATGGTGGCCGTGGGTCTTGGAGAAGGAAGAGAAAATTTTTGGTTAAACTTGCATTAATTGCATCCTTATCCTCTTAGGTGACTTATCAAGTAATCCATTGGGTTACTAGGTGTCTCAAGGGGATTGGGCCACCTTTCATGGCATGGTGGCCCAATAGAAATGCAATGGGTGTCCACTTAGTGGCCCCACAAATTTATACTGTGTAATTTTTTATCACACAATATCTTTCTTACACTATCGTGGTCAAATCAATACAAAATCATATTCCTAGACAGTATAAAATATTTTACTTGCCTCTGGTTTATTTTTGGAGTCCAAACATAACATTTCTTATTTATCCATATTCTCTAAACAATATTATTTCTACACTGCTTTAACTTAAACAGTCTAATTCTTGCACTGCATTACTTTTGTAGTGTAATTTTCATATTGTATAACTTTATCAGTGTACTTTCTTACACTGCATTATTCTAATATTGTATAATTTTTCATGTTATTATATAGTATTTTTTCTTAAACTGTATTTTTTGTCTTAATATAATCCTTAACTTAATGCATTTTTAATGCATTAGAAATTCTCAAGTGTTACAAAAATTGGTTGTTTTATTCCAAGATATATATACGTATGTTGAACTGCTAGTATATGAGATATGAACTCGTCCTGTATTGTACAGTAAGAAATATATTGATTTGACATATGTTGTTGTAAATTAAAAAGCATGGTTAAGAATAATTAACTCTATAGATAATGAATGATTATAGAAGAATGGTAAGATGTGAAGAGGGCGATGGTTACGTTCTTGGGCACGAATACCCTAAAAGGTAAAATAGGAGGAGGTAATGACGCTTCCTTGGGTCGAAAGTTTTAGAACGCACTGTATAAGAATTAACTTGGTGAGGATTCGGGGCTTGATGTCCCCTCATCGGAACACCCTTGGCATGTTTGGAGGGTGATCAAGCGCGCCTATTTGAGATTTGATGAGTTGAGTGAAATGATATTCTATGGCACGGTGGATATAAATGAGCATAATTGAATCTTAAATTATTATGTATATATATGTGTATGAAACCTCATAAGAATATTCATAAGGTATCCACCAGAATTGAACATGATAATATTGTTAAATAATGAATGACAATTAACTAACCATGCAGGTTTTAATATGACAATGATAAAATCCTAAAGGTGAGTAATGTTTTCCTTACTGAGCATGTTGTCGCTCATTCCCCTATATTTTTATCTTTTTAGGACTCACAATGTATGAAGTGGTGACAAAAACATAGTTGAGGAAGCTATGTAACTGTATACATTGGAAATTGCTTCATTTGTTTAAGAATGTCTTTCATGATAATGTAAGCATCATATGTTATTTTCTGTGACTGTATTAAGATGTGTTGAAGGTTGGAATGATGATAGTTTTGTATTATTAAATTTATGGTGCTATATTAAACTGTGGTTTAATTGTTGTTTATATTTTTATTTTATTTTAAGAGTTTTTATTTAAGTCTTAGGCAAATTTCCTTTGTGTTTATTTATAGTTTCTGTTCTTTATTTTATTTATTAAAAACTGTTAACCCTGACTTAAGGGCATTACATGTGAGCTCTGGAGGAAGGAAGGCTAGAGTTGGGAGGGAGACGTTGTAGTGGATGAAGACGCTGTTGCGGATGAAGGTGTTGGATTCATTGCCAGAGTCATGACGAGAAAGGTTGCCAGAGTTGTCATCAAGGCTGGAGAGAAAAGAGGAAGAGAGACAAGATATAGGAGAGAGAGTAAATCTAGGGTTTTTTGGGAAGGAGATGAAGAAAATAGGGATAAATTTGAGAATTTTAGTGTTTTAAAAAAGCACAAAGTTATAAAAATACTATGTACTTTAATATTTTTAAAGTTGTGTTATTTACTTATATTAAGTTTGAAAAATATGTTATTTGGTATAATTTGCCCAGGAAAAAGGCAATACTATTAAAGGACATCATTTGGAAAAATGACACCAAAATAGGAAACGACAAAAAACAAGAAATTTATCAACCTGTGAAACGCCACGAGATAAAACCTGAGTATAATGATGCCTTAGGATAAAAAATGTTGTAGGAAATACGAAATATATATCTCGAAACGACAATAAAGTATTAAAGGGCGTCAATGGAAAAACGACAGCAAAAAAATACACCATTTGATATAAAACGACAAAAACCAAGACAATGACATCAAATTGAAAAACACGACATAATAAATATTGCAATAGAAAGTTAAAGAAAAAGAAACCTTAAAATCAACAAATAACATAGGATAAGTTATCTTCTCTATTTTATAAGTTGTTTGATAACATTAGTTAGAATCATGGTTGTAGTTACTAAACAATAAAAAGCTCTCATGTGCTATAAGAAAAAACAAAACATTACTATAGTGTAAATCTCTCACATATTATAGCATTTTGAACTGCAACTATGGCTCTAACTATACTTTCTAAACACCTTATTTGTAAAACTCAATTTTTACTTATGTTTAAAAAAGGGTACATAAAAATCTTTTCTTGCTGTCAGAAAAAATAACGAGACACAACTAACCTTGATATCTTACTGTAGAAATGATCATTCTCTCTAATAATAAAATAAAATAAAATATTAAGAAGAGAAAGTGGGCTAAAAAAAACTTCGCAGATTCAAGGGAAACTACAAAAAGAGAGAGAGAGAAAAACTTTTTTTTTTTGGGAGATAAAGAGAGACATAAACCTTACAAACTAGAGGTGACAATAAACGTGTTCGTGTCATATTCGTATCGGCACGTTTACAGCACGACATGTTTAGCCTGAACACGAACACGACATGATTAATAAACGTGTCAGAAATATAAACACGAACACAGCATGCCTATGGCATGCGTAACACGACATGACACGATTAACACGATTATTAAACATTCCGTAATGGGTTGACACGATAACAACACGCATATGACACGTTTATGACCTAGTTAAATAAAAATTAAAAAAAGCCAAGAAAGAAAATTAACAAAAACACAATATTTAATTAATACTAACCTACTACAAATATTTCAAATATTTTTATTTTTAAGTTTAAATGTGTTGTAAATGAGTGGGTCGTGTCATACTGTGTCGACACGTTTACGGCCCGTTTAATTAAACGTGTTAAAGCATATTAGCACGAATCCAGTCTATTTATTTTTGTATTATTCGTGCCAACCCATTTATGGCCTAATTAATAAATGTACAATCCAAACCCGTTTATCTCGTATCTTTTTTGTATTATATCATCGTACTATGTCTGAAATTGTCGACCCTATTACAAACCATGTAATGTAGTAAAGAGTCCAAAGCAAAACAACAACAACTTGAAAAACGACAGCACCCAAAAACGACAATAAGTTAATAAACGGCATCAACTAAAAACGTCAGAATCCCAAAAACAGACTCCAAGTAGAAAAGCGACAAAAACCCAAGAAAGTGCATCAATATGAAAAAAATCATGAGAATATTAAAAACTAGGATAGACAAGAAACGACAGCAACGTTAGAACACACAATAAACAAGAGTTCCCTGAAAAACAACGTTAAAAAAATCCCAAAACGACAAAAAAAAAAAAACAAAAAACAAGGAAACAAAAACTGAAGGACGTATTACGGTTAAGGACTCGATCAAGCCGATAAAGGTGTCATAAAAGTATAAACACATCAAACAAATAATCTACAAATAGAACCTGTTTTGTACTCTCTTAAGCATATAAAAAAAATGTTTTTAATTACAATTTTTGTGTTAATGTTTAAAAGGAGCTAAGCACGACACACTTAATAATAGATGGCGGTATGGGCCTGGCATGGCACCCCAGGCACTTGAAAAGCACGATAATATAAAAAGGAAAAACAAAAAAAAAAAGACAGCAGCGGAAGTAGAAACGACATTTGCTATCAAACGACAATAACCTTAGAAATAGCAAAATAAAATACCCATTAAAGTAAATGAGAAGAATGCAACAAACGACATCATTCCGAACAAGACCAAAATTAAATTCGGACATAATATTATGATAGTAATATTTGTCATCAACTCCAAAAATATCAACTGAAAATGACAAAAACAAGAAACGACACGAAATTATTTCAAAAACGGATAAACAATCCCTTCAAAAAAAGAAAAAACGAAAATCTCTTGAAAAGACAAACCAATAATATGTGAAACGACAAAAAGATTTTTGTAAGACAAAGATAACGTTAAAACACAAAATGTTAAAGGCGACAAAGAGAAAATTGACGTCATAGCAGATGGAGGAATTGGAAAACTTTATTTATTGTTAAACGACTTATATAATTGTAAAAAATATTAAATTCCAGCATAAGTATAAAAAGGAAAGATGAACCGAAAACTAGAGATGTAAAAATGGGCCGGGGCCATCCTGCCATAGTGATGGGTTGCGCCAGCACAGCACGACACTGTTCACGGCCTGACCCGGCCCATGAATATTGGTGGGCTAGGCTGGGCTGGGCCAATATATGTTGACACATGGGTCAGCCTGGCACGGCCCATGAAAAATCATAGGCTGGGCTGGGCCAATATATGTTGGCACATGGGTCAGCCTGGCACGGCCCATGGAAAATCATAGGTCGGGCCGGCCCTCCTAGGCCCATAATAGGCTGGCCCATCCCGGCCTATAATGAACAATATTTTTTATGTTTTTTTTTTTGATTTTTAATAATTTTGTAAACATCTTATGTATAATTATCTCGATTGTACTCTTTTTTCCTTATTAAGGAAAAATATTGACACATTATGGGTCAGCCTAGCCCACCATGAATATTGGTGGGCTAGGCTGGGCTGGGCCAATATATGTTGACACATGGGTCAGCCTGGCACGGCCCATGGAAAATCATAGGCTGGGCTGGGCCAATATATGTTGGCACATGGGTCAGCCTGGCACGGCCTATGGAAAATCATAGGTCGGGCCGGCCCGTCTAGGCCCATAATGGGCCAGCCCACCCTGGCCTATAATGAACAATATTTTTTATGTTTTTTTTTTGTTTTTAATAATTTTGTAAACATCTTATGTTTAATTATTTTGATTGTACTGTTTTTTCCTTACTAAGGTTTTATTCCACTAGGTTTTCCTTAGAAATGTTTTTAATGAGGCAATCGTAAATAAAATAACCCTTTTTATATTTCTCTTGATTATTCAAACTTTCATATTTGTTAACTTGTTTAAAAATTTAAAAATTAAAAATAAAAATTAAAAAATTAAAAATTATATGTTTAGATGGGCTGGCCAATTTAAATCCATAATGAACTAAGATGGGCCGGCCCATTTAAGGCCCACGGCATGGCCCAGCATAGCCCATGTAAAATTGGCCCGTGGGCCGGGTTGGGCCAAAGTAATTTTAATGTGGGCTGGCCCAGCTCGGCCTACAAAATTGGTGGGCCAGCCTGGTCCGGCCAGGGCCACGGCCCGCGTGGGCCTAAAGAGAGCAGGTGAGGCTAGGTCGGGCCGGCCCGTTCTTTCATCACTACCCGTGGGCCTAAGGAGAACAGGTGAGGCTAGGTCGGGCCGGCCCGTTCTTGCATCACTATCGAAAACAACAAAAAACCTTGCGTTATCAATCTCACCTGTGTAACTGTGGGACTAAATTCAAAGCAGCATTAAAACAACATCAATAAAAAAGAAAATAAGTGGACAGTAAAGCCGCGATAACCTTAGACGACACTAGAAAGAAACGACAAAAAAGGAAAGATAACAACAGGAGCGCTAACGAGTATATACGATGTCAAGGAAAAAAAACGACTATGACTCTGGAAGCGACAGAAATTCGAAGAATGTGGTGTTAAAAAGACGGTAAAACTTGAAAATAATAAAAAACAAAATTATATTTTAAAAAATCATATGAACTCCAAAAAAAAAAAAAAAAAAACCTCAAGAACGGCACGTAAAGAAAAACGACAGAAACAAAGGAAACGTCATGAACATGCAATACGACGAACTATAAAGAAAAACAAACAAACAAAATTGACCATAAAACGAAACTAATCTTAACGGAAAAACAATAGTCAAATACTTTGCCCCATGAAAACGTTAAATAACCAAATCCTTAGAAAAGCGTTTGACACGCGAGAAAAAGGAGGATACAGTTGAAACACAACGAAAAAAAAAAAAAAAAAAAGGAAAGGAACGAGATATCGCATCAGAAACGACTTTCTAATCCGAAAAACGACGACGACAACAAATGGAAAAAAAAATAAAAATTAAAAACCACATCAAAACTGAAAACGAGGAAGAAAAACAAATAACTTAAAGAAACAACAGAATCCTTAAAATGATTTTAATCTAATGACGAAAATGAGAAAACTCTAAAACAATCAAATTTCAAAAATCGGAGAAATATATTAAAACGACATAAAAATAACCTCGAAAACGCAACTACGGTTGACGAACTTACACAACAACAACGAGAAGAACAATATGTTTATTTATTTATATGCAGTAACAATAAAATAAACTTTACAATACTAGAAGCAAAAGAGGAAAAATGTAAATGAAAATTCAAACCAGAGCAATTGATTAGCATACGGTTAAAAGACTGCCACAATTCACAAACGCGTGGTACTATAAAAGTGGGTTGTGAATAAAGTAAAATCTATGTATGCGTTTGCTTATGATAATCTCTTAAAGCTTTGTCAAGTTAGGATAAAAGAATTAGGTACGGAAAGCATGCTAGTTTTCTTCGAACAGAAAATATTGTCAATAATTCTACAGTAACTCATTACTTGTCTGAATTTGAAGAAAAGAAAAGAAAAAAAAAGACGCAAAACACAGATTTTTTTTTTTTTTGGCCGACATTGCTTTATACTAGGGGATTTCTTAAAATCACTTTTTATTTTTTTATTTTTCTGAACAGCCCTGCTGGAGTTTCAATTGCATATATAGAGACAAAAAAAAGTTATTTTCAAATTTAACATTTGGGAGACGGAAATACTATTAATGTCATATATTGAAATTTCAAGAATTAAATTTGTGACATTTAAAATACTAGAGACTAAAATGGAACGACTATAATTTTTCATATATATATAATATATATCCACGTTAATTCTTCGTGTGAAAATATACTTATGACTAGGTACTTATGAGACAACATGGCATTCATCAAAGTAGAGATAGCTGGGTCCCACGTAAGTTGTCATGTTGTCGTTGATGTGGTGATGATAAAATGGAAAATCTCTCACTAATAATTTCCCATCATTTGCCTCATGACATACAGTGCATTTTTCCTCACTTTTTTTTTTCCCTTTTTTGGATTAGGTTCAGATGATACATCTGAATTTTGCGTATTGATGAGCTAAATTCCTCTACGGATAAAGTCACTTGCTCACCTTGTAGCCCCTTATATTATGCAACCGGAGAGATTCTATGGATTGTAGTTCTCTTTCTGCAAGTAATGCCAATTGGTAATAAAGCTTTCTTCATTGTTATAATTATACATTTGGCCTATTTCTACAGCATAGTTATACACACACACTTATATATATATATAAGACATCCCAAGGAAGAGAAGTAATTCAGAATAATACAAAGCTACAAATCTGATCAACTAAAGTATGAAGAATACAACTGAAAATTTAAGAAAATATTTTCTTGGTCTTGACATGCCAACTGTTCTTGACAAAAATACTAATTATAATTAACAACCATAGATTATTGCTACAAACAATTCCTAGAAATGAATGGAATCGTAAATAAATTAACCTCAAAAGGAGCTATAACATAGAGAAAGAAGTATGATTTGAAGTGTGTGTATATATATACACACACATGATTTCTTGATAATGATGATCATGATCTAGTTTCTAAAAGTAAAGAATAAACGAAGAAGAGTCTTCAGCAGAAATAATATTAATGGCCCGAGAAGCACCAGTACTTGAATGGAAAGAGAAACGAAGACTGCGCGGCGGAGGAAAGAGGCGCTCGGTCACCCTCGCAAGCGCAGCCGTGTACTCTCCGAGCAGCTCAGCAACGACAGCCACCATTATCATCTCTTCCTTTTGCTCAATTTTCAGAGCTAGCTGGGTTCGTGAAATGATATATATATATATATATATATATATATATATATATATATATTAAAACGTGCAAATGTATGTACTAATATTGTTGTAGACTTATAGTAAGGAGCCAAGTTTTGAGTTTTGATTTTTTTTTTTTTTTTGGTTGAGAAATTTGTGTGTTGAATTTTGAGGATCTAGCTAAAGGGACTAAAGGGGTTTGGTTTTGGAAATTGGAAATGAGTCCAAATTTATAAGCTAGTGGGGATTTATTTACCGACCAAAATCCATCTATTGGGGTCGGCTTTAATGAATTTTGATTACCGCGAAAATGGTAATCATTAGATGGTGGATTAATCACGTTTTTGCTTTTACACGTCCCTATAATTTGGCGTTTGAACTTTGACGTTTAACTTTGCGTGATCACGTTTTAACGGCCCTTATCCTATTTGCAAATAAAGAAAATAGGCCTAAATGCTGACGTGGCGAGAAGCTACTGGAGAATATAAAGTATCATTTGTTGAGGGGCTTTATATATATATATATATATATATATATATTATATATACATATATATATTATATAAGCATATATTCATGGATGTTTTGGCAGCATCAGACCAAGTAATTGCAGCATGTTCTACCTTTGAGATATGCTATGCTTTTTTAGTTAATATTTTAATGCCATTCTCCAACAAAAAAATAAAGGAGTTTCTCTCTCTTTCACGTACACACACACAAACGAAAGTGATTTTAACAACTGAAATTCGTGGAAGCTCAAGGCAAAATTTTTTTGCATGAAATTGTCATGTAACATGTGAACAAAATGAAATACCAAAGTTATATTTGAGTCATTTTACGTGTAAACAAAATGAATACCAATAGGGAAAATCAGGGGAAGCTCCGACTTGGTAATAATCTCATATTTTTCCTTTTCTTAAAGCCAAAAAGAAAAGAAATACAAACATATCCTCATTTATATGTATCCTTCTTACACAAGAGACGATTTTGGGTAGTAGTATTCTTTGCTTATGGGACTAGAAGACCATGGCTTCCAAAAGAATCCAATGAGCTTCTAATGTCAAACCCTACCTAACTCATTTTTCAACAAAACGTATATATATGTGAGAGAAATTTCCAAAGAATGAGCTATATATATATATATATACACTTCTTTAATTAGCCTTAAGTGATTAATAAATTGACCTAACTTTGTTCCAATATTTATACCTTAAAAGCTTTTGAAGTGACGTTCAAAAAATGAAGAGGATGATGAGTACTTTAATTATATCTTTAATTATATAACCAAAAAATGTAAGAGAAGAAAAACTGAAGGACGCTTCACCAAATATTATTTGCCTTTTGAAATTAATTAAACAAAGTCTAATCAAGGAGCCGAAATACTTGAATTGAACAAAAAATATGTACAAACTAAGAAAGGAGATGATCAGATGATCAATGTATCTAGCCAAATTTACACTCATTCTTAGTTAATGTATCTAGCCAAATTTCTCCTCTCTTTTCTTTCTTTCTTTCTTTTTTTTTTTCCCTTTTGGTTTTTGACGATATTAGTGAGTGATCATCAAAAGTAATAGGATCTAGTGAAGACCTTTTTCATCGCTTTCCAGCTAAACGACCCAACCTTGGTGAGAGCCAAGGAAGGCTTGGAGATGGAGATGGAATGCTTCTTTTTTGGTGATTGTGATTGTGATTGTAAAACTGGTTCTTCCAATTCAATGTTATCTTCAGGATTGCAAAATCTTGCTTCTTTTCTCTTGCCTCTTATAGTTGCCAGTACATCATATTTGTTACATATTCCCTATACCGTTACCTTCTGTTGATTATAATCCACATTCACTGAGTATAGTCCTGTCATTCAACACAGAGAAAACTATTCATTTTTGTAAAAGAATTTTAAAGCGTAACTTAATTTAGCTTCTTTATTTTGTTTGGTCACTTGATTTTTGTTACATTATTTTCTGCCTCTTCCATTAAAGTATAATTTGTGCTCTTCATGCAAAATATGTAACTTTCATCTACATCAAGCCCACCATTTTTTGAAGCTTGTGTCTGCTTCCCCATCATTTCCCATATTTTGGGCACGGGCCATATCAATATCAGCAACATAGCCCAAAAATAAGTCCCAAGGACGTTGAAGAATATCAACAAGAGAAACAAGAAAAAAAAAGTGTGAAATTTTGAAAAAATTTGCATGGATAATCAATTTAGTTTTCAACTATATACCTAACTAACTAAATAGGTATTCCTTCCTACATACATAATAACATATATATTGTGTACCTTTGAGATGAGATAGGGTCTTCTTTACTTTCTTCTCACATCCATAAGAATAAAGAGGCACCATCATCTCCACATACTGAGCCTCCACATTATTTCTACAGGCTGGAACTATTTGCAGATTGGCCATTATTAATCCAACTAATTACTTACCTTCCCAAATCTTTGCAAGTTCTTTCTCTTGTCCTCTCCTTCAACTGATTTTTTTTTTTTTTTTTGCTAGCCTGTCATTGCATTGGATGAAGGGCTTTATATAGATAGTTTGTTAATACATCCAATGAGGCTTTTGTCGTTGCTATTCCAGGATTCCTGAGAAAAAAGAGCATTAATTCTTTGTCTTTTTTGTCTAATTTAATCCACACTTTAATTCTTGATGATGTTGTTTTCGCCTTTAACCATTTCATACATGCCGGCTCGGGTTGATCAAATCGTGAAAGGATTATGCTCTAATTAACTAAAAGTTACTTTGATTAAGTACCACTAAAATGCTGCTTTGGAAGGACATGTGACTTGGCTGTGTGCAAAGCTGTGTCAGCAAGTAGTTTCTTGTTGGATGACCAAAAGGACTTCGTTTTGAAAAACATTTTTCAGGGTGATTTTGGCTCCCATGTGGGTTGTTTTCTTTTTCTTTTTTCCTTGTTATAAAGAGCTTGGCTTTTAACGCATCGGAACTTGGGGGAAATTTAAGGTCAGTATTTTAGAATTAAAGCTTATATTATATAACGATGATGTTTTCAATAAAGAATGTACATTATTAAAGGTATGTATTATGCTCTTAATTGAGTGTACTCAAAAGCATCATCATCATTTTTGTGCGCTCTCATTGGCGAAATCAACGTGCACATGCATGCATTTCTTTCGTTACATATTTATATGCAAACGACGACACTATGTAAACTTTAGCTTTTAGATTTTATATTCTGTTACAGAGAATATGGATCATATAGTTTTGGTTTCTACTCTCTAGAATCATTTTTATTATTATTATTTTTTCAAGTAGATAGATAATTAGCTTCAACCAACAATACAAAAAACTTGACTTTTAGTCACAATAACTATTAGTCACAAAATTTAATTCAATTTTGCTGTGACTAAAAACTTTTAACCACGGCGTTTTTAATCACAAAACATAAAAACCCTATAGCTAAAATTTTTTAGTCACAACAACAATTGAACTAAAATTTATGACTAATTGCACATTAGTTATAAATATTTTGTTATGACTAAAAGTTTTATTAAAAATTGTTATGATTAAAAGTCCAATTTTGTAGTGCAGCATGCAAATCGACACTAGTTTAAGAATAACTAGATATAATAAAAGAGTAAGAAAATATCTCACTTTGAAGTTAAAGAGCACTCTTATCTAACTCTATAGATTAAAAACCTATTACTCCTAAAATAGCGGGCTAAATTAAGATTTAATGTTTTATAAGTAGTGGGATTTAATCTCATAAGGATGAATTTTTTTTTTTCAAAGTTAAAAGGTTACAAGACTAGAGGATGGGTACCAAATTATATTGGAAAGATAAAAAACCAACCACTCATCTCTCTACCAAATTAATAACCAGTATTGGACAACTATATTAAATTGCACTTGATAACCTCATTATACTAATTTTGATATCTACATGGTATATTTTGATATTAATATAACACTCAAGCTGCATTACAAAGCGTAAGAGTCATGGGATAAGAATTAGCTAGACACTTCTCGGCTACTGAGGACAATAAAACCGAAGAAAGATATTGAAAGATTTATAATGATTCACTCTTAACAACATGAAAGAAGTCATATTTTATGCCTCTTTTATACCTCTTTTTTTGTGTTTTTTTAATATGCAAGTCTAAAAACATTCCTTTGTATATAAAAAAAATTAGGATAACTAAATTCGTAAGCGTAAAAACACTAAAATATTATCCTTATTAAAATTTTGATCCAGGTATTTGTCGTTGTGTTTTGGCTCTACAACTTAACCATGTATTTCAAATTGAAAAAGGGAATTTCTTCTTCAAAATTTCTTCTTCAAATGCAAGATGTATATACAAGATTCTCTTTTTCTTTAATTCCTTTTTATTCAATAGAAGCAGTTGTTACCTTTTCTTTATGCATTGAGATAGTCAAAATTAAAAACACTTATGCGTGCTTGCTTTATTTGTGGTAAAGAAAAAGTTGACACTTACTTTCAACCCCTTTCTCTACAATTTTCAATTTTGACACCACATGAATTTTGAATTTTCTGACATCTTATTACAACATTCTTACAAATCAAACATGGTTAGTTCATCTTTTGAGACCTTTTTTTTTTTTTAATTGTTAGATTTTAGAAAAATCATCTTTTTTCTATAAATTTAAAACTAAAAAATAGATACACACGAGTTGGTATTTTTTAGTTCCCATAAAAAAAAATTGCCCCGTCAATTGAATTATGTAACTTCCATCACTTTCTTTCTATTCAAAACCCTTGTCAATTAGTTTCCTTTAATTACCCACCTCATATATATTGTCTTCCGCCAAAGACTAATTAGAGATTGGTTGGAATATGTTGTCTAATTAGCCATATTGCTTTGTTTTGGAGCATGAGGCAAAAGGACGAGTGAAGACGGCATATCGCCGGACTCTGCCAAATTTACGTATGAAAATTTGATGTCGTTTTCTAGGCCTATGATCAGATGACTCAGATCTCAACTACGAAGTGGGACCCTTCCTTGCATGTGAAACCCACACCACTGATATCTTCCTCCCGGGAATCTCAATTCTTAACTGGCCCACCCATGTCAGACAGTATAATAAATGTTGTGCTTCTGACATGTGACATTCACAATACATAGAACAAAAGCTTTGGATTTATATTGACCTCATATTCTTAACTGGCTGTTGCTGTCTTTTTTCCCCCTTTTTTCCCTTCATTTTTATGTTTAAATTCTTAGATATTATTCGGTGGACAAATGTTCAAACCATGTTAATTATAATAAAAGAAGGTACAATCAAATCATGTTATATGTTGGTAGTATGCTATGGTCTCTTAGAGAGAATTTTTCAAGAAGAAATAGTTTTTTAAAAAGATAAATATCATTTGGTTTTAATTATTAAGCTTTATTATAAATTTCAAATTTTTGTTTTGATACGAGCAAAATATTAATTCAGATCCTCTTTCATATGTAGAGTCCATGTATATTTTTCCAAAAGTTGATGGAAAAAAGTGGGGGCAAAACTTTCAGATACGACTGCAAAAGATTAGATATAAAAAGTAACAAAGAAACGGCTCCTTTTTCTTGTTTTCAGTTTTCATTTTGGACCTGAAGGGAGGTGGAAAAAAAAGTAACATATTGCCGACACTTTTTTAGTATGAATTGGATATAAATTAGGTTTATCTATTTATCTGTTTCACTGTGATCGAGTGATAGTTCAGTGACACGGCATCACGAATCATGCCCACCACCGCCTATGGATTCGATTTGATTGTAATGTCGTATTCATCATCACCGCCTATTTGACTGATGATCATGATCAGGAATATTTGATCCAAAACCGTATACTACATCAGAAAGTAGCTATGAAACCAGCTCAAAAATTTGTTGATTTTTCAATTGCTTCAGTTCAGCTTTTACAGGATATATATATATATATATATATATATATATATATATATATATTATGAGGCTTAAGAAGTAATTAACATCATGCTTACATCGGTTGAATAATTCTACAGGTGGAATGTAGTTAAAATTAATTTTGGTTTTAAATTTTACGAAAAAAAATATTAACAAATATAGATTGAACTATAAGTATTCAAACCAAATTTGTCCAACGGCCTATTAATTAATTAACATGATATTTTAATAATCTGGCATGATGTTATTAAAGAGACGTAAAAGAAAACAAAATCATAAAAAACATACGTAAATATCAAATATTATGCTTTGGTGTACCGGTGGTGTTTAATACTAGGACTGATAAAATATGACCCTATAATTTAAACCAATATTTTATTAGTTGTAATGTTAAACACTACTAATAGTATCCTCAATCATTGTTCCAACACATATTGCGTACAGTTCTAGTTAATAGTTGATTTCCAGATATTCTGTAATGAAATCAAAATCAGCATGACACTTAGACAAAGAAACAGAAAGTTTAATGTCGTATATATCAAATTAGTGTCGTTTTTTTTAAAGTATTTGTCAAACGAATAATATAACGTAGTCACAGATTAATATAATTTAACAGCAGTTTGACACATGATATATGTACTGCACACCCAACTGTTTTCATAACGTTCCAAAACCCTGATGCTTACGTGGTACCCCCAAAATGGTTTTACATGAATAGCTGTCCGTGCATAATATACTTCATAAATATTAAATTCCTTACTCGTACGACACAAAATTAAGAAACAACAGGAGTACTAGTAATTTTAGTAATAATTAAGATACAGAGATCATGTATTGTTAATTTACAAGACACCATATAGTAATAATACATAGAATACAGAATGATTTATATTATTAATCAATTAATGGCAGAGAAATTGAATCCAAACCACTACCCACCAAACTTTTGTTGAAAAGGAAAAAAAAAAAAAAACTGTTCACAGGTGGTGGTAGTATCAATTTTAGAACCTTTTACACCATATAAAAACAACATCTTTGTTATTATAAACTTCCAAACCGTTCAATTATCTGATATTGATATTATACAAGCATGATATTAATTATTATTATTATGAAATGCAACATGCATTTGGATTCTCATCACTGAAGAGCTGAGGAGGTGGGATTCTCTCAATCGCATAGAGAGGCTGGTAATAGTACATCATTCTCTTCATGTTTTCCTCATGATCAACAGGGATTCCATTTTCTCCTCCTGATAATTCCTTCTTTCCTTCTTCTTTATTCTCCTTATTTTCCCCACTCTTCTCTTCCTTTTTGTGTTCCCCATTATTAGCACTCTCTTCGTCTTTAGCTGCTTCTTCTGCAGGCTTTTCCTCTTCTTTCTTCCCTTCTGCAGGCTTTTGATCATCACCTTCCTTGGTCTCCTCTTTCTTTTCAGGCTCCGGTTCGGGTTGCGGGACGATTCTTGCTTGCTTTCTTGTTCGTCTATAGACATAATCTACCAGCCTGTTTGCATCCATTGTTCCTGTTACTATGACCTTCCCACTACTGAGCTCAGTAGCAGCTGTTTGGACTCCTGTAATCAACAAAAACTTTCAGCATAAATATGTCTTATACAAGTAGTGCTCTATTGTAATATCTTAACTATATAGCTAAGTGACTTGTCCAAAAATATAGCTAAGTGCCCAAAATTACATAAAAATCACCACATGGTATGGTTATTCTTACCAACATGATTCATATGGTCAAAGTTAGCCCTACATATTTTATAGTGATGTATTATGGATTAGTAGTACGTTTTTCTTGATCAGAAACCCATTGGCTGAGAATTTGAGCAAGTCTTATCTTTTAAGGACCATCTTTTTAGGACAATTATTCTGTTTTGTTTAGATATTAGCCCCAAAGTCAATAGTATTTGTACGAATGCCACATCAGATAGGCCCTCTCTATCTGGTGGTTACTAGAAAAAGCAATATATAGCCAAGATCTCTTTCTAGGATTCCCTCATCACCAACTATTGGATCCAAAAGAAAAAAGAAAAAAAGAAAGAAAAATAGGTAAAATCAACTCTTCAGGGAATAGTTTGAGGTAATTGAAGTTTGTTAAGTACCTCTCATTTTAAGTATCTTGCTCTTAAGCTGCTCAGCACAGGCCTCACAATGCATGTTCACACTGAGTTCAACAGTAACTGGTCCACTAACCTTGAGCAACAAAATACATAATTAATTAAGAAATTGTGGGAATAGTTTTTTTATTTTATTTATTGAGATTTTAAAATTAATCATGTTGTGCATGGGATTTATTACCTGTGAAGTGACAACTTCTGGAATAGGTTCACCCTCAGCTGCTGGTAACGGGGACAAAACTTTTGCTCTTCTTCGGGTCTTCTTCATGATTTTGGTGCATATTGCTTGAGGCTCAACTATTCCCTTTATTGTCACTTCATTTTTAGCCATATCTATAGCAACAGCCTCAACTCCTGGAAAAATGTTATTGAAAACCAAAACCCAATTGCATGTCAATCACATGTAAAACAATTAAATAAATAGGGTATATGGTAAACCGGTTTGAAGTAAAAAAATGAGTTCAACTCCTATAATATGTGACAGTTTTATATTGTAATTGTGTTTTGTTTTACATTATAACTGTTGAAAACTTTATAAAGTTCGAACCGGTTTACCAAATGAATGGAAAGTAAAAATAAAAATTGAGGAGGTAGGGATGGAGAGAAAAGTGAGACCTCTAATTTTCATGATGGACCTCTCAATCTTCTTTGCACATCCAACACAATGCAAGTCCACAAACAACACAAAAGGAGAAGGTGGTTTTGGCTCTTCCTTCTTCTCCTCTTCTTTCTTCTCTTCCTCCACTTTCTGTTCCTCCACTTTCTGTTCCTTCTTCTCCTCTGGTTTAGCCTCTGCCTTGGCTTGTTCCTGC
The DNA here is from genome assembly GCA_025403435.1 of Artocarpus heterophyllus. Lineage (NCBI taxonomy): Eukaryota > Viridiplantae > Streptophyta > Magnoliopsida > Rosales > Moraceae > Artocarpus > Artocarpus heterophyllus. The sequence continues at coordinate 258,293 of JAJQZP010000219.1, read as the reverse complement.
CCATTAATTATCAAACATTCACTACAATCAATATTAATCATTAAAACATGCCAAAAACATATATAATTAAGATGGTTTTGAATCACTTACTTGCTTAGCTTCTTCTCCCATTTTTTGTCTTTCAAATTAAAGGATAAATGTATAGTCTAATAAGTTTCTCAAATGTGACTTGACAATAGTTGAGAAAGAATTAATACTAAGAAGAGAAGAGGGAATGGTTTTTATACGTGGGAAGTGAAAATGAAATCTTATATATGGATGGACGGTGGGAATATACACATAAGGGGCAAACTGTGTGATTCCTGAGCCCACATGCAGTGCCACTAAGCATACAAAAGAACGTCCTCTATAATTTAATATTTCTTTTTTGGAACTTTTTGTTTTTTCAACATCCAAAGGCTGATCAAACCCAATTAGTAGAAAGTGAAAGGATGGGGAGAAAGCGGTGGAGTTGGGAGCGGCAGATTTATAGAGAGGGAAAAGGGTGGTGAATGGCTAAGGCCCAGATAACAGTTGTGGAATTTTTTTTTTTCAACAAGGTGGTGACGTGTCACACATGTAGTAGATCCTTTACAACCTGGCCATATAAATATATATATATATATATATATATATTAATGGAAAAAAGTCAGTTACCCCATTTTCGGAATTTACAATGCCCATCAAGAGATAACAAGCCAAGATTTAAGATTTAATAGCGTCTATTACTGGACTTGAACATCAAGTTGATGAATTCTCCAAATAGGACATTTTCGGCCCGTTTAGTTCGAATATTTGAATAGAGTATTTCAATGAAGATTTAAATTTTTACGAGAGAAAATACTGTAGCAAAATGATTCAAACCGTGATTCGAGTATCGAAACAAACGGGCCATTTTGCCACCGTACTGCCACCACTAGCGGTAATCAGGTCACATACCCTAAATTCCAAGAATTAATTAATTGTAATAAAATTATTAAGAGTATGTTTTGGTTGAGTCATATATAACAATCACATATTCGACTATTCCTGATCAAGATGATCAATGAATTCAAGTATGTAATTTGTGTTTGGTGGTGTTGTTATTTTTTTTTATTTATTTTTTTTCCGTAGGTTTTGACAATAATTTTATATAGACCCGTGTTATTAACTAATTTTTCTTCGGTGGCCCTAAATTATCCATTAGAAGCTTTTATGCTGTTGATGATAGGGGTAGCAAGTTGGAAACGCTCAGAATCTTGGGGTTATACTGGAGTTATTTCTCATAAGCAAAAGCATTATATATATTAAATAAGAGATTCGGAATTTTACAATAACCAAAAAACAGGTCTATTGCCCAATTTTAAACCACAAAAAGACATTTAGATTTAGATTTATCTCGTCAATTTTATGAATATATCTACAAAAAAATCTTTACTAAATAGACTATATATAGAACGTTGGAAAATCTATCCGTTGTCACTGTCAAATGCCAACAAACACAGCACAGTTCGTTCCACCATGCCAAGGGAATAGTGTACAAGTTTTTGCAACCATGTGAGTTCTAACACGTGGCACTTATAAATACAATTTTTTTATCTGATCTAAAATTTCTTTGGATTACTTGTTAATCAAGGCACTTGAGTTGTAGATCCCATGGTACCAACCCTAAATTTACATAAGCTTCTGACGTAGCATGACTTATACATGGATATAATAAATCAAAATTCATAGGTATCCTACATCTACGTATTTAGAATGTTTGAATCGCCGGTTTAAACTGTCAGTTCAAACTATAAATGCTATAGCTATGTAAATTATGTGAAGGAAAAACTATAACAAAATTGGTTTAAATTAGAATTTTGGTAATTCGAGTTGGTAAACCAAACACTTTAAAAACAATTAATTTCAAGTTCTATCGTCAAAAAGGATAAGAAATTAATGGTCTTGTTATACCATACATGTTATTTTGCCTTTGCATGCCTAATCAAACCACCCAGAGAAGTACTACTCTCCCCACAAGTAAAATCGTCTAGCAGAGCACTTCCCTATTTCCATGACAAAGTTTTGGGATGGTTGAAAGGTGGAGATGGAGAAAATGTATTAATTTTTTGCGTGTAAGGATCCACACATTATAAACTATACTGACATGGGTTGCTGTCTCACATCACAAAGTTCAATCTCCTTTCCTTTCCCTTTTTTTTCTCATTGCCATTCTTTTGCTATTTTCTTTCGGTTGTGACAAAACTCTCATATTGGGTTTGCCAAAAATCCTCTTTTTTTGTTTTCTTTTTTTCCCCCTCTATTCTCTAAATAAGTGAAAGGGAAGGATTTTCCTTAAATTGGTACTTCATTACAAGATTGCCAAATTTACAGGTCCACTTGGTACACATCTCATTCCATCAATTCAAAACCAAACCAATTATCCATCTTTTGAAAGAAACTAATAATAATAATTAAAAAAAAAAAGAGAGAATTCCTCTTTGTTAGGTTTCCTTCCTTTCCAAAGTTCTGATGCAAAAAAACTACTTAGGAGAAAAAAGATTTATCCTTTTGTCAAATGTGGAAAGAGGTGGCAGAAGGCCCAATTCACAAAGCTGTAACACGTGAGAATGAGTCAGCTAGGGGACATTGACAGAAAGTCCCCAATTGAAAGCAAGGTTTTTGAAAATATGTGATCTTCAATTTTCTTTCCCCACTAAACTTTTATTTCTCTCGCTTGGCAAAACAATTTTCACCAACCAACATAATTTCTCACACTTGATGCAAGATTAGATCAAAAGTCCAGAAAGAAACCACACAAAGAGAATATATATAGGTTGACTTCTTCATCATCCATCTTTTTTCCCACTAATAAAAAGAGGATCAAGGATGATATATAGGTGAGGATTACTTCTAGTTCAAAAGGGTATGCTTAATTAAGCCTGTCAAGAGATTCTAATCCAGCAAGGTGTTGTCCCTACTATTGTTAGGGTGGGCGGTTAGAAGAATCTAGATGATTTGTGTTAGCTTAATTAATGAAGTAATCATACTCAACCACCCATTACTTTTAGCCTTTTTTTCTCCTTAGTTAGAACTAAACATGAATGATTCAAAAAGCATGAATTATAAAGAATAAGTTTTTTGGGACACTTTGCTTGCTCTTGTTTGTTTGTGGTGCTTCATTGTCTAAAGGGTCTTAATTATATGTGATCTAAGGAAACATGGCTTCCTCTTACTGGTTGTGGTGCTAATTCATTGTCTAAAGTATCTTGCTTTTAGCTGATCAGCTAATGAAGAAATGGCAGCTAATATAGATTCAATGAAGCATAGAGAAATATTTCACATTCTCTGGTCTATACAGTTCACCTAAAAGCAAGAGACATAATTATGCTAAAACCATTATCTCAAGAAATAGAACTTCAATGTGTGAGAAGCAATAGTTTTACACAATGGAGTCTTGAGATTTCATCACCAAAAAAAAAAAAAAAAAACAGAGAGGATTAAGATATTATTTTATGCAAGATCCTAGCATTAATTTTATTGTATCATAAAATGGATCTTGATTTTCTTCTATGTTGGATTCCTTTGAAGCTCTATTTATGTGGAATTTTTTTTTTGTTTTGTTTTGTTTTTTTTTTTTAATGTGGGGGAACTATCTCCATTATTGGGATCTAGGAGTCTGAGATCTTCTGAAATAGATAACTTTTTTTTTTTTTTTTTTTTAAGTGGAGGGTTAAATGATTGGTATATTATTATGTTTTGCGGACACGGCTACAACCAATCTACATTCATGATCTCCTATTAAGGAAGGAAGATATTGGCAATAAAGAGTTAAAAGGAATGTGGAGAGCACATGAGAATATGAATTATTAGATTTTAATTTTCTGTTGTCCTGCCCTCTTGAATAAGAACTCACAAACAAAAAATTCCTTGAAAGTAAAAAAGAGAAACTGTTCAATGTGCAATGAAAAAAGAAGAAGAAGAAGAAGAAAGTTCAGCTATATTGTTTTTGTTAATTGAAGTCCCTTGAGTAGATAAGTTGGGTGCTAGATGAATTTATGTTGTTGGCAATGGTCTTGATTACTTAGATCCAATACTAAACCCCTTTGATCCCACATGAGTGATAAAACTTTATGAAAATGCTTTTTTCTCTCTCAAAACTTGACTCAAAGATTATGGAATATGGGCATTGGGTCCAACAGATCCACTTTGAAGAAAATACATGGTATATAGCAGAAAACAGTCAGTGAAAGTCCTAAATGTACAGGACACTTGACAGAGAGAGGGAATGGACAGTGGAACATGGTTTTTGCCAGGCCAACATATCATCAGAGAAATAGCATGCCTGGTGTTTGAGTTGGAAGAGACCATTTGGGAGTCTGTTGGGCCAGTGCAATAACTTTTATCTTCTTTTGGTTAAGCATGACTATTTTTTATTTTTTATTTTTTATTTTTTATTTTTTGGTTTTTAGGTACAGATATTCTTCATGGTCAAATGCAAATATTTGAGAATTGAGATGATATTTCATCATTATGGGGCATAGGTGATGAAATTTTTCCTGTAGGAACCGAAAAAATAACTTACCGGTAGGTATCTGTCTTGCAGCCATCAAATCTACCAAAAAAAAAAAACTCATTTTGACTAGATATAATGGTTTAAAAAGATACACCACTTGTAGAAATTCCCATAGGAGAAAGTTCCAGATGGGGTACCATAAGTGGGGGGAATGTACAAAAGCGGACTTGCATCCCAAGGAATAAGCCAATAGGGAGGCTTTGGTGACTTGCTGCAATGAATGTTTGTAAGGGCACATATCCATTGACATGGGTCTGCTTTGTTCTTATATGCTAACTTTCACCAGAATCTCATCCTTAGTTCATTGTATTGTGAAACAAGTACACAAGGATCTTATTTGCAAAAAGTACACAACGATCATTGATCTCTTCTTCTTCTTCCTATTTTTTCAGAAAGGAAAAAGGGCTTATGGTGTAATTTTTTTTTTGTTCACTAATAAAAATAAAAAGAGAAAATGTTTTCTTGAATTTAATACATTTTTAAAATAGTTACATGTTGATCTTACCAGAATACAGGGTTTTATTCTTTTTTGGTTGCATTGAAAATGTGCAATCATTTGCAGTACAGTTCAAGAACAAGCCGTTCGTCGTTTTTTGGTTCTAAGGCAACATTCCATTTTTGAAGTTCTGTCGCTTAACTTGAAAACAGACTTTTTTTTTCCTTCGAAATTTCGGGTAATTTAATTTTTAAGGGCGTGTCCTTTGGTGTTAAACATTTTATCGTCGCCAAAGTTGAAATAGGAAATCTTTTTAATAGCATGAACGTTTGTTGTCCTTGATTTTTGAATACCAAAACCACATGTCGTTCTTTGAACATTATGATGCCGTTTAATTTACAATTGTCATGTCGTTAGTTTTAAGAAAGTTTATGCCTCTAGAGTCTTTATGGTGTTACTTAAGTGCGTATGGTTCATTTGATGACGTGTTATCTTGTTTCTAAAATTTGGTAGTATTTTTAAAATATGTGAAAATGGTTTAATTTTGAAAAATAAGAATTTTTTAGAAATTGTGTTGAGAGTGTTATTGAATCAAAAAACGTACAAAACTATTTTCAAAAAGTCTTAAAACGATACCAAACAGGGTATGTCTAGAGTTAAAAACGATATCAATTCTTATTACCCAGTTTGATGTCGTTTACACGTAAACGACATGTCATGTATATCTGATCTTCTGTGGCACTATTGGTTTATGCAACAGTAGCACACTAACATGCCGTATCTTATCCTGAAGCTTGCCAAGCAATGAAACATGCGCGGCTTGTAGTTGAAATATTTTTTTCCATTTCGCTACAAAGGCATGTCGATCATTTAAAAATTTTGTTGTCGTTTTCCTTGTAAAGTTTTCTGTCGTTTATTTTAGATAGATGTCATTATTCATATGTGGGCTTTAGTCTGACATTTTTGGTGTAGTGTATATATATATATTTTTGAGGGCGTTGGATTTTTTTCAACACTAATGAAACAAATGTTTTTCGTATTTAAGAAACTATTGTCGTTTATTGTTCCAATGACATGTTGGTTTCCCAGTAAAATTGGCTTACATTTGGCGTCTCTTTCAACATTGCATGTTGTTGCTTTTCCTGTATCAGAATTTCATCGCGTAAAAACGACATGTCATCCATAATCTCATTTTGCTTGCCCATGAAACGACATGTCGTCGACAATTTCACTTTGTTTAGGCATGAAAACGACATGTCATCCATATTTTTGGAATTTTGTTGTCGTTTATTCAGAAATAAATGACACGTCGTTTACTCATCCAAAACATACTCAAAAATAAAATAAAGTTTTTTGGCAAAAAATGTACAAAGAAAAAAAAGGAATAAATAACCAAACATGATCAGACACTGGGCGCTGTAATCTCTTAATAATGCTAGTATATTATCTCTTCCTATGCTTGGCTAGGAATACAAAGGCTTCATCAGAATGCAAAGAGAATTAACTTTGCAAAAGATTTTTTTTTTTCCACGTTAATACTGCCACAAACTGTTATAAACAAAATTTATGTGGGAAGTTCAAAAAAAACCAAATTATAAAAAAAATCTAACTAAATGAAACGAGGTCAGACGAGGTCCTTTGCAGGAAAAATACAGCAAGAGAAGTTAGTATTGCATTGGAGGTCATGAAACGTACATCTCTTTTCCTTTTTCACCCTATTTCAGTGGCAAATATCCTAGACCAAATTTTGACTTGAAAAACTAAAACTTCACTTAAGATGAACATACGGAGCAGCAGTCCAAATTTTCAATTCTAAGTGGCAATTCAAATCAGTAAAATACAGCTTCATATAAACACTAAGCATATTCACCAACTGTAACACCATAGCTCACTTGTCTCAGAACCCAGCTTAAAAAAAAAAAAAAAAAAAAGAAGTCATTTACTACTACCGACCTTGAGCTTATCTCTCCGTTGAGAAAGCAACTTAGCTGCACCGAGAAGCATGGTGGTATGAGCATCATGACCACATCCATGCATTTTCCCATCTATCTTGCCCTTATGTTCCCATTCAACAAGCTCCTAAAACGTTTTCTCAATCAAATCAATACCTCAATCAAGCAAAAAAAAAAAAAAAAAAGAAACATAGCACGTTTGGGAACATGTTTTGGGCAAACAAGTTTGAACATAAAATACTGTTTCAATTCAAATTCTATGAAAGAAAACACTGGCAAAATTTGAACTATATGTCTAAACAAGCTGTAAGTTTGATTACTTACTTGCAAAGGGAGAGCGCCCATGTCGGTGCGAAGAGCGACGACAGGACGAGAGCCGGTGCCGATTTCAGCAACAATGCCGGTCTCGGCAAGCGGGTAAGTGTAAGTGACGCCGAGCTGGTCGACTTGTGAGCGGAGAAGAGAACTGGTTTAGTGTTCTTGGAATTTGAGTTCTGGTATTCGTGGATTCCTCTTCTGATTGAGACCAGACATGGTTTGTCTTGCTGGGCCTTGCGGAGGATGTCTTTGGCGTAGTGGTGGGCGGTTTAAATTTTACCCTGTGAGCAGAAGAGAGCAGGGAAAAAGAGGGAGAGAAAGAGAAGAAGAAAAAGAATATGCAGAGAAGAAAGATCAGAGACAAACCCATGTGTGTTTTTGTTAGAAAGATTCAGAATTTGCAAGAGAGAAACTGAAAGAGAAGCAAATGTGGATGATAATTATTAGTTGGTAGGTTTAGAAGAGAGAGGGCTGGTTCATGGGTTGGCTGACCAAGACCTGTTGGAGAAGTAGAGTGTCATTTTGTTCTACTTGAGAAAGTAGGGGATATGACAGTTTTTTTAATTAAAGTAAATAAATAAATTATTATTACAGTAGCAAAAAACATAAATAAATGTCTTTACTAAATAAATAATGTCCACTATTTTTTTTTGTCACCAACCGTGAATAGCGGTTGCGTCTTAATAATCTTTTAGGGAATCACGTCAAAATAAATTTTTAAAAATGAAAGAGTAGACATGCTAAAAAAAAATCTTATCACTCTGTCTAAAATTCAACTATCGTTATAAGTTAGTTGCTTCGTTTAAAAAAACAAAAAAACAAAAAACAAGAAACAACAGTTGGTAGCCACTTTGTTAAAAATTCAAGGATTTAATTAATAAAACAAAAAATAAAAAAAAGGAGTACTAAAAACCTTAAATTTCCAAAAATAAGAAAGAGATGACCAAAAAAAAAAAAGTAACAAAGGCGCAAGCGGAAATAATATTGATTATTTATAAGTTAATAATGACAATGCAAGAACTAGAAGAATGTTATTCCACGTTCGGCGAACTCAATGGTTGGAATATGAACTTCTAACATATGAAGAGTGTTAACAAGTAAATTAACTTAGAAACTCATCTCTTCTTATCTCCAAATAAATAAATAAATAAATAAAACACTCATTATTCAGCTTCTCTATAATTTTCGATTAATTACTCGGTGAGACATCGGCCATTTGGAAAGCATTGCAAATGACGAACTCAAAGGTCATGAAATCTTGACAGCCAGTAGAAATTGATTATAAATTCTATCTCGATTCTCTTGACTTCGTTTGTACGAGTGCTTGAAAGTGAAATACACCAACTTTATATTATATAACATGAATAGTGTGTTCCCTAATAAAAATAAAAATAAAATAAAAATAAAAATAAAAAATCGAAACACACACTCAAGAATGGCACGTCACACCTAATTCTCTCAAAATTGCTTTTGCTTTCAAGCTTATCCGGGGAGTGGGATACAATGTCCACTATCCAGGCCGTATATAAAAAAAAAATAAGTCATCAATGTTTAAGATGTTAAATCTTATGGTATGCATGTACGTAAGGAAACTCCAGGTAATTATTCATCTCCATATATAGGAATATAAGCAGCTAAGCCTAAATTCAGAGTTACACATGGAAGCCGCCAAAAATATGCCCTTACACAAGCAAAAAGTGCAGTTGGTCCAAGCTTCTATAATGCTATACATATAAAATAAATATCAACAAAAGCCTAACAAATCTGTATTCTAGAATGCCTAATTCCAGCCCCATGTAAAAGGTAGCGGGGCCTGCTATAACTGCAGTAAAGACCTCCAAAGCACTAAAATTTAAGACATCTCCACATGCTAGTGAAGCTTATGAACAAGACAGCAAACACAACTACCCTAAACATAAAGGAAAACAACCAGGTTGAGCCAGTCTCCGAGAACACAGAAATGACCTTCTTCTTGCCCGTCTTCAAGGTCGAGTATGATCTCATAGCCGTGCCCGGTTCTTGAGATGTTTTACCATCCTCAACGTAACCCGAGAAGGGTGCCTTCTGTGGTTCATCTACACAACCAGTGGTGTGCTGTTCAACAGCTTTTTCCTCCTGCAAATAGCAGTAGAATAGCCTTTCAAGAATGTGTACATAAATCAGCAGACTGTGGAGAATGTTGCAGCTTCAAAGCTAATTACCTCTTTAACTACTGGTTTTGATTCTTCTTCCAGCTTATTGTTCTGACGATCTGCACACTTAAAGCTGCAGCTAAGTTGAAGTTTCTTCTGCAAGCGTATTCTTCTGGGTGCAGCACCTTGTATCGTCATTACACGTGGTACCTCAGTTTCAACACTGCTTGGTGGATTTTGTGGCTGGCGGGTCCTCCTGATTATCACAGGTCCAGAATCATCAATTACAATTGGATTTGGATTCAAATCATTGCTAAATACAGCAGAACCAAATGGCAGAACATTTCTGTTGTAGGACTCAGCAGTTTCATTGTGCATGGAAGCCTCTCCAGGAAAATTCCCCAGAAAAAACATCCCACCTTGCAATTCTAACCCAGGCTGCATGCAATGAAAAAATTCTAAGGTCACTAAAAGAAAAATATCTCAAACCGCTATAAACAAATCATCATCTTGGATATAGTAAGTGCACAACCTAGTTATCAGAGAAAAGGAAAACTCAACAACTTGGGATAAAACTTGCTAGAGCAACTGATAAAAAGCGCCTTGAGAGCTTCATCTCACCTTCTCCTTCTCCACCTGAGCTTGTGAGTCACCATACAGCACACCATCGAAATCAGAAGTCGCATTCATCATAGTTGTGCTATCAATGGCCTGATTATTTTCAGTGCCAAAATCTTCAGACGTGTCCCCTGAATTATTAAGAATGGACTTCAGGAACTGAGTGACGTCATCTGATTCATTGGTCCCATACTGAAACTGCACCTCACTATAACCAGCGCTACACTCACCGACAACAGGATAATACATGCCAGAAGATCCTAACTCGGCTTGCATCTGTGAATGCAATGGGGAAAAGATTTTGCAATCTAGCGGCCCAGGTGTGGGGGCATAGAACATTTTTAGGTCTTCCTCCAGCTCCCAATCACTCTGCAGAACAAAACATGGACATAATAGAACAAGTTAACGATCTTGTTTTATCCACAGAAAATAATACTGATCAGGGATTCAGATCCTCTTTACTCACCTCACTAGCTGTTTCTTCTATCGCTTGATCTCCTGCATCATAAGCACTGCAGCTATTGCCAGGAAAAGCAATAGCTCCTCCAGCTTCTGATGTCATGTCATCAGAAGTTTTGACCATCGAATATTCTATTTTTGTGCAAAGCATTTCAGGTTGCTTTCCAGATGTTAAAGGTCCTGGAGTCACTTCTTGCTCAGACAGCGTGTCTACTGGAGAAGATTTGGTGAGGGGAGATGACAAAGTTGGTTCAGTTTCATCACCATTCAAACCTTCAATGCTCTCATCTTGTTTCTTGAACAAACGACAGAGGACAAAGGGACTCTGCAAAAGAGTGTACAGCAACATATGCATGAGAAACATAACTAAAAGGGGTCCAAGCCACATTCTCAAATTTCTCCACCTTCAATTTTCTCAAATTAAGAAGAGTGTTTTAACATAAAGAAAAAACATAAAAACAAAGAAACTTGTACCAAATTGAGAAAAACAATCACAAGAAAATAAGCAAATAGAGAGTCAAGAACAACCTGGCCAGGGTTAGTTCCATCGAGCTCCCTCAGCGTGGCGCGATACTCATGCATTACCCAGTTGGTCCTCTTCCCCTTAGGAGCACGGCCTGTGTAGAAGACCAGAGTCTTCTTCATTCCAATCTGGATTGTTCCAGACTTAATCTTACGATCTTTACCAGTTGCCTTCCAATATCCTGCATTCGTAGCCCTGTTCAACCGATGCCCGTTTGGGTACTTCCTGTCCTGCGGGCAGAAGAAGAACCACTCTGGATCCCTCGTTGGTATCATCGATAAATCTGGAGCCAAAACAAAGATTGAGTAAATTTAGACAAATATTGAAGACCCCGAAAAGGAAAATCTTAGTGGGAAAATCAACCAACTCAATCAATTCTCCAAAGTGAAAATAAACTCAAATTAACCTAATCAGAACTTAAGGAACAGTTGAATTTCACAATTTCCAAAAACACAAAAACAATTTGTCTGATCATAAACCCCAAATGAAGAACTTAAGGCCCAAAATGACAAATCTAGTGGGAAAACCAATCAAACCCATCAATACTCCCAAATGAAAAGAAACTTAAATTGACCCAATCATAACTCAAACAACAGTGGAATCTCACAATTGTAACAAGAAGGACGACAAAAAGGAGAAAAATTCAAGATCCAAAACCGACAGTATTAACAAATGTCGCTCATTTCTAATCAACCAATTAAAGAACAGGACAAAAAAAGATAGCTTTTTTGTCTGATCGGAGCAATAACATGCGGATTGCGAAAGAGAAAAAGTACCAGGCAAATCCCAGGGCTCCCATTTACAGACATCGATTTCGCGAATAACAGAGACTTGCTGAACCTTGCCATTGATCTTCCACCGCAAGTAATAATCGACGAGCTCTTCGTCCGTCGGCCGGAACCTAAACCCCAGAGGCAGAGAATTCAGGGACAAAACCGCCATTTCACCCACTGCCATGATTCCTCACCAAGATTTTTGACAAAGAGAGAGAATGAAATCAATCAATCAACCAGAAGCTGAAGAACGGGAAGACAAGAAGCCCTTTTTCATCAATTTATAATTACAAAAAAAAAATAAACGAAGAACCCTAGGAATCTTCGTAAGGATTCTCGGATAGTTCAGTCGGGGATGGTCCCATGGAGCTTTTCTTTTGCTTTTCGCAGATGAGATATAAAGCACAGAGGAGAGAAAGTGAAAGCTCGGAGGGGCGAAAGAGTTTGCTCAGTAAGACGGCCACGACGAGTCACTCTTTTTCAGCTCTCCGTCTGTCGTGTCAGTTCCGAAGGGGCGAAGACCCATCCCCGCGTTTAAATCCCCTGTATATTCCGCGTAAACTGCTGACCTCAATCTTTTTCGTAATTGCCGATATGCCATTTTCTCTGGAAAGGTTGTGGGGGAATGCGGTAAACAGTGAGGGAGAATTGAGGGTAAAATGGGGAAGTTGAATAAGAGCTGACATTGACGTTAAAAAGCCAAATCAATGGAATGACACGTGTTCAAACGTCAAGCTGAATAAATGGGCCCCCCTTTTTCCATTATTATAATATTGGAAATTGCCATAAATCATTTTCAAAAAAAAGGAAATTGCCATGAATCTTGGCTCTCACCTTCCACGCTGCTTCTAACATTCACATTTTACATTATAAAGATAATTTTCCAATTATTAAGATAATTTTTCAACGATTTACGTTTGGTGTCTAGGGAATGGAATCTTATTAATGGAAAAATGATATAAAACACATTTTTTGGGAGAATATATATTATTAATAGGTATAATATGAGCATTAGATTTTTATTATTTTCTATTAATTTTTTATATTATTTTTAAGTCAAATTTTTATATTGTCATTTGATGAATCAGTAAAAAAAAAAAAAAACACATAAATAAGGTACCTTGCTTGAGAGAAAAAAAAAAAGAAAAGATATCTGGCAATTTTACAAACAAAAAAAAGCTACCTAACAATTTTTATAATAAACACATGTCATGTTTCAATCTGGTGGAGGGTCCTTATGAAGGGCCGAAAAGAAAATGTGTTTCGACTTGGAGAGATGTCAGCAGTGCCCTTTAGGCAGGGACTAGGAAGCGTCGTCTTGTCGATAGCCCTTTGATTCGAGCCCTAGCCTTGCATTCCCGAATCTTCAAGGTTAAGGAAATCTAGGGGCACAACAATATAAGGGTGAATATATATATATATATATATATAACATTGATAGTGATAGCATACAGTGGAGTAAAATCTAGCTGGAAATTTGATATTTAGAAGAAAGGTCAGATATTTGGATTAAAGTGACATTTGTAGAATATTTTCTCAATTTCTGGTGGCGTTTTCTAACTTTGTTAAGTGCAACATGTTTGATTAAATTTGATGATAAGTTTTCCCTCTTGAATTTGAGCACAAATCGTAATGGCAATGCCAGAAAGTTGTATCAAGAAATGGGACTGACAATGGGAAACGATATATTGCATTCTATACTTGAAAGGAATAACCGGCTTTTTTATTTGCTTCGTTAAACGACATAGTTCGAATTATATAAGTTTAGTTTGTTACATAGATTTAAATTAATTATTTGATTTAAGTTATGTGATTTAAATTTAATGACTTAAATTATTATCTGAATTGACGTTTGGATGTGCATTTAAGTTTTAATTTGAATATGGAATAAAATTAAATTTTGTATTTGGAGAGATAGTGAAAAAAATTTTTGGTTTATTAACAAATCTAATAAAATCTTAATGTTAGTGATCTTAAAAAAATGCGATATAATCTTAATTTATTCCTCTCTTCAATAGAAACACAATGAAAAAAATGTCTCAATCAAATATCAAATAAAGAAGTCATGATTTTTTTTCCTCAAATATAGGAGAGAGAATTTTAGTTTTTACTGTAACAAATATATCCGAGTCTCAAAAGTTTAGGAGGTCAGAACTTTAAAAACTTGGATTCAAATTTTGTGGAAAATAAACATATATCTAAATGATTCTAAATAGAATCCAAAAAGTTCTAAGAAGACTTCAAATAAACAGCCTAATAGTCTTATTGTTATAGTGTAAAATAAAAATAAGCTGTAGTGTAAAGCTCTCACATACTACTTTAAATTTATTTTAACTTTTAGTTCAATTTTATTGCCAAACTCTTTCATCATTCTTGTATAAGCAAAACAATTTAAAATGCTATTTTGATTTGTCACATATACCCTGTCTACTTTCTAACCAATTAATTAAATATTGTCATATATAAGATGGTTTGAATGGCGTGTATTATATATATAGTAATAAAAAAATATATAATATTTAATTATAGTAATAATTATATATCAGTAATAATTATATAAATAATATTTATATATCAGTAAATTTTGTAGTTGACATGTGAAATTGTGATTGATTGAAAAAAAAAAAAAAAAAAAATATATATATATATATATATAGTAATAATCACAAGCAAATATCTGTTTTTTTAATGACTTTTATTGCGAGAAAGAAGAATTTTACAATTTTGTTTTTCTAACCTTTTGGTCATGTATATATAATATTTATTTTCAAGCGGCTAAACTTAAGACTTTTTTAAAGCTCTATCATGTATAGCAGTGTGAACACAAGAAAAAAGCAGGGAATATAATACATCAACTAAGGATCTATTCCATTGGCTATAACCTCATGAGAGTGGAGAGTGATTTGTAACCGAGAAAAACGACAAGAAGTGGGCTTTAAATAGAGGGAAAACATGATGGGAAAAAAAATTGAAAAAAAGAATTCGCACTTTGTCCCCACCACTTGTACGATTGAATTCTTTTTAATAGCTAGGTAGAAACTAGAAAGTTGAAGTTTCATCTTCCACTATCTAATTATAAATTGCGAGTTTTTTTTTTTTCCTAACTTTAGGTTTTTTCATTCTTTAATTTGATAAAAACAGAAAGAAGAATTAGTTTAATGTTAATTTTGACATAATTTGTGGGTTTTTTTTGGTTGTGTTTGGCAAATAACACTTTCAACTAATACTTTTGGTTAATATAATGTAAAGTTCTTATATGTTACAATGTTTTTAACTAAAATTGGTTCAAACCATATTTTTCAAATACTCTATTAATTAGAAACATCTCACCTTGACCAGAGCATTAAACAATAAAAACAGGTTAGTATTCATCCTCAACAAAAATTTTAGGGTGTTTGGTTAATGGGTTTGAATTGAAAAATTGGTTCAAAAACTATATCATATAAAAGTTTTATATTTGTAGTAACTTTTTACTTTATACTATAATATATGAGATTTTATATTACTATTAGTTTGAATTGTTTATCAAATGGAGGGTTTAAGCAACAATATGGTTGCTAAATCCATAAGATTGTTTTATTTCCTTTCCAAAAGAAAGTAGGAGAAAGGATGAGGATTTGTTAGTACTTCCTGCTTTTTCTCGTTGCAACTCCGAATTATGAGTTCTAACATTTTCCTAAAGAGATTTCAACTTTCCATGGTATCCTTTCTAAAAGAAAATATTAATTTTTTGACTATTAAAGTGACATAAAAGTTAAAGTTCTAACATAAAAAAAAAGTAAAAGTTCTAAACCACCAACTTTTAGCGACTGGAACATAATCATCCCTAAATTAAATGAATAAAAATACATTAGGAAAGCTTAAAATTTTTTATGTATTCTTTTATTTTCTTCTTTGTTCTCCCGAGTCTATGACATCCATTTTGTCTTGTCTCTGTCTGTTTTGTTTTATTTTTTTATTTTTTTATTTTTTGCGTGTATAGGACATTGTTTGTTCAACCATATTATCAATGACTCAAATGAACTTTAATATAATAATATAAGGTTCTTGTTCACCAATTTTTGCCTTATTGCCAATTCCACAGACTTGGGGAGTGAAGCACAATATCAAAATTAGCTCACTCAACTAATTAACAGCTTAATTTTGCATTATTCATAAGGGCATTAGTAAATAGTCATACATCATATAGGCTATAGAGTTCTCCCCAAAGAAGGCTAATCTTTATTATGGGATCAAAAATGTTCTTTGCATAGTTTGATATATAAAATCCAATTCTACTTTGACTATAGAAACTTGACACTATCAGTGTGAAAACATAGGGAAATAGAGAAGCAAAAATCTGCATTAAACCACTCACCTTTTTAAGGATGTTACAAGTTTTAGAGGCTCTTTCGTATATACTAATCTGTTTCAAGCAAGCAATCACATAGATATGAGAGACCATCTGTCTGTATATACAGTTTCAATCTGTTCACAAAAAGTTTGGCATACCAAATATGTTGAAGCATAGCAAAAATCTCTCACTAGACAAGTGTGTGAAATTCAACTAGAATGCAAAAGTTTCTTGGACACTGAAAACCACCATACTACAAAAAGGTGATTGTGGTGTGTGCTTAGATCTATTTACAAAATGTACAAATCTTCAACCTTTCTTTTTGCTTTCTTTCACTCCCTTAGCAGAAGGCCCTTGAAATGCTCTATAGGGCTGAAATGGTAGCGGAGTTCTCTACCCCGAGCCAGTGAGTTTCTTCGTTTTCATGGTTTGTAAACCAAGAACTTTGATGGCCCTTTTTCCATTGGTATCTTCTTTGCGTTTCTTTAGGCGCAAGCAAGCTTAAAATCGGTGGCAATCCAAAGGCTTGTCAAGATATTAACTGAGAGCATGGCATCCTAATTGGCGAAAACACCACTGTGAGGCGCGCGTGATCGGAGAGAGAGTAGTCATCTGGCCATCTCCCTTTCTCCACTTCAGGAGGGAAGAGGACTGCATTTTTTATGCTGAAGCCGATTGTTTGTTGCTTGTTGTCCTTTGAACCGCAGTCTAGGACCTCACTTACATATTTGTCTCCTTGTTCGGACCCTGTTGGATTCCAAATTTGCTGCTGCAATGCCATAGTTTACAACATATTAGAATTTGTTGGTGTTAATAATGAAAAACATAATTAGACAAGAATGATTTTCAAGCACTTTTTTTATTGTCAGTTAAGTGTTTCTTGAGCCAAATCATTGAAACAATTGTACAGCAAAAGGATAGAATTTGAGCCTTGTTAAGCGTTCTAATGTTACAGACAGAAGAATAAAAGGAGAAACTTTGGCTGAGAATCATGTACCTGAAATTCTTTAAAATCAAGAACTCCCTTGCCATTTATATCTGCTTGAAGCCACAAGTCCTTTGTTTCCTCAACACTGAGTCCATAGCAATGGCCAAGCAAACTAAGCTGAAAGAGAAAAGAAGTTATTTTTTAATAGTCAAATATATTTCATAAATAAACAAGTTCAAGAAGTTGATTTGAAAAAAAAAAAAAAAAAAACCATACGTGTCGAAGTGCTTCACAGAAACCTGAGTAGGTTATGCAATCGTCGTGGTTATCAGCCTTAAGAAAGGCAAATGCATCGTGTTCTGTCAGAAAAGCTCTCCGAAGTAGATACTGAAAACAGAAAGTTTAAACCATCACCTCTCTGAACAAGCCAAACATAAAAGTAAACCTATGTTCAATATAGTTATTGCATTAACGTAACGCAATTTAAGGCAATGTAACTAATGCAAGTTAGAAATTGACCTTGAACATGCCAAATACTGCTTCATTCCAACTTGTCTTCAGGAGTTTCCTATAACTGTTAGGATTAAGAAGCCATATGAAATCGACACCGCACACATTCCCCCGATGGTTGCGATGGCTGACCCACTAAAATCAGCAGGATGAAAGAACATCAGTACCAGAATATAAAGAACGAAATTCTTATTCCTAGTATAGTTAAGTATACGCTTGAATCAAAGGTTTAATTTCATTCCTTATTTCCCTTCCTTCGATTACAATCCACTATGAATTAGTAAAGAGTGAAAAAGAAGATACAGACCCTGTGTGCGTCTGCGTCTGTATACTGATGAGCTGTGTCATAAGACGAGACAAATCCTTGGGACCTAAGGAACTTGTAAACATGTCCTCGTTTGCTTCCATTCCAATCACTGCAAGAAACAGATGTTGCAAGGGTATTTTAGTAAATCAGTGCGATTCTACAACATGAAAAACTGAAAGCAAAAGGTGACAAAAAACAAAAGGGTAAACAAGAATTACCCGCAGAGTATAATCGACATGGGATTTAGATTGTTTTCCTTCTGATAAGATTCTACACATTGCAGGATTTTGTAGACCTGTAATGAGACACAACAAAGGACTGTTAATTAAAGACATTATGAATAGTACGTAGACAAGAAAGATTGGCATGAAAATGAAGATACCTGATTTAATCTTACTAGGCACAAACTCGAATCATGAGGAAATAACAAGTGTGTGTTCACTATGAGAATTTCCTGCTGAATATCATTGTTACTCCAACCCTCTGTAAAAGGGGTGGCTAATTCGATGTGTAACAACTGAGCTACACGATCCCCGCAATCGTTGAAATGCAACTCTCGACAGTTGAGTACTCTAAAGTAGTCCTTATGGACCGCAGTCAGT
This sequence comes from Artocarpus heterophyllus, assembly GCA_025403435.1. Classification (NCBI taxonomy): domain Eukaryota; kingdom Viridiplantae; phylum Streptophyta; class Magnoliopsida; order Rosales; family Moraceae; genus Artocarpus; species Artocarpus heterophyllus. Next base: position 239,886 of record JAJQZP010000219.1, on the reverse strand, counting down.
AAGCCTGTGGGATCCAGCCAGAACATCTTAATCCGACAAAAAAAAAAAAAAGAATTTCAAATGTCAATAATCACTCCCTCCCTTTCTCTATTTCTTGATGTATGGCTGACCCCCAAAAAAAAATAATTCTTTTATGAGACTACAACATCATTCTCTGAAGAAAAAGCTCAAGCTAAATCCTCCCCAGATTGCCCATATAAGTGTGGTCTAATGATAACGTACTATGAGGCATAAACTCGAACATCTTAGGTTCGAGTCAAACTAGACGGAGTCTCGTACATTCAACTATGCTTTTGGGCTGTCTTTTTAGTAAACCCTTCACAAAGTGGGGTAGTTCTGCAACCAAATAAGGTAAAAGCATAGTTTTTAAAAGTTTTTATCTCTTCCTAATGGAAAGTAGATAAAAGTTTCAAAAAGTGAGGCGATTTAAAAGTAGACAAATCAAATGATCATGAGGCCATCATATTGAATATTGGTGGCTTTGGAATGAAAACGAAAGAGGAGAAAAACTTACCATCACCACGGTTGTTTGTACGGCCAAGCTTGAAGATGGTATATCCAGCAGCCCCAAGCCTCTTTTCATATATATCCACAAGCTCTTCATTACCGACCCAAAATTCCTGTTTCCCCATTTTCCTCACCACATTAATATTTTTTAAAAAAAGAACCTGAATTTTTGAACGACATAGATTTAAATCTTCATATCACATAACGAATAAAATCAAGGAACTTGATGAAAATCCCATGATTCAGAACAGATTATCAAAAAGATAGAAATAGAAAAAAAAACCTGGAGGCAGATGATGGAAGATCTTTCATACAAGAGCCAATCCAATATGCTTTGATTTCTGGTCATCCAAAACGCTCTGTAATCACTTTCGCGGCAACTCGGATCCTGTTTAAACGAAAAAAAAAAAACTTGTTGAAATAGAAAACAAAAAAACAAAAACTTGGAAAGATTAAAAGCGGGCAGGAAGAGAAGAGAAGTAGAAGAACCTCGTGATTAAGGCGCTTATAAATAGGGGCGAGAATGTTGAAGGTGGTGCAAGTAATGCAAGGGTGTTGATGCTGATGGTGATCTCTAATGGACGACGATATCGCGTAGCTTCCTATTCTTGATATCTTTCCCTTCCTCTTCGTCTTCGTCTTCATCTTCCTTTTTCTCTCCTTTCTCATTACCCCCCTCCCTCCAAACCAAACCAAAACAAATCTTTTAATTTGATTTGGTTTGGAAGGAGAATTTAAACAAGAAGAGAATGAATGAATGAAAAAAAAAAAAAAAGTTTTTTTTTTTTTTTTTACCTTTTTTTTTTTTTTTCTTGTTCTTTGTTTCTGTGGAGATAGAGGGAAAGTCTTAACGGAAATACCGGTAAATATGGAGGATGAGGTTTGTTTTGGTCTCGGGTTTTTGTCTTTTGTTTTCAAATTTCACCTGTTAAAATGAAATTGCTTGTACAAAACAATATAAGAAGAAACATGTGAGAAGTGAAAACTGCCAATCCGACGGAACCAAAACAAAAAAACAAAAAACAATTGGCGGCGATTCGCAAATCCGCAGCAACAAAAAGTGAAAGTGAAACAGAAACAGAAACAGAAACACTTATGTTTTTTGTGTTTTTAACTCATGCACAAAAACGTTTCCCAACCGAAATTGATGATCTGTTGTCTTCTGTGCCATATAACAAACTTGCACGAACTCATAATCACGTATAAATATAAATATAATATGCGTGTGTGTAGTTGTGTTTGTGTTTTACACACCACAAACCTATATATAGACAGATATGTGTGTGTGTGTAAAGAAAAAAGAATTTTCTAGGTTGGCATATCTTTTGAAAATGCCTTCGCGTCCCTTCAGAAAAAGAATTAAAAATGAGGAATTATTAAATTTGCGGTCATGTTTTACTCCAAAATTTCAAAAAAAAAAGAAAGAATAAAATAGAATAGAATAACTGATGAATAGGTACCCCTTTGGTCGATTCTCGTTGGCTTAATTGCTCTAAACGATGCATGGTAGGGCACGTCTCCTTTTTCTTTTTTTCTTTTTTTTTTCATTGGCTATCTCGTCAATGTTTTTTTTTTTAGAGAAATCCGTCAACATTAATTTTTTTATGGGATTGGTCAATATTATTTTAATAGCCCATTTAATTGTTTAAGTATTTTAGAATTTCATTTAGCTATAAAAATTAAATTCTCAAAATACTTTTTTTTTTCTTTCTAAGAAAATGTATGTAGAGAATTTAATGTTTATAGCATAATCGAATTCTAAAATTTAACTAATATGAAAATATTGGAGACTACTAATATGAAATTATGAAATTTGTGATAGCATGTATGAACTCTTCCTAATATAGGGTTGCTTTATAGATTAATTAGTAATTACAGAGGATCACATTTTTTTCCGTGAGAGAATAACTTTTCAACAAAAAAAAAATAGAAACTTCCATAATGAATCGGAATATTTAAGGAAGATCTTCTTCTTTTTAGAATTGCCTTTATTCTATGTGAAAAAAAAAAGGTGCAGTGGGCATAGATTTTAGGGGAACAAAGAATTTCACCTCCTTATCTTTTTCACTCGCCGAAAGTTGCAAAAGCCATTATCAGGGTTGCGCCTCAAAAGATAATTATGGTTGTGTTTGTTTCATTATTTAAATTATAATTTAAATTATTTTATTATAATATTTTTTTTATAATAATTTAAATTTTTATTTAAATACTTAAATCAAACTAGCTTTATATGATTGAAAATATTAAAAAAAAATGATAAAGTTAAAAAACTAGACTTACCTCACCAAAAAAAAACCAGACTTTTTTTTAGATAATTACCACGCAGTCTTAAGGATTAAGAATTAATATTACAGACTTTTGTAAGAAAAGTTTGCCACAAAGTAAAAAAATAATAATACTTCCCTTTAAAAAAAATAAAAAAGCTCTTGCAATAATGCAGACTGACAAATAATTTTTATGTTCCGTCAGTTTGTACACTTTAAAAATTCAGTTATGATTATGACATTCCTTGCACGCCTGTTGCAATCATCCCGTTGCATGTTTTCTTCCTCCGACTGAAGATTTGTTATTTTATTTTTTTTTCCCTTAATTAATTTTTTTGAGTCTTAATTAAATTTTAAAACCTAAGTAAATTGTTTAATTATTTTTAATATTTTAACTTATATTTATATATTTAAGTTGTTAAGTTTAAATTATATGTCAAATAAATAATAAGACAATAAGAAAATGATACAATATACATGGAGTCGGAGTCGTATAGGGGCTTATTGTATATGAACTATCTCTCCTACAAATATTTTTCCACCAAAAAGAAAACCTCTCTTTCTAATATTTAACTCCTAAATGTCCTCTTTCAAAAGAAAAAAAAAATCATAAATATCCTTCTTTTTTCTTTCCTCTATTGAAAAAATAAGTAAGTAAGTAAGTAGTGTAAGCCAACTATGGAGTTATGAGGGTCGTAGAAAACAAGAGGGGAAAAAACTTTCGGTAGCATAGCCATAATCGTCTATGTTTATTATATACATAATTAGTGTGTGTGAGAGGGAAAAAGACGATGCAACCAAACATGCGAAGTCGACAACTTGGGCAATCGCTACGTTAATTTATGTTTCAAAATGGAAGAAAGATTATTATTATCATTTTCGAAACATGGAAGAAAGATTTTTAATTAAAACAGACAAGTGAAGTATCATTCTCTTTAAAGTTTTGACTTTTCACTCTAGGAAAGTTTGTTATTGTTTAAACTCACTTAAGTGTAAGACGAAATATCATCAACTTCCACTTACTACAATTCAATGTCAACCCAAAATAACAGAACTTTGTCAACCCCTATAAAAATGGGAAACGAAAAAAAAAGGGAGAAAAAAACAAATACGACACATTCCAATTCAAGAAACATGTCATATTATGTAATTATTTGTGATTTTTTTTTTTTGGGCTAAGAGATGGTAATGTGTGAGTGTGAGTGTGGGTGTGGGTGATTGGGATCAATATGTGTGTGGGTGATTAAGGGTCCGTTTGATTGGATATTTGAATCATAGTTTAAATCATTTTGTTAAAGTATTTTCTCTCATAAAAATTTAAATCTTTATTCAAATATTTTACTCAAATACCCGAACTAAACCGGTTGTCAGGTCCTCAAGTAAAGCAAGTGCATAACAACGACAAAATTCGTTAAAGCATAGCCAAAAAAAAAATCAACAGCAGATGTCCCGTCGTTCACTCGGTATTTGAGCTATTGGTGACGTGAAAGGCCAGCCCATAGATTAGTTCTCCACCAATTTCCAAAAAAAAAACAAAGCCTCGACGGATCTAGAATCTTATTTCAATCCGGGCACAAAGAAGCGAACAGCATATGAATCTAAATAAGAATATATTAAGTAAATTATAAATATTGTTTGACAATAAACTTCCAGCCAATATTGCTTAGTTAACGACAATTTCCCTCTAGAAATTTTATATTTAAACGTCTAATAAAATTTATAATTTATTGGCTAAAATTCATCTACATATTAAGTGTTAGCATCATGTTTAAACGTCTAATAAAATCATCTCTACATATTAACTAAAATTCATCATTAAGTAGTTTTAAAGTCAATAAATCTTGGTGACCAAACAAATTGTAACAAAAATGAGAAAAAAAAATTAGTGAGAGAGAATATTAAGAGTAAAAAGATTATATATATGATTAAATGCATAAATTAAAGTAAAAATATTTTTTTTGGGGGGCACATAAGAGAGAAAACTACTTATGAAAATAGAAAAAAAAAATTAATAGGGACGCTAGCCCTATCGATAGTGCAAGCTATTAACAGTTAGATATAATAAAAATGACACAAAAGTAATAGAAAAAAACTATGCAAGATAAACAGTTTTGGATTAGAGCCAGAATAGTAGGACCTATTTGGTTCGAGTATTTGAATATAGTATTTGAATGAAGATTTAAATTTTTGTGAGAGAAAATACTGTAACAAAATGATTCGAACCTTGATTCAAGTATCAAAACAAACAGGCCCGTAGTAAACTTTTTGCATGTACATGGTTTCTTAACTTTTTAATGCAGTTAGATATAATACATGTTAAAATAAGAACTAGGCACCAACTAACCAACATATATATACATATAGTGAAGATCATGTACAAAAAAAAAAGAAAGAGAAAAAGTACACTACAATGCAATTCAATGAATTGAAGAGGTCAGGATCTTTGCACTTTTTTATATAAGATTAACGAAGGAACTACAATGGAAAAGGTATAATGATTGCTGAGACACGGGAGATGTATTTTTTTTTTAAATATATATATATATTTTTAATATTTGGTTCAGAATATTGCAGGGCATGATTGGATTGTTTGTTCAACATGTAGGAGACGCCACTACGTCACTAATGGAATTATGATATTACATGTTACATTAGTTGCTTGCCATGTCCAACACATTATTGTTGTTTGTTTAACTCAAAAAAGTTTCTCGGCCAAAAAAAAAAAAGAAGAGATTTCTATAACAGGACCTAAAAAAATATACCAAAAGAGCGACAACACATTATTGGTTTTGTTTAACTCAAAATAGTTTATCAGCCAAAAAAAAAAAAGATTTATATATATATAACTATTTATTTTACATATATTTTTTTATTTTAATATATTTTGATCAAATCCAACAATACAAAACATATCCTGTCGATACAAAGTCCAATTGTGGAAAGACAAAAAAAAAAACTAAAAATAAATGCCAAACAAATTATAATAATATTGGTTGGGATACTTAATAACACTGAAGATTGGATGTGTTCTCATTTGATTTAAACCCAAGAATATTGGATTCCTAAATGGGGCATTCACACATCCTAAACAAGTATTTAGTGACCCTTAAGATTTTTTTTTCAATAAAAATTTCCAAAACACTAATAAAATAAGTGGCATAATTAATTGAAGAAGAAATTGCTATTAAGATAGGATATAGGACCCTGTTTTGAAGCAGAGCGATCCCGAACTTGTGCCCAACAATAGCAAAATTAAGACAACGACCCATATGGTTCTGGGTGGTGCACTTATTGCAAAGGGCTTCTAGTCGGCAAATGGTTTAAGCAAAGATATTGACCATCATATCAGCCGCCTATGAAACGAGAGAGCTTTAATCTATCACGGATAATTTTATTAAAACAAAATTAAAAGATATAAATTACTCTATTGACAGAACATAATTTTAAAAGGTCATATCACATAATTCATATTATCTTAAAAAAATGTTATTTTTTGACCACCATATTTACAAGCTTTGAAATGAGAGAGTTTCAATCTATTTCAGATAATTTATCAAAAGAAATTTAAAAAACAAATAAAAACCCTCTATTAATAAGATGTAATTTTAAATCATCAAATCATAATATTAAAAAAATAAATATGGTAATTTAATAAAATATGATAAAAATCTCATGGTTCATGACTACTTTCTAGTATTAAAGTGTTTTCATATCTAATCACCAAAATTTCCATCAATTGTATCGAACAATTGATAGGTGAAAAATCTCAATCCATGGGATTTTTGTCCCTTTATATGGTGAATGGTAATCTTGGACACCATACAAAACATATAAATGAAACTAAACAATAATAAGAAGAGTTTGGCTTAGAAGACAGAAGAGATAACTTATAGTCATAGAATATTCCTCTTATATTAGTCACTATCAAATTTAAAAAAGTTCTGCGTATCCAATCTTCTGAAAGGACTTCTAATAAAAAAGTGAGAAACCTAATTTCGGTTGGTGACTTTCCCACTCAACTTTTTTTTTCTTTTTTTTGAAAGGAATACTACTAAATTGTTTGATGAGGTGAATTGAGCATAGTACTAAAATTATACTGATTAGACATTAGCTTATTATAAAGTTTCTTTGAAATATATGAATTGAATCAGCCAAAAATAAGGTGTGTGCCTCTGGTCTTATAAGAGGAAGAGAGTCCACTATTTTTAATCTGTAAAACCATGGGTGGTTGTAACCACGTTCCAACTAGAATTTTAAAAAGTTTGTCATTCTCTTTTTTTTTTTTTTTTCGGAGAATTTCTACTATAGGTATTAAAAAAGTATCCTATTATTATATAATTTTTTCTTCAGCAGTCAAATTAGTTAAAAAAAAGTGATTTTTGACCCGATTTAATAGTTTGAAATGAGCATTATCGGTAAGAAAAATCCTCTTTTTGTTGTTGGTATATATAAAATGATTTTCATTGGCTTCTTATTAACAATTCTCACATGAATTCTCATGAGTTTGGATTACAAAGATATACATTTGCTTCTTGGCTAGGAACCCACTATCCTATGTGTTGGTGAAAGGTCTTTTTTTTTTGTCAATGCAAGGGTGAATTATGAAGTTGTTAATTGCAAGAGATGCTTTTCTCACTTCTCAATTTTGGGCTTTTTTCTTTCTGAGCATTTGACTTTGATCATGACTTTTGAGTGGGCAAAGAAGTGATATAACACGAGAAAGAAGAGAGAAAACCAGATAAATTTTTAAGGGACTCAACCTGAGATTTGTTTCAATGTGTTTGTGTGCAAGTAAACTAATAGATACTTTTAAAATTGGCTAGAAGTTTAACATCTTCTTTATGACTAAAGCTTTATCAAATATGAAATCATGAAATATTTAAATCATGAATGTACATATATATGATTCACAGTTCTTTGACTTTTTAAAAGAGAATGTAATGATTATTATTTTTCCCTGCATATATTAGAGATTTCTTTGGGAAATTTTTTGACAGAATTCCTTGTTCAAACCACAAAATTAGTACAATATGCGCTGTAGTTAATTTTGGTGTTGATGAAGCCATATTTACGTCGAGGAAGATAATCTAATGGCTGAATCAGGGTGACCACGTGGGCTAAATTCCTTTAGCTATAGGAAAATCCTTCTTGTTCGTAGTAGAATTAGCAATAAATATTTAACAACAGATTGCAGAATGGGGCACATTGTAAAGATGATAGCAAGTTGTGGGGTAAATTGTCAAAATTAAAAATTTAGTGGGCAAGCTAATGAACGCGTACAGTCTAATTAGAGTACTTCTATGTTTTTATGTTTATGATTCTCTATGAAATGGACAGAAAGAAGAGTTTCAAAGTGTGACAATTCACCTATTAGTGATCAACACTGTATTTCTAACTAGCAAAAGTCCAAGTTGATCACAAACCCAACCCAAAAAATGTATGGCATTTGAGCTTGTAAAAGTTATATGCATATATATACCTCACAGGAAGGGCCAAAAAAATGTAAATATAAATGTTTTTGAATCAACATTGTCATATATTTGAATTTTGTGCCTTGGTACTAATTCATAAATGATGCACTGGCTCCTTATTAAAAACCTTCACATGAATTCTCACTTTCCTTCACCGTTTGAACCTTCTCTTTGGCTATATAAATCTCTATGTTTCCTTATACTCCATAAATTGGTATTCATATAAATTTTGCATTTGCCCATCATAAGTTGAACAAAATGCCATTGATCGAGATGCACAAAAGCAAGGCAACTGTAGTAAGCCTTTCAGCTAACTTGCCTGATGATGTTTGCGGTGTTTTTGCAGGAAGTACGTGTGTGGTGAAGTGCACGACCGACCCGTTTTCGGATTTGAGAGAATCGATAATGGAGATGATCCGAGATGTGGGCGGTGTCTGCGACTGGAATGACATCGAGGAATTGGTTTACTGTTACATTGCTCTTAACTCATCTGATGTTCACCAGGCTGTTAGAGAAGCTTTTCTCAGTTTGCCCTCTTTTCTTAGTTGTTTTTTTTAGTCGTGTCTTTAACTAGACAAATATATCTGCTTTAATTCAGTCCTTGTAAGCTTTGCATCAACAGAGCTAAAATGATGTGGATGGTGTGAAGTTAATCTTTTTGTCTATGTGACCAATCAAAAATTTTAGTTATACTATAAGTTGGCAAATTTTACGAAGAAAATCTAGTTTTATTGTGAGCTCAACAAGGGACAGGAAAAAGAAAAGAAGAGAATAAATTTTTTACTTCTTGTTTGGATTAATAATGAGGTAGCTCTAGATTCACTTTTTCGAATCAACAGAGTTACAATGTTGATATTGATGGTGTTGAATTTTATGATATAGATATTAATGAGAAAAAATACTAATAGACTGTTTGAAAGAGCGGTTCTAACCATCAATTATAACTGTGAACAGTCTAAAGCTCTCACATACTACAGTAAAAAGCTACAATGTAAAGATCTCACATGCTACAATTATTAAACTAAACTGTTAGTTACAACCGTTCTTTCAAACTCCCGTAATAAAATGCAGTCAAAGCTTTACTGTGCTTTTATGAACAGCTTGATCTTTACCAATAATATTAGTATCCATATCATTGTCTTGAGTAGGGGAACTACTCGGTACTACTAGGGCTGTCATCTGAGATCCTACAGGCTCATTGTTTGTCCTCCCTTGTTGCCCATCAGCTTCTGCCGTTTGCTAAGCCAAGCTTTTTATCTCTTTTCTTTGTCCCCACAAAAAGGAGTACAAACCAAGTATGATAAAGGCCATGCCAACCAAACTGCACAAATTAAAAAAATAAAACAAATTCAATTCAAAAGTGCCAGGTTTTTGTCGTTTAAAATATGCGAATTTGGCGAAAAGTTTGGAAAATGCATTTATCACTATTAGTGATGCAACAATCACAAGACTGTAACGGGATCTAGTGAAAATTCTATTACGGTGATGACTAAAAATGCTCAAAACAGATCATACATTCCAACTCTTATGACTTCACCAAGTATGAGAGCTTCTGATAAGGCCACAAAGATTAGAGTGAGCGGGTTGAACATGGAAGGATAAGTGGGGCCTCGTTTCAAGATTACCCATAAAAGTATGCAGAATGTTGCGGCTGTAGCAAGTGATCCCTGTACAAGTAGAATTTTGACATGTTATTATATATTTGGTAGACTTCAAATCTAAAGAAAATATTAGGAACTAGACACTGATTCTTCTATTTATTTTGAAAACTGACATTAAATTCATACTATAAGTTCATAGCTTGAATTTGCCAAGACACCATCCCCTATGACATTCTTAGAACAAATCAAAGATATGTCATAAATAATGGTAATGGATTTAGTACTAATCAAGTTGATTGCCGCAAAATAACCAAATCTAAATTTAGAAACTGTGTACATGATGTTAATTATATATCATTAATCTCACCGAGTAGACTATAGTGACTAGCTGTAGATTCCAGCTCAATTTCCATGCAGCTTTGTGCCTATCCAAACATAAGCCTATAACCAATGACTGTAGGGATGCTATAATGCATGTCAACATAGTTGCCCAATATTTGAATGGAAAAACTTTATGCAGCTTAACCTGTAAAAATAAAAAAGGAAAAAACAAAACAAAAGGATAGGAAAATTTTAATCTTGCCAAGTCATAGCCACGTTGTATGACCTTCATCATCTATTGTCTTTTAACTGTCATTAACCACTATAAAAGATGAAAAGGTAAAAAAAATGGGGGGTAAAAGGCAACAATGTGAGAATGATGCATATATGAACTTACTTGCACTACAAACCAAGCTGAATAGGAGAGGCAGCTCCCGACCAACATGAATGTGCCACGTGCCCAATGAGCATTGGGTGTCTTGACAATGATGTGAGATTCAAAATGGTGATGACCAATATGAAATTCTTTACCCTTGTAAAGGCCAGCTGTTAAAGCTCCAGCAACACATAACAGTGCCCCAAGAGTCTTCATTTTACCTGCCCTCGTATGTAGTTTCAGCTTCTCTATTCTACATTCATATTAAATGGAGAAAATGAAAATTAATATTACTATTATATTGGTACACTAAACTTTGTGATCAATCCTGAAATGGGTAATAAAATTTTTTGGAGAATTTTAGTAAAACTTTGATTAATAATAAAAGTGTCTAATTAATTACCCAGTGATGATGGAGAAGACAAAAGTGACAATGGGAATTAAGTTGAGGAAGTTGGTGGCATATGTAGCAGTGGTGTCTCGGAGACCATAATAGAACATTCCCATGGCGAATGTTATCCTGCATATGCATGCAACAAGTGAGATCTAAAAACTGACAAAAATGGATTATTGAGTTGGCAAATTTTGTGAAATAATATTCTTACAAAAAGAAGTTGAAGCTGTAATATCCAAGCTAGTGGACCATATTAGGAATATATATATTATTCTAAATGTGTCAGGTATAGCTAAGTTAAAGACTTTTTTTATTTTTTTTATTTGATTCATTTTGAAGTCTTTGCACTTTTGTTCCAAGTGGAAAACGATGCCTAGCTATTTGTAGTCACTATTGCTGGTATTAACGAACTGATTCTCTGAAATTTCATCAATTTATCTTCTTTTTTTTTAATAACTTGTTTGAGAAAAGTAAGATGATGCAATGAGTTATACAAATCTTTGCCAGCCATGCGGTCCTTTTTATCACCTTTAAACAAGATGATCATACTTCATAGAAGCTCTTTATGAGCATCAAAAGAACAAAACTTCAAAAAAGAATAAAATCTCAGAGTACAATTCACTAGTAGAAATTTGGTCACATTATTCTGTCACATGCTTAATGTGTCCGTAGTTTGACCTCATATGTCATCTTTTCAGACTAAAGGCTAAGACAGCATTAGAGAAGAAAAAAGTGCCCTTAAAAAGAAGAAAGAAAAAAAAAAAACAAAAAAGCAAGACAAAAAACAGCAGATAGGAATGGACTTGAAGCCCTTTGGCTCTCTGCATAATCTGCTCTTTAGTCAGAATCCTTCTATATAAATATGACATTGGCTGCCATCATTATTTTGGTTCAAGGCAATCAATATTTCCATCTCATTACATTAAGTTAAGCCCATATGGCATGATGAGTATCTCAGATATGTTATTATTGCCTTTTGATTTCCCTTCAAAAGGGCTTTAGATACTTTTCTTTTTCTAGCAACAGAAGGTGGGATATGCTTCCTCTATAATTTTATTATTAACATTTATGTATAACATTTTACATATGTAACATATGCCTATTATGCACATATATACACATTTATATATAACTTTACTCCTATTATAATATCTGCCTGCATTTATTATTTTCTTCATAAGAAGAGGTTTTGTGATCAGATAAATATCAGGATCTGAAATTTAAAAAAAAAGGAAAAAAGAAAAAAGAGAAGAAGAAGACTGGAGTTTATTATCTTAAAATGATGAATGAAGAAGAGAAAGAAATAAGATTTTTTCAGTTGTTACTGTCAAAACATTGAGCCAAAGGACGATGATATCTAATAAACACAAATACGGTAAAATTAAAACCAAACACGGCTTACCCGGTTAAGGCATTGACAAAGAGCCAAAACCAAACCAGCCAACCAAACTTCTTTTCTTGACCTCTGCATAAAAACATATCACTTGATTCAACACAGTTCTATCTTTATCACATCATCACATTAAACCAAAAAGAAAGCCATGAAAAGAGAAATTTATAACATGAACATTTAGAAGAGTTACATTTCATGATCACTTCTAAAAGTGTGGTTGCAGGCACATCCACACCCGACTCAATGAAGAGTTTAGATTTCCCCAACCCCAGATTCAAAAATAAATAAATAAATAAAATAAAAAAGAAAGAAAGAAAGAAAAAGAAAATGATCACCTTTCGAAGTAAAAAGCAAATGGAGCAACACAGAGAGAAGCAACCACATGTCTGTAAGCCATGAGAGCAAAAATGAAGGTTCCTTCAACAAGTACAACTCTGGACAGAACTTGCATTCCTGTTGCAAAGACTTGAACTAGTAACATGGCCAATGCTATTCGTGACCACTTGAACCATCTCTTCGCCAAACCCATCTTCACCCTTAAAGTAATATTCTTATAGAGAGGGGGAGAGAGGAGAGAGAGAATTTGTTATATATTTGTGAATTCTTGAAATCCCAGAAGGAGAAGAAGAAGAAAAAGAGTAGGGAGGGTCAAGGAGAGAAAAAGAGGTATATAAATGCAAAATTTTGGCTTTGGAAAACCCAATGGAGGCAGAGATGGCTCTACAGATGCCATGCCACACGTTAGATATTTAGATTTTGTTAGGAAAATCTCTGTATCATTACTACTCTTAAATGAAAATTCTAGTCCTACTAACAAATGTTAAAGTCTTACCGTCGCTACCACTTCTGATCTACATTGCCATCTGTCACTGCTTCTCTCTGTGGATGAATTTGGCAATACGAAAATTTGAAACCAATTTTCTGTAGCATGTGAGAGCTTTATTGTCTAGCTGAAATGGAGTTCCCGAATGCACTTTCTCTGCCAGTTTCTTCTTCTTTCATATATATATATATGTATTTATGTATGTATATCTGATTCTGAAATCTGTAGTAATTGCTAGCGACTCATAGTCTAGCGTAGATTTTTGAATCTTTTATCTCCTTGTGCTCAATGGTGGTGTTTTGGCCTTATTAGTCTGTTAGCTTGTCAATCTCCGAGTTTGTTTTTATTTCCTCCAAGTGGACCCCTAAATCTGAATGTGGGCTTGCCAGAATTCTAGCTCAGGGTTTGTGAACATTCAGAAGGAAAGTTGTTTCATGGCAACAAATAAACAAATAAATAAAAAAAAATCTTTCTGTGGCTAGTTAGCTTTTAAATCCTTAAATTTGAACTTTTTTTTTATAAGGATACATGAACATATATACACGCACAACAAATACACTTTCGAGTTGTTTGTGACTTATTATTTGAGGAAAGACAGAGAATTAAGGGGGTCCCACAAACAAAAAAGAGTGGTTTGAATCAATCTCGACCGTTGACTCTTGTAAGTTATTATGGGTGATTGAGGTTTGCTAGCTAATCACTTGAATCAACCGGAGAGGTATTATTGGGCCACGTAACCTTGGCAAAAGAAAAATGGTGGAGTAACTTGAGTTATGAGCATGATAACATTTATTCTTCCCCTAAATATTTAACCAACAAACTCATGGAAGAGTTTCACATGGAACTTATTGCGTAAATTTCGGCCATGTAACTCTTACTTGATCAATTTAAGCATCATGTGCTTTTTATTTTTTCAATGTATATCCTATTCTTTGTCCGTTTTGTTCTCCCTCCAATAATTTTTTTTAAAGGAACTAATAATTATTATCATTTTTTGAAAGAATAATTATGAACTTATTTTTTAAAAGAATAATTTTTATTATGTTATGTAGATAGATATAAACCTTATTTCAAATGTATATAAACAAAATATTTAAAGCACTCCAATAATTAAGTGAGGTATCAAAAATTAATTGGATGGACAGAGGAGGTCACAAAAGTGGACTCTTAACTATATATGGTTGTCTTGATATAAATTAACTGACACAAGTTTGAATTAAAAATTTGATTTAAAAAAAAGAACATCCAAATAATTAACTTGAATTTCATTTTCTTTAAAAAATCAGCATAAATCACTTTTTAAAATATATTATGTAGCATTTTATAACTAATTGTAAAGTGGGTAGTGTGCAATGCGTATGAATTTTGTTAGAGACTGTTTGGCATCATTTTGGAAGTTTTTGTAAATGTTTTTGTACATTTTTTGTGACAAAAATTTAAAAAACACTTTCAATACAATTTAAAAAATTCTCATTTTTTCAAAACAAAACTATTTTCACCTCTTTTAAAAACACTACTAGAATACAAGTAGAATGAAATTATATGCTTTCCTAACTACCACCACCACAACAACAATATTACACTAGGCTCCTCAAGGTGAGGTTGCATTAGCAACCAAATTTAGCAAGACGAAGAGTATTCATTTTCCATCTTCAGTCTTCAATTCATGCACGGAGAATGACTGAAAATTTTTAGGCTTCTTAAGAAACGTTGTTGGAAGCTTAAAAAAGGTAAAAGACCAGAAATACTCGCAACAAAAACCTAACCCAAAAGAATATTGATTTCCTTACTCAATCTAAAAAAAAAGAATATTGTTTAACACCTAATTATGAAGATAGACATTGTAAATTTAGCCTCTAATTACTTTAACGAAAGCATTTTTTAAGAGTTTATAACGCATATTAACACCTTGAGAAAAAGAGTTCTTGGTGATTAATAAAATTTTCACGAACTCGATCATCAATATAGAATTGGTCAATTCATGAACTTTATTGGTCAATTCTTCTTTTAAAATTTTTTATTTAATTCGGCTTTATTAATTGCTATAAGTGCGGAGAATTAATCCTCTAAACTTAGCCTTTTGAGCCTCTTCAAAAATATGCATATTAAAAGAGAAAAAATTGAAAGTCTAAAACGTTATTTTCTTGTAAAAGACTGATCAACTATATCTATTTTTATTAAGGAAGTAAAATGGTGCCTAAAGGAATGATTTTTATGGGTTAGGGTTTTGGATTTTGCATGATGAAGTTAGCTTTTTTTGGGGCGGTTTCTTTACTTTACAGTACATCTGAAGTTAAAATAGTAAATAAGTTTGGTTATCAATAATCTTCCTGCATACGGATAATATTAATTAGTTCTTGTTATCTGTTCTCATTTTGTTGAAATCATCTCCCTCGCCTGTATATTTCCTCTTCTCTTTTATCTCATTTTGTATTTCATCCTATTATTATATTTATCTTCAGTTAGTTCTTTGAATAAGTTTTTTTCTCTCGAGGTCTTTCTCTGCAAGAGTTTCAAGTCTCTTTTTATAAGAGTTTCTTTCAATAAGAATTTAAACAGTTTTTTACTACGAGTTCATCAAGTTTCCCAAGTTTATTTGTGGTTCAAAACAAGTCTGAGACAGGGACAACCAAAATCAAAGACTAAATCCGTGGACTTTGATCTCCCATTGTAGGACGCATTTGAAAAGTCTCCGTTGGACGTGATGATCATAGTCGCAGGCCACCCTCTCCCACAAGCAGTTGACGCAGACGTGTGGTTTGTCGGTTACAAGCAGCTGTGAGTAGTTACCGACATTGCAAAAATATGGTTAGGTACCGACGGTTCTTTTTCAAATTTCAACTGGTATCTCGTATGAGATATATCATTACCAAAAGCATGTGCCTGATTTTATTAGTTAAGCACGTGACATACAGTTGTTATAAATTTTACTTCTTATTGAGTATAACTTGGGTTTGTCAAAGTAAGAAAAAAATGAAAACACTTAAATTTCGGTTTCATTTTTCATACATATTTTGAGAGTTTTGGGAAATGTTTTTATTTTTATTTTGAGCCTAAAACTTAATTAAATGTATTCTTGAATTGGTTTTATTTTTTGTGTTTTCAAAAAAGGCAACCAACTTTTGAAAAATAGAGCAAAACGGGCCTTAAACTTCTAGTCTCAATCATTAGAAATGATCAATCGTTGTGTTTGATATCTTGCTACCTTTTCCAATGAACATATTGGGCCCGTCGGCCTAAATGCAATTCAGCGTTGAAAGGACAACTTATATGAAGGCTCTTCAAATGCTTTAATTTATTAAAAATGCCATCAATAAATCACTTATAAAAACTGACTTATAGAAACTGTCTCTTTATTCAAAATTAATAATTTATTAAAAGTTTAAGTGACTTTTTTTTTTCACTTTCTCATGAAAAAAATTGTTAGATTTCGTCCTAAAATCCGTCATGTGTCATCCTAGAACCCGATAAAACTCATTAGGTTATGTTTTGAAATCCGTCAGATTTTATTTTAAAACTCGCAGGAGCTAACAAGTTTCATTCTAGAACCTGCGAGGTTCCAAAAAGAAACTCACTAGCTTCCCCTCAAAAACTTGCCAAAACCTGCTATGTGCCGATGGAACAAAACCTACTAATTATCAATTCAGATCAAAACCAAATAAACAAAAAAAAAAAAAAAAAAAATTAAGCAAAACCAAAAATAACAATTTAGTAAATCACAAATAGAAACATTCCAAAAATTCAATATTTTAAAATTCTAAGAAATTCATATCCAACAACTAGATTACAACTAAAATATTAAGGAAAAGGATTCATCAAAAGCATCTATGAAAACAACCCCAACATAAACGATCTAATCAGGCTTCTTCATTTTTTTTGTACTAGAAACACTTTAAAAACTGTAGGTCTGAGACTTTGCTCTCTCTCTCTCTCTCTCTCTCTCACGAAAAAAACAAAACCTGAAGAAAACAGTAAGCATGAAATTGAAAGAAAAGAAGGAAAAAAAAAAAAACCAGAACCGATGAGAGCAAGCAATGGACTCGTCAGCTACAATGGCAAGATCCTCCCTCAAAGCCCCGACGGAAAGCTCCGCTAGATCACTGACCTCAACCACGTCCTTGTCTTCAATCACTCCATTTCCTTTGCAGGTTTGCCCTCTCCCTTGAGAGTTGTGAAGGTTGGAGAGTTTTGCGGATTCTAGGTGGCGAGTGCCAGCCGCCTAACAGAGACCTAAAGACCTAGAGATTGGCGGCGGTTCTTTGTTTAAGATTAAAGCCATGCTTTTGCTGAGGAATTTTATCAAGAACGTCTTGTTGCCTCCGTTGGTGTCTCATAGCATCAATTTCACTCCTCCTTCATTGAGGCCGCCTCCGACATTCCCGTTGGTCAAATTGGTTTCGAATTATTTCCTTTCCCGACGCAAAGATGGAATTGATAGTGGTCCGGTGGGAGGAGAGATGCAAGTCGAGAGGAGAAAGAGCGGGAAGGCAAAAAGAGAGAGTAGAGAGATAGAGCGTCGGAGGCTGAAAGAAAGAGAGGAGAAAGAGAGTATGGGAATGCTGAAAGAAAGAAAGGAGAGAAAGAGGTAGATAGGGAAAGAACTAGGTTCCTAATTTTTTTAGATTGAATTATAACGAGTGAAATAGTAAAGTTATAATTAATATTTTAAAAATAAAATCAAAAAAGTTACGGTTTTAAAAAGTTAAAGAGAAGAGGATAATTTTAATAGGTAGTATGTTTTAATAGTTAATAAGATATGTGGTATTTTTCACTTGTAAAGTTAAAATATGTCTTTAGTTTGTGAATATTTTATATATGTCTTAACATATATGTATAATGACATTAATAACTTTAATAATGATATTGTTAGTTTTAATTTATTATTTTAAAATAATAATAATATATGTATTTAAGATTTCAAACACATTATAATAATAATGTATTAAAAAAATCTAGAATTAGGGTATTTGTTACTTAAATTCCAATTGATATATAAAATAATGATTTTAAAATTCTCTCAGCTAAAAGATGAAATTTTTTACTGAGAAATTAGAATCACAATCTTAAAAAATTTAAATTAGAACGGTGTAATTAAATTAATGATATAGTATCCATTAAGTTTTTTTGTGTGTCTTATGAGTTATATAATTGATACAAAATTAAGTTAATGATATGTAATGGCATTCGTTTTTTAAGACTTTAAATGATGATGATATTTCTGTTTTTTTTTTTTTGTGATATGTAATTAAATTAAAAATATAGTATTTATTTAAGTTTTTTGTGTGTCATATATGTTGGAGTATGGTTTGGCTAGGTCCAACATAAGGATTCAGAGTTGCGGTTGAAGCAAGTTGAGCCCAACAAGATCGATTGATCTGAAATTGTTCAATAAAAGAAGCATTGTTTATCTAGTGTATTATCAAATTGAGGCTTCGATCGATTTGATGGATTGTAAACCAATCGTGTATTTAGATAACTTTTTCTGTTATTGTAGGTTTGATTTCCCAAGTGTCTATTCCATAGGATTGATTCACACAATCTGATGGTTATGAGTATGTACAATCACGAACTTTAGACATGGGGAGAGCCTAATTCTTGCAGCCTGAGTCGAGCAAAGTGAAGTAACTCAAAAATGACGTGAGAAGTATAAATCGAACTGAGGCTTTGTTTTACTCTATCTGCTTTATCCTGTATGTATTTTATGTATCCAGATTACATCGGCTACTGAAGGTTATCTAGCTTTATTTCAAAGGGTTCATTTGACGGGATTGATCAGCACGAACTGACGGTTATCAGCACGAATTGACGGTTGTTAGCACATCCAACCATGAACTTAAATGTTGGGAAGCACGATCTTTGTAACTTGTTATGGACTGACACGCGTCCTACTACTACAGTTACTTTCTGCATAATTGCTCCACTCCATCAGTTAGTTAGAAGCCACGACTCCCTTTTATTCTCTATATAAAGGGATGTAATCTTCAATTGTAGGGACGCAAAGAAGACCAATACAGAAACTCTGCCAAATTTATTTCTCATTTCTCAGCACTCTTGTAATCTGTACCCAAATTTTGATATAGTGAATAACAGTAAACGTAGCTCTCATTCATAGAGTGAACTAGTATAAAAGTCCATGTGTGGTATCTTTTTATTTTCAGCATTACTTAGTTCTACTTGATTCCAATTCATTACTTGTTTTCTCTAATTAAATCTAACACATTTACTTTGAAGCTAACAAATCTAAATAACGGTGATTTAAGGGCCCATATTCGTTAAACAGATATAACTTGTATGGACACATTTTATATTTGATTGCAGATCCAACGTCTACAATAAATCCGCGTGTGTGATCCAATGTCTACAGTATAATCATTAAGTTAATGATACGTAATGATAATGATACTTAATGACATTCATTTTTAAGACTTCAAGTGATTATAACACTTCATATTTAGGTTATGCTAACGTTACAGATTGGTAATATAAACAATATTACATTAAATTAATAATATTTTTTTTATTGCTTCTTGTATTTTTTGAAATTATATTATAAATAATTTAATAATATTAATGATTTTTCTCTGTTTAAGTTATATTATATTTGATTAAGTGTATCTATACTTCTCTAATATTAGTTTTTTTTAACAACTCAAATATGAGGAAAATAAAGAGATCTATTAAAAAACTAAATATATAATAAAGTCTATTTTGAGATTAATTTTAGATTCTCAGTAAATATAATTTAAAAAAAGAGACATATATATATATATATATGATGATGTTTATAAAATAAAGACATATTTTAAATTACTCCTTGAAAAGGGTTAAAAGGGTCATATTGTAATTTTCTCGTGTTTTAAAGATATTTTGCATTATGTATGTTTTCGTGTTGAAAAAGGTTATAGGCCCAATAGTTAGACAAAGCCCAGAAGCAAATTAGGGCTCTGGAACGATCTGTCTTTCTCCACATAGATAAATTCTCTCGTCTTCAGGCGCTAGGGTTTTGGAGCCTCCCATTTTCGTTTCGCCGCCGATTTACAGAGGGAGAGAGAGCAAAGATGAAGACGATTCTGTCTTCTGAGACTATGGACATACCAGACGGCGTCCAAATAAAGGTGAACGCCAAAATCATTGAGGTGGAAGGTCCGAGGGGCAAGCTTGTTCGGAACTTCAAGCACCTCAACTTGGACTTTGATCTCATCACCGACGAGGAGACCGGAAAACGCAAGCTCAAAATCGATGCGTGGTTCGGATCCCGCAAAACGAGCGCCGCCATTCGTACGGCTCTTTCTCACGTAGAGAATCTCATCACCGGAGTTACTAAGGGTTACCGGTACAAAATGAGGTTCGTCTATGCCCATTTTCCCATCAATGCTTCGATTACCAACGGAAGCAAGTCCATCGAGATCCGTAACTTTTTGGGCGAAAAGAAGGTAAGTGTTTTTTTTTTTTTTTTTTTTAGAATTTTGTTGTTTGATCTCTTGGAATCTGAATTGCTTTACTGAGTTTATCTGTGATGAAATTTTTGTGGTGAACGAAATTAGATTAAAGTTATATTTGTTGTTAATCTGCGTTGTTGATTGGTTTACTTACATAACTGCTTGCTCTGTTTCTGTGGATTTATGGCTACAATGAATTAGGTTAAAGTATGTTTAAACTTAATGCATTTCGTGTTATTTACATGGCGACGATTTGGAATTTGGACTAGATGTTGTTTTTTGGTAATATACTTAATTTGAGACGTTATTGCAGTCCACGACTTTTTTGGGTTTTAGCATAGGTTTCTGTGGGATTAGTTTTAGCCATTTTTTAAATATAAATGAAGGTGGCTTTATAGTTGCAACAGCTGATTCATTTTTTGTGTGATTTGTATAGTATTTATGTGGTTGTAGCACATGTTTTTGTGTTATTTATGTGAATGATTTGTGCAGCATAGGCCAATTAAGTAACTTTAATCTTAGGAAGACAAATGTGTTTGACGATAGATTAAGTTTGTCTGGCTTTTTCGTTTTTGTATGTTCTCATTTCTGGTTGGTGAACATTGAGCATCCATAGCTGATAGTGAGTTAGTAATTGTAGAATAAATTTTTCATTTGATGAAAGTTCAATCCATATTAGAAAAATGCTTTTGGGTATTGAAAATGTATCAGTTGCAAATTTTAGCATCTCTTGGTCAAGGACTTGTTTAGTGTTGATCTTCTTTGTTTAAGTAAATGGCGTTCCAATAACTATGTGCTCTTTTCGCTGTAACAGGTCAGGAAGGTGGACATGCTTGATGGGGTCAGTATTACCCGGTCTGATAAGGTGAAGGATGAGCTGATCTTGGATGGGAACAACATTGAGCTTGTTTCACGCTCTGCCGCACTGATCAATCAAGTATATTTCTCTCTTTCTAGATTCATACGTTGTATTTATCTCTATGTGTCTTCACAACAAGTATACATGTATAAACAAAATCTAGATACTAAATGGACATGTAAATTATGATATAGAATTCAATTGCATACAGTACTTGAGTCAAATTGACTTTATTTCTGAGATTCTTTTTTTTTTTTTTTGGACAGAAATGTCATGTGAAAAACAAGGACATCAGGAAGTTCCTCGATGGTATTTACGTCAGCGAGAAGGGAACAATTCTTGAAGAGGAATGAACAAAGGTTTTATAGGAAATGTTTTTTGTAGTTTTGGAAGTAGTTTCCTTTTCTTGTTGCAATCGGTTAAGTTTTTGTTCAATAGCTGAGTTATGTGGACTAAGCTCGTTTGGGATATAATTTTGTGTCATTATAATTTCTGTTAGTTATATTTGTTTCCTTTTAATCTTTGCCTAAATCTATATCTAATGTTTTTAGATGCTTGTTGATTTTTGACTTGTGTAATGTGCTGTTTTTATGTCTCAATTTTGGACTCTTCGACTCTTGCTGAACTTTAGCCTTCTGATTAGAGAGTCCAAATCAGTACACTTTCAATTGAGTTTGTAATCTAACATTGCATCAGTTGAATAACTCTCTAGACTTCTTAAAAATGCCGATTAATTTACTACTAAAATACCCCTCCTTGTTGCAGAGCGTGATTATAAACTATTGAATATTTATTTTGAGCATCGTCTATGCATTTGTTTAAATTCTGCTCTTTTTTCTTCTTTCCTTTTTAGTGCTGTTACTCCTAAACATTAAATTTTAGTTAACAACCCAGACACTTGCAGAAAGAGCAAACTTAACAAAGAGCATTACCAAACCATTGCATGTACGACTATTGACATGGCAGTTAAAACCAAAGAAAGAGAGTTGACTTTTCTAAAGCAAGAGAGAAAGAAACGCACATTATAATATTATACCCCCAGCCATGAATCGGTAATTTGCAATTACCCTCTAAACTGAGATAAAGACGAAACAAGCCGCGAAGAAAAGAGGTACTTGTGGAAACGGTGCTAGCCCAGAGAAGTAAAGGGGTTCCCTAATCGGTTCTCACAACGTAAGCAGCCTGCTGGCTGCCCCCCTATAATCTTTGAATGCCGCATCAACGTTCAGCGCAAGGGGACCTTTTTGAGCAGAAGGCAAACTCCTCATCAGAGGATTAACCAAAAATCCATTAAATCCCAAAGAGAGCAGCTCCACTTTGTATAATAAAATGAATAATGATGTATTCAGAGCCAATTATTGTCCAACCCTGTTCAGCAAAAAATTATTGTTCTCCAATAATTCATGGAAGGGAAAGAGATCATGGATTGATGTTCTATCATTTTCGTTTGGGTTTTAAATCAAGATGTGTTGGTTTGGGTCCAAAGAAAAATTCTGCCTCTCTGGTGTTGCCATACACCACGGAACAATTTACATAAAGCAAAGAACACAAGAACAAGCATGGACCCATTTCCACTAATTTTCCATTCTTGAAAGTATTTCAATGCTAGGCACAATTTCACTTGCTGTTTTGTAAGGGTTCATATGCAGACAAATTTACGGGCATCATCATCATCATTATAAATACGAAAGCGATATTATTTTGTCGATTATCCCCACAATCACAAAAAGATTCTTCCTTAGCCTACCCCTCCCACCACAATTGACAGCTTGTTCATCACAACCCTTTGCTAAAAATGAATCCCTTTTCTTCTCAAAGAGTGCTATGCTTGGCACTTCTTTTGTTCTTGACATATCAACTATCTTCAGTTCATTCATCTAAGCACAAACCTGGACCTGCAATAAACGTAACCAAACATCTCTTCTTTCCAGACTTCAGCTCTGTCGACGACCCCAGAATTCTTGAAGACATCAAGCTCCTCGGCAGCACAAAACTCTCGAACACGAAACGCTCCCTCCAAATCCCGGATGAATCCCAAGCCTTTGACCTCAAACAACAAGCAGGCAGAGCCCTTTACTCTTCGCCCATCAGACTCTTTGATCCGCAAACACAAGCACCCGCCTCCTTCCAAACCACTTTCTCTTTCCAGTTTCATAACGAAGTTAATACTACTAATTCTATGTTGTGGAATTAGACGACTCCTAATTCCAAAGATCGCAAGAACGAACAATTGCAAAAAATAAATAGGAGAAAAGAAGAAAAGAGAGACACCAAATTTTATATAGGTTCGTCCAAAATTGAGACTACGTCCTGTTTCTGCCGCTTGCAGATTCTACTATGATGAAGGAGATTACAGATTACAAGAGAAGTTTCTCACACACTCAAATTGTGCTTACCAAAACTCTCTTCTATCTAGCACCCTGTGAGAATTTTTCTCTCTCAAGGATGGAGCTCTCAAGAGCCTCACACAAAATTATGTCACTCACAATTTCACACACACAACCCTAACCACCTTATGTCTATTTATAGCCAAAGGAGGAGAAAAATAGCAACTAATGAGAAACCCTAGTAGTTTCCTGTTTTTAGGGCCTTTGAGTCCGACTCTGACTCAAAAAACATCGCGCAACACAGCGCGTCAGTGCCGCAACACTCGAAACGAGCGCTGCGGCGCCTCCTGCAGCGCCTAGGCGTCATGCACCTGGCGCCTAGGCGCCATCCACTTGACGCCTCGGCGTCTTGCTCCTAGCGGCTAGGCGCCCTTGTCCCAGCGCCGCGGCACTCTCCTGGCAGAGCCGTGGCGCTTGCTCCCTGCCTCACGAGCATGAGTTTCTCCCTTTTTTCTTCCTTTTTGCTGGGGTATCGACTTGATTTGACTCCACATCTGCAACATTCTACTCATGGTGTCAGTGGTCTCACTTTCATCATTGTCCCTGACGAGTTCACCGTTGGAAGACCGGGCCCGTGGCTAGCGATGATCAACGATGCCTGCGATGATGAACACCTAATAGTTGCGGTCGAATTCGACACTCGTTTTAACCCCGAGTTTGGCGACCCGAGCGACAATTATGTGGGGATTAATTTAGGCACAATGGTCTCCACCAAAGCCATCAACGCTTCTGATGTGGGAGTTTTCCTCAACGATGGTTCTGTCCACCGGGCTTGGATCTCCTATGACGGTCCAAACCATTGATTGACATCCGTGTAGGATTAGATGTCAACCATTACCCGTCAAAACCAGTCTTCTCCGGTCCTCTAGACATCTCACCATTCTTAAAAGAATACATGTTTGTGGGATTCTCAGCCTCAACAGGAAACCATACTCAAATCCACAGCGTTCTATCCTGGAACTTCACTTCAACAAGCCAAGCTTTTCTCAGAGTTCCTTCTTCCAAAACATGCGAGAGCAAGATCGTCGTTGGCAATGCTGGAAGTATTACTCACTCGGAGCCTCCGAGCAGCTTCTTGATCTTCATTGCTGTAGTGGTTTTGGCCTTGGCCGTTCTGATAAGCTCATACTACAACGGAAGGCGCAAGCGCGAGAGGAATATCATGTCATCAAACGACGCCATTTTCCCGGAGAAAAATAGGCCAACACCTCCGAACAAGCCGCGGAAGTTCACAACCACCGAGCTCTCCGCCGCTACGGCTGGCTTTGACGAGATTGAGATTCTGGGCAGGGACTCAAAAGGCGTTTACTACGGAGGAAAGCTTCCAACATCATCAAATTGTAGCCACTGTCAAGTGGCTATAAAGCGGTTTTCATCTCAGTTTCTAAGCACAGCCGGAGTAGATTACAAAAAGTGACTAACGAAAGAAATTATCTCCATTTCCAAAGTTCGGCATCCGAATTTAGTCCCCATAAGAGGGTGGTGTCAAGATAACAGAGAAACGATGGTTGTCTACGAGTTCATCGTCAATGGAAGCCTAGACAAATGGCTCTTTGGGGTTGGTGTTCTTCCATGGACAAGGCGGTTCAAGGTGGTCAAAGACGTTGCTGAAGGGCTCAACTTTCTGCACTCAAAACAGCTTGCTCACAAGAACTTGAAGCCAAGCAGTGTTTTTCTTGACGTGAGCTTCCGAGCAGTTCTTGGTGACTATGGGTTTGTGCTAAGCGGGGCCGAGTCAAGGAGGTTCGAATCGGCCGTGAGCCAAAGTGCCGACGTTTTTGAGTTTGGTCTGTTTGTGTTGGAAGTTGTGGCAGGCAAAAAAAGGTCGGAGAAAATAAGATTTGTTGTGGAGTTCGGGGAAATGGGGTTGTTGGAATGGGCATGGAGATTGCATGAGAGTGATGAGAAAGTGAAGTTGGTGGGTAAAAGAGGATGGGGAATTGTGTGATGAGGTTGGAGCAAGTTGTCAGAGTTTAGGAAATCGGGTTGCTTTGCACGCTTAATGAGAACAAAGGGAGGCCTAGTATGGACCAAGTTGTGGAGTTTCTGTCCAATATGAAAAAACCACTTCCCGAGTTGCCACCGAGTCGACCCGTTTGTTTGTTTCCGTACAGCAGCATGAATGCGGGTCTCCGCAGCACTGGCTACTCTTGTGGCTCTTTCAAGTGACAAGAGAGATATTTGGTAACCAAGATGGTTGATGTAAGGCTTTATTTGCGTTAATTTGTTGTTTTGGTGTTAACTGGTGCAGAAAGCAGACCTTTTTAGATCTTAGAGTGATTATGTAACCGGCAAGTTTTCTGGTAGGAACCGAAATAGATATCCATCGAAAAATATCGGTCTTTCAACGGTCATGTATGTTGAAAAAAATAATTTTGGCTAAATGTAACGGTGTTCAAATTTTTTTTGGATGATTTCTGGTGAAGATTACGGGGCAATGGCAATTGTATTAATCCATGGATAAACTAGGCTTCAGGTTACTGTCGGTCCCATCAATATTTTTTTTCTTTCGTGCTTTTTTTTCTTTGGGTAGAATTCTTTTCTACTTGGTTGCCTAGATATGTTTTGCGCTTTAAAACATAGAGAGGAACAAATTCCTTAAGCAGAGGACCCGAGGACCAAACTAAAGAGGCAGAGTCACAAGAAAATGAAATCACTAAACAGGACTTTACAGGAATGCCACAAATCCATGTGAAATTAGGGGACCTAAAAAGGGCTGAAGTGGACGTCTATTCCTGAATACAGGAAAAACGACAAAATAAAAACGAGAACCTTCAAAAAGCGACAAACAACAACGTAAAATAATCATAAAAATAAAGATTGGAACAAGATACATAGAAAACGACTTGGATGTAAAAAGTACAAAACGACAAACATTAACAAACGACGAAATAAGAATAGGGCCGGGGAAAACGAAAATGAAATGAAGAAACGACGTAAAAACAGCAAGCAACAACAGAAGCGGAAAACGACACGACGAGCCCAAATAAGAAAAGAACGACTTCAAAACAAGAAAATAATAATAATAAAATCAAGAAGCAAAAAGACATCTAAATGGGAGACTACAATAACATGAAACAGCATCAAACTAAAAGAGACGAGCATCTCAAAATGACACGTGATATAAAAACAAAAAGAACCTACGATTACTTAAAATAAGAAACGACAATAACAAGAAGCGGTGTCGACTGAAACCCGATGGCCATGGAGAGAAACTGTAAACACTAACGACAGAAAAACAACAACAAAACATATATATATATATATATATATATATAAACAAAGAACAACAAAACAAGAAAGGACCGACAAGGAAACCTGAAAAGAAATCAGAACAATACAAAAACGACATCAATTGAAAACAACAAAAACATAGATAATTACTATAAATTCTTGTTTGCACTTTTTATAGGCATACTTCTTTAGTTAAGGGACTAAATTTTATACAACTTTGTATATTTAAGGTTTCATTCATTTTTTTTAACAAATGGATACTTTGATACATTTCATGACAGAGACTATTTCTAGAGAGATGAACGTAGGGAAACCTTTCATGAGCTTAACTCTAATATATATATATATATATATATATATTTTATTTTACTCATAATTGAATCGATATAATTATTAACTTGATTTATTCAACTAAAAAAAAAATCAAAGGTTACTAAGACATTATAGGTAAGCTATATATAACACTTTCAAAAGCGTCCATTGATATCTAACAAGCTTCTAGAGTTTAATCTTTCACAATAATATTCATAATTAGAACTAGATAAATTTCATTAAATCATTCTAATTATATGTTTATCTTTGAGCACCATTATTTGTTAATGCATAATTATTTAATATGGTTTAATCATAAAATAATATTGATAGCTTTCATATGTATCTGCTATTATAGAGTGTTTTATCTTTGTTGAAACTAGTAGGAGTAATGATATAAAACTAATTTGGTTAATTAGTTTGAAACTAGAAATAAATTCCACCAAATTCCTAATGTTGTAGTCCATACATATGCAGGTTGAACCTATTCAAAAGAGCTTTTAGCAATATGCAAATGAAGGAGGGAATGGACATAAAAAAAAAAAAAAAAAAAAAAAAAATCCCTTCTTTCCAAATTCCAACTAGAAATCTAGAGATATGCCTCTGGCATATCTACTCTGCATCTTTTCAATGTTAAACTTGAACCCTTCATTTCACTCTTGATCATCATTTCTGTCTTCCTTTTATTATTTGTCTTATCAGCTCTATCAACACCATCACACTCTCCCTGACTTCCCATGCTTTGTTCTGTCCCATCACAAGTACCAGTACTTTTGTCATCAACATTAGTATTAGTGACTATCACTTCATTAGACTTGTTCATCATCATCATCTCATCTTTCTTCCTTTGGAGGAACTCAACAAGTCCTCCAAGAGCTATGTCCACGTTGTCGCTCCTAATGAGCTGCTCGGCAACCTCGGCTGGTGTCACTTCCACCTCCTTCAACCTCTCCTCGATTTCTCCGAACAGACGATGGCCCTTAATTCTAAGATAGTTGAAAGCGAGGGTCCTGAATCCGCAGGGGGTGAGGTAGGACATATGGACGTGGACGTCCATTCTGCCGGGCCTCAACAAAGCAGGGTCAAGCCTGTCCTTGTAGTTGGTTGTGAAAACTATTATTCTCTCGTCTCCACAGCTTGACCACAACCCATCAGCAAAGTTGAGCAATCCTGATAGCGCCAACTGCCAAAAAGAAAGAAGAAGTACACAAATAAATGTAAAGGAAAGGCTTTTTTATTAGGTCCATAATCATTTACATCTTGATTAACATGATGGGGCGTTCTTTCTTTGTTACAAAAATTTGAACAATTAATGGAGATGGCCACCACAACTGAAGAATTATTGTGTAATGAAAAGTGAGCACTGATTTTAACTTTTTTTTTTAGTCGATAGAACATAATGAATAAGAGAATTGGTGGCAAGTCAGAGAAATTCATTTTTGTTTTTTTTCCAAATTATGTGTTTGTCAAGCCTTTCACTTTCTCACATCGTTTGTCTTCATTAAATCTGTAGTCTTTAAATACTAAATATGTTGAATCCATCACGACACAGGAAGATAATAAAGTTAACTGATCCATCAATTACTTCTTCGTTGGAATGCTAACAAGAAGATTACTTGATTTTCTTTTATTATACCCATGATCATGAACAAAATATTGTAGAATCAAAAGTGGCTCTACTTTACGGTCAGATAAATGAGTTGCCGGGGGCTCGTATAAGAGTTGGCTTAACTCTAACTATGGTGGAGTATTTTGGAGATGTTAATGAACAAGACGTGCTTCTATTTATAGAAAAAATTCCAAGCGGGATCTGACGTATCCATCTTATTGGGTAGAATGCCTAACATAGCATGTGAAACTTATTACCTGGTCTTTTTTCTTCTTGGACTCCATGAATTTAGCAGCAGCATCATCACCACCAGTATTCTCGCGATTTTCCAACTGGCCGAAGGAGCAATCGATGTCCTCGATGACGATAATCGATTTGTTGGGGACGGAAACCAACAGTCGCCGGAGGTCCGAGTAGCCGTGCATATTGGAGAGCTGCAAGTCGTAGACGTCGAATTTGAGGTAATTGGCCATGGCGGCGACGAGGCTTGATTTCCCCGTCCCCGGAGGACCGTAAAGCAAGTATCCCCTCTTCCATGCTTTCCCAACTCTCCTGTAGAACTCTTTTCTCTCCACAAATCTGTCCAAATCCTCCATCACCATCTTCTTCAGCTTCTCCTCCATCGCCATCGTCTCGAACGTCGACGGATGATCGAAATCCACCGAGCTCCACGGCCCGCTCTTCCCTTCCATGTTCCCGAACGACCCGAGGGAAAACAGCCTGACCTTCTTTTTCTCCGCCTTTATCTCCTTGGCAGACTCCATCACGTGAGGAAGGTAAAATTCTACCACCTTGTCTCTGAATTTCTTCTCAAAGCTCAGCTGGATCATCGTCCGCTCTCTCGATGACGATGACTGTGGCGGCGGCGGCGCCATCCGTTCACCCTTCATACTCGGTGTCCGGCTTTCAGCATTGGTGGTGGTAATTAGCCTCCAGACTAGCTCGATCCCGTCGAAATGGTCGACGATCGACTCGCCGCCGTCGATGGAGATGGAGATTTGAGCCTCGCGGGGTGTTTTCGAGGCCCTGAGGCGGGTATTGGATGGCGTAATTCTCGTCCCCAAGTAGATTTCGGAGGCGGCGAAGACTTCGTTGACGTAGACACCGGAGTTCTTTTCGATGGTGATGGTCATCATCATCTTCTTGGCTGAAGGACGGTTGAGTAAACTGGAGATATATTCGATGATTTTGTGGCGGATTTGGGAAGGTATCAATTGGCGAGTTAAGCTATCGAGCTCTCTAAGAACAGTCTTGGCCACCATAGCCGACGCAGCGAAGCTTGTGTATGATGAGAGAATTGATCCTGCGGAAGGAATTGGTCCTGTCATGGTAAACATTTTGATCATGATTATCGAATTCGATTGTTGGTTTTGGTGTGTGTGCCAAGGAATGTTGGAGATCGATCGGCCGGCGGGTTTCTAATTAATTGCTGGCTAAGCAAACCTCTCGTTTTTTTATTTTTTATTTTTTAAATAATCTTCTTTATGTAAAGCCAAGTGACTAAGCCATAGTGGTGGAGATAATGAGGCTGCATAGTGCATACCATGCCCTTTTTGTGCTGAATTGTACCGTACCTAAAAAAAAAATCATTTTGATTAATGCTACAACTCCCCAAAAAAAAAATATATATATATATTCTTATTTTTACAGTAGGATTCTTTTTCCTCTCTTGCTGTGCTTTTCCCCCGTTCTTTCCTCTCTCCTACTAGTCCAGCCACTAAAAAAAGACTAATATACTCTTATTTTCACAATGGGAATTTTTTTTTCTCTCTCTCATCAGGCCTTTTCCCCCTTTCTTTCTTCTCTCCCTACTCTGGTCCTACCGCCTAATCTTTCTTCCCTCTGCTCCAAGCGCCTACTTCACACTGGCGCTACGCCGCCAGGAAACAATGTCGGCCAGATTCGTCGCCATGCATGCCTCCACCTTCGTTCTGGTTGTTGAATGTTGCAGCCACGGAGATTTGTTTCTCTGATCTGGTCACCGAGCATCGTGGTTAATGGCGAGGAGATCCAGCCTCGATGTCATGACAAGCTCGGATCTGCCTTAAATACGAGCTGCATCTATCCAACGCAGTCAGTCATACTGTGTTCGACTCAGGCTGTAAAACAACCACCGCGGGGAATGGGACTCTCTTGTAAGGGGAGATCAGGAACCACAACAACCACTGCACCCCCTGCAAGTAGTGATCTCTTCTGCGGGTGTTGGACAGATCGTCAACCAACAACGATGAAAGCAAAAAGATTCAAAAGGACTAAAACTAAAAAAAGCTCATGGATTAGTAATTGACTTTGAGATATTAAAATTCGGGAATTAAATAAAAATTGACAACATAAAACAAGGTCTATTTATGAAATTAATCCTATTAATATCTATTTTTATAACATTGGCATACATATATTTATTCACGGAAATATAGATATATAATTCCTTTACAAAATGCATAAAAAATTCCTTTACAGAAAAAATATACACATATATGTAAGGTGCACATACATTAAATTTGTCAAGAGAAAATAAAAAGGCATAAAATAATTTTAATAATTTTAAAAATTTAACATGATAGGTTTGGAAAATTTAATGTAAAAACACTTGGAAGTTTTCAAAATTCCAAACCATATAATTAGAAAAACCATATATCTTGGAAGAATTCAGAAATATGATAGGATCCCTTTTTTTTTTTTTTTTATCGAGGACATAAATGTTATTTCCAAAGCTAGTGATGGTATAGGAAGTATCAAATACGAATTCTTTTAGATTTTCAAAACTATTTTGACTTTGGCATTGCATTTTGGCAAACTCCTTATTCTACTTGAGAGATTATTTTGCTTGACTTTTTTAAGAGAAAGTTTGAAAATATTTCTTGTACTCTAAAAAAATGCCCTGTCTGTTAATTTTTGTAATCTCTTACACAAATATTTAAAAGTTTGTAACAAATAACACTCTAACAATAAATTGAACAAATTAAGATTTGTTATCTCACGTATACGAAATAATTTTATCCTGAGTAATTGGTGAATTAAACATTCATTAGATTATGTATATCGACCGTCAAATCAATTTTGTGACAAAAAGAACTTGCCATCTTAAAAGCATAATTATATGAAAAGCCGGGAACAAGTGAATGAGATCTCAAATTAAATTTGATACAATCGATATTAAATAAATTAAAATATTAATTTAGTTCGACAAGCATTTATAAAATTCAAAACACTTATCAATTAATGTATTTGTTGATGTTGCTGAATTGTAATGGTAACGTAAAACTTCAATCCTCTCAAACGCCAAAAATCTGTTGCAATTTCACAGGCCGATGAACAAGTTAACGCCGGCCCAATACAAAACGTTTTCAGGGTACATAGTTAGCAGACCCTTGTAATAGTTTCAACAACTCTTCAAGGAACGTAGGGGTGTAATTTAGGAAAGGGTCGGCACTTTTTTAGCAGCGCAGGAATCGGAGTTTCTTATGCAAAATTTAGAACTGACGTTAAATATATGGCATTCGAGATGCTCTTATTCCAACGTAATTCCAGATATTGATATATGAGTAGGAAAATCAATCTAATTTATAAGATTTTTGAAAAACCAGTTTAAACTAGCAAAATAAGTTTTAAAACCATAGTATATGAGAGCCATTCATTTATTGTAGCTATTTTTGCTTTATATTATAGTTGTCGAGAGCTTCATACAGTAGGTGGTTTGAATTCGTTTGTCATTCAAAAAATTAGTAGGAATAATGATTTGGTTCATTAGTTTGAATCAATGAATAAATCTCTACCACATTCCTAGTATTTCACTCTATACATATACAGGTTCATCAAAACTAAATTGCAAAAGTGCTCTTAGCAATATGCAAATGAAGGATAGAATAGACATACTGATAAAATTAACTTCATTTTAAAGTTCAACATTAGAGATTTAGATGACCCTCTGTCATGTCTAATCTGCATCTCTTTATGGACGTTGAACTTGAACCCTTAATTTCCTCATTGATCATCATTTCTTTCTTCCTTTTATTGGTCATATCAACTCTCTTAACATCATCACACTCTTCATGAACTTCCAAGTCTTGTTCCTTCCCATCACAAGTGCCAATATTATCGTCATCAACATTAGTATTAGTGACCAGTTTTTCATCTTTCTTCCTTTGGAGGAACTCAACAAGTCCTCCAAGAGCTACATCCGCGTTGTTGCTTCTCATGAGCTGCTCCGCAACCTCGGCCGGTGTCACCTCCACCTCCTTTAACCTCTCCATGATTTCTCCGAACAGAGGATGGTCCTTAATTGTAAGATAGTTGAAAGCGAGGGTCTTGAATCCACAAGGCGTGAGGTAGGACATATGAATGTGGACGTCCATTCCGCCTGGCCTTAACAAAGCAGGGTCAAGCCTGTCCTTGTAATTGGTTGTGAACACTAGGATTCTCTCGTCTCCAAGGCTTGACCACAACCCATCCGCGAAGTTGAGCAATCCTGACAACGCCAACTGCCAAAAGGAAAGGTCATTAATCTTTTTCACTATTAATCATATACATATAAATCTCCATGAACATGTTATGAGTCTTTCATCGTAACAAAAATCGAAAAAATAATGGCGATGGTCACCAAAGCTGATAAAATTCCAGAGAAGTGAACCGTTTCAGGCACTTTTTTTTTTTTTTTTTTTAAATGTGACTGTCAATATACATATCATGTGAATAACAAAAAAGTTTTCTCGGCCAATATGCATATCTATTTAGCTTACCTTGTCCTGTTCCTCGTCGTACTCCTCCATTGGAGTAGCAGTACCAATATCGGCGCGATTTTCCAACTTGAAAGAGCAATCGATGTCCTCGATGACGATAATCGATTTGTTGGTGACGGAAACTAACAATTGCCGGAGGTCATAGTAGCCGATCAAATTGGAGAGCTGCAAGTCGTAGACGTCGAATTTGAGGTAATTGGCCATGGCGGCGACGAGGCTCGATTTCCCCGTCCCGGGAGGACCGTAGAGCAAGTATCCTCTCTTCCACGCCTTTCCAACTCTCTTATAAAACTCCTTCCTTTCCAAAAACCTGTCCAAATCCTCCATCACCATCTTCTTCAACTCCTCGTCCATCGCCATCGTCTCGAACGTCGACGGATGGTCAAAATCCACAGAGCCCCATGGCCCGCTGTTCCTTAAACAATCCATACCTCCGTACGATCCAAGCGAAAACAACCTTACCTTCTTTTTCTCCGAATTGAATTTCTTCGCCGTCTCCGTCACGTGCGGAAGGTAAGACCCTACCACCTTGTTCATGAACTTTTTATTGAAGCTGAGCTCGTACGCCTTCCGCTTCCCCCTTGACGACGCCGTTTCGCCGCTCGATCTCCCCGGGTTTTCGGCGGAAGAGGTGGTGGATAGCTGCCAGACGAGGTCGATCCCGTCGAAGTTGTCGACGATGGATTCGCCGCGGCTGATGGACAGAGAGATGTGAGTCTCGCGGGGCTTTTTTGAGGCCTTGAGGTGGGTGTTGGAAGGCGTGATTCTGGTTCCTAAGTAGGCTTCGGAGGCGGCGAACAGCTCGTTGAGGGAGATGCCGAAGGACTTTTTGATAGTGATGGTCATCGTTTCCTCGTCGGTAGAGGAAGAGTTGAGGTTGAATAAATTGGAGAGATATTCAATTATTTTGGCACGGATTTGGGAGGGTATCAATTGGCAAGTCAAGCTCTCGAGCTCTCTGAGAGCGGTTTTGGCCACCATTGCCGACGCTGCGATGGTGGTGTATGATGAGAAAATTGATCCCGCCGAAGGAACAGATTTTGTTACGCTGAACATTCTGATGTTTGATGATACCTGATTATGATGATCGAATTTGATTGTTGTTTTTGCTCTGTGTGTGTAGGAATGAAATTAATGGTGTAGAACACAAAACACATGTAAATAGAAAAATATTTTTATTAAATAATATTTATAGTACTATTAAATCAGGACCAGTACAAAATATTCCCACTAATGAGTACAAAAATAAAAAAACTAGAACACTTTTCTTTTTCCTAAAAAAAAGTAGAACATTTTGTTTTTAATTCACTACAAGACAAAAGAAACTACAACACTCTCACGCCCGATACTGCTTATCACATTTGCTTCCCTTCTTATCCTATTTTCCATAGCAAAAGTCGATGTTTGGATGCACGACCCTTGACAGGGCACACTTTTAATGAACGGTGGAATGTACACTAGGCAGAGGACTTCATTTTCAGCATATTAAAATGTCGAGACATATTTAATACAAATACTTAATGAGCAAGTATTGCGAGTGGACTGCACATGCCAGCTTTCACATTGGGCGTGAATTAGCTGGCCATGTGAAGAGGAGCTTTACCCTTTTGAAACCCGGGATAGTTATAACACTAGAAAAAGTATTTGGAAAAGCGTTGTCCAGCAACGTCGTTTATTTAATGTGCTTTCCAAAATACCCCTCCCCTAACATAAATTAAGACAAATTTCCTCATCTTTTGATTTAAAATTTACATGGTAAATTCAAAATTTATTATACTTATCTTAACTATTTACAACTTATAAATTCAAAATTTATATGATTTATTTGTAATTTATACGCTCATCTTAACTAAGACGGTCTATTATGTACAACTTATAAATTTAAAATTTACATGATAAATTTGTAATTTATCAATTAACTATTGATGTTGGTATTTATAATAGAACAAGACTATATTATTTTACCACACTTATCTTTAACTACGTGTAACCTATAAATTTAGAATTTATATAGTAAATTTACAATTTACCAATTAATTATTGATGTTGCAACCATATAAATGGCAAATTTACCACAAAAAATATATTTTTAGTAAATGATAAATATATACAAGCGCCGTAAAGCATGAATTTGGACTTCACGAAGCCAACCTCCTCAGCTTCAACCAAAAAGAGCATTGAGCTCAAGTTTAGCCTCTCGTCAAGCTCTTTGTTCATGTTGTCAATGATTATCGGCGATGGCAGCATCTCAAATGAGAAAGCAAGGCTTGATCAGTCTAGATCTCGCCAAAGTTGAGGAAGGAGACTTGAGGTAGCAAGTGGCTAGCGAGAGAGAGAAATGCCAGAGTTGACGACAGCAAAGCGAGGAGGAGATCTCCAAAGGCACGATTGGTGAGTGTACTAGTTTCTCTAATAAGAAACATGGTTGAGACAAACATTGAGAGAGAGAAACCGAGAGAGATGATGAGTGGGAAGAAAGATAAATTGAAAACAAACCCTATATAATTGGGGTATTTTAGTCCATACAATTACTCTTTTTTTTTTTGCCACTGTGATAGAAATTACAAGAGTTTTTTTACTTATGACATAATTCAAATCCACACCAAATATTAGTGGCATCCATCTTAATTCTTAAATAAAGCTTAGACTGATTTATGCCACACACAAGAAACAGTGATAATTACAGAGAATGCTCTGCCCCATCATCATACTATATTTAAAAATACCAAATATACCCTATGTTTTATTTACATTTGTGCAGTAAATATCACATTTACACAATAAATGTTCTATTTACTGGCATAAAAGGTTTTTTTATAGTCGTAAATGAATCATTTACCATGTAACCAATAATATACAATATATTGAGAGCAGGTAAATATCATGTGTAAGTTGTAAATGAACTATTTACTATGTAAATAGGTCATTTACTGTAACACATGTTATTTTTCTAACAGGTATTAAGGTAATTAAATTAATTTTTAGTGTGCCAATAAAAAATTTGTTTCATTTAAAATCAATTTCACAATATTTATTTCTATCTATTTTTAAATTTTCTAAAATTCTCTTATACTTATTTAGTATGTTTATTGAAAAGCCTTGAAACTTCTAATAAATTTTGAAAATGTCATTTTGGCATTATGGGGGCTAAAGTCTCCAGATGAGACATGAGGATATCTTTCCCAACTACTCTTGACCCTTCTTTTCTTTATTTCCTCCGTGACATGCTCTAACATGTCTCCTCCATAATTGCTTCTATCACTTCTCTTCAAAGACTTCATCTTTTCTTCCTTTTTCTTCTACGGTTCCCACACTCTTCTTCTCATTTCTTTGCTAAAGCAAAATACTTAGAAAACTTCTTCAAGGCAGCCATAAAAATCAGCCACCATCACCTCCATTTGAGCAAGAATTTCAGCCATACTGAAGTCAAGGAACCTGTTTTGAAGCCATTTCAAGCTTTCAACTAGCCATAATCCGAGGTTAGAATCTTATGAACAAATTTAGTCTTGCATTTATAATTTTATTTTTATACTCAAGGATTATTCAAATTTGCGTTCTTAAATAGGAGTTGTAATTTTATTTTCTATGAATTTTTCAATTTTTGGATTGGAAACTAGTAAACCTACCAGTGGCAATATACCGCCCGTTTACGTTAAGTAAATCACTTGTTAATCCCATGTGATAATTGTAGATAGTAAACCTATCCTTTTTGCAAAAGTATACTACTAGTTTGCCATGTTATACCGCTGCTAACTGAACCAAGAACTCATCTTTGCTCACCACCTAATTCCTTAATGTCTTGCAACCTTTTCAATATTATCCTAAGTGATTGACGAATCTTATTAGGGACTAAAACATATAGATTACTTGTATATATTTTATATCGTGTTAAGACAAAAATTGTTTACTGTGGTATTCAAAAAAGATTTGCATAAAAACTTTAATGACACACTAGTAAGATGAATTTATACATGATTTATTTATGAACGTGGTTGTATGCTGTGCTTTAGTTTTAATTGTCCTTATGCACGCTTTAGGATCAAGGGAGTGTGGAGATAACGTTAATTGATTTCGGGATTAAAAGATTATTGATAAGCTTGAAAGGTAGGGATTCTATAACTTATCTTTTGTGAGACTTTTATGAAATTAAAATTGATTGTTTTACCGCAAGATATATATATATATATATATATATCTATGTTGAACTGCTATGATATGAGTATCACATATGAAACTATGACATGGACTCATCTTGTGTTGTACGACGAGAAACATACTGAATTGACACATGTTATAAATGGAGAAGTATGGTTAGGAAAAACTGACTCTATAAATAATGATTAACTATAGAGAAATAGTGAGACATGAAGAGGACGGCGGTTACGTCCTTGGGCATGAATACCCTAAAAGGTAAAATAGGGGGAAGGTGATAACGCTTCCTTGGGTCAAAAGTCCTAGAACACACTGTACAGAAATCGACTTGGTGAGGACTCGGGGGTTAATGTCCCTTCACCGAAACACCCTTGGAATGTTTAGAGGGTGATCAAGCGCGCCCATTTGGGTTTTAATGAGTTGAGTGATATTCTATTAAATATGGATACCTAAGAATAATGATGAACTGTAATATTTATATATATGTATATGTATGAAACTCGGTAATGATTAACTATGATATCCATGGAATATGATTATAATAAATCTCATAATTTGGATAATGGTGAGTATTAACTAACCATGCAGGTTTAATGTGGTAATGATAAAAACCTAAAGGTGAGTAATGGTTTTTCCTACTGAGTATATTGTTGCTCATTCCCTTATATTTTCATCTTTTCAGGATTCACTAAGTGTGAGGTGGCTACGAGAAAAATAGTTGAGGAAGCTATGTAGCTATATTAATATTATGTTGGGATTGCTTCAATTGCTAAAAATGTTCTTCATGATAATGTAAGCATAAAATGTTACTATTTATGACTGTATTAAAATGCGTTGAAGGTTAAAATGATGATGACGATAGTTTATGTTATTAAATTTAAGATGCTACATTAAACTATGGTTTAATTATCGTTTATATTTTTTTATTTTTGATTTGAGAGTTTTCATTTAAGCCCCGGGCAACTTTATTTTTGAGGTTTACTCTTATTTCTGATATTTATTTTAATTCATTAAAAACTGTTAACCCCCATACAGGGGCGTTACAGAATTTTTGATATCAGAGCCTAGGTTCGGTTAATCTAGGGAGTGTAGCACCACTTTAAAAATATATATATGTTTTTGAGATGATTTTGAAGTTGAATTTTCATTGTCATCATAAAAATGACCTTCAAATTGATTTATGTAGTCCATAAGGTTGCAACATGGAAAGGCCCTAGAATGAAAATATTAACGGTTATGTGAGTACGATAATTATATAGAAGGAAAGTATTAATAATTATGAGGGCATGATAATTATATAGAATGGGTTTATAAGCAGAATGCTTATGAGAGATTTGTATTAATAATTATGAAGGAATGATAATTATATGGAATGAGTTTATAAGTAGAATGCTTATGAGAGATTCGTATAATATTAGGATCTATAAGCATATCTAATTCGTATAAAACGATGAGAAATTCAAGTAGATACGAGGATTTAAGAGCCTTTTATTTCATGAAAAATAATAAGAAATATAAGGCTTGATTTATTGATTTCAAAGTTTGGCATGGATGTGCCAAATTCTTTGTAATTGATTTAGACCTAAGTAATGATTATGTGTAGATTCGGTGGAGCACATAAGTGTCAATAACTTTTCTTGAAAGTTCTATTTACTTGAAGAATATGAGATAAGTTAGGAATCTATGGTATTGAATCTTGAGAGATAAAACGTTAGACTTTTGGTCCGTTGAGACTGTGTAAAGGCAAGCATGCATGAATTTCAAGGTTGGAATATTTTGTTACGTACATTATATTTAAGTGTATCAGTGAATTTTTATGAATAGATGCAATGTGAAAATGACCAATAGGAGTTTCCTTAAGTAAATCATAATACTTAAGGCACTTATAATAATTTACGATAAAAGGTTTAAGTTCTAGATGTTTAGATGTGTATCATTTGGTTACCTAAGGTTTTGTTATATGAGAAAATTAAATATTGTATAAGTGGAATTATGGGGATTATAGATGTTCTTAAGTAGTAACATCAAATGTCTTTGTTCATTGATATAGTCTATGTTGGAAGACGTAAATCGTATTGATTTCAAGGTTAGTCATATTCTAAACTATTGGTAGTAATGATGATGAATCTATTGATAGATATTGAGTATTAGGGATAACATATGGGTATATGCATTGTTCAATAAGGTTTTGATTAAAACAAATTATTTGAGTTGCTAGAAGATTATGTTGTTATGAAATGATTTTAAATACCATTCAAGAAGATCCCTGATTGTCGTTAAATTAGACTTGTTATTCATAGTTAATTTTATCTTTAGTGGGCTTTAAATTGGGCTTAAGATCTGTACAATTTGGTTTTTAATTTTATGTTTGTTATTTAACTCGTTCTAAATGTGTTAAGGCCCGAAACAACCTGACCCATTTCAACTTAGAACATTTAGGCTAGTCCAAATCCTAAATCAGTTTGATTCATACTGTCTCTCCCACGTGGCATCTATACGTATCATCTACAGTAGTTTAATCATTGTTTACATGTACGTCTACTGTATATAGGAGCTTGTTTCTTCGAGCTTACTCTCTCTCTTAATTTGTTATTCTCTCTCTAAATCATAAATCCTCTTCTTTCTCTCTAGAAATTCTTCTTTCTCTCTAAAAGAAGAAGGAATTCTAGGATTCTGCAACTTACTATCTCAATTTTTTCTTTTTATTTACTCTTCTTTCATCTAATCATGGACTCAAAGTATCAACACCTGAGAAAGTATTGTTGGAAACAAAGTGCGCAGCGGAATTTTTAAAATTTTTTCAACATAGTATTTTCCAAAACACAAGTTTGACATATTATATGTATAAATTAAACAGATCTTACTAACCTCAGTGTGCCGAAGAACCTCCGCGACTTGTGTAGAGAAGTAACGTTCCAGAAGAGCCTCAACCAACTGGTCTTCTTTGCTATTCTCTATCCACAACCGGAGTGAGTGTGGGCTCACACGTACAGCTCTTCCACCGGTGACTCTCCTTCCAACCAATAGAGAGAACCCAAAGCTAGTGTTCGTGATTTGTGAACAAAAGCTCTCAGGGAGTTTTCAGATGCTCACTAGAAGAGTATCACTCTTAATCTCTCAAATTGATCTGAGTAAATCATTAGACTCACTCCCTTTTTATACCTATTGGTCCTTGGGGTCAGTCCATATTAGATTAGGTCTCAAAAATCGAAACAGAATCAAGTTCGGATCAATATCTGATAAGATACGCGTGAAAAATGCGTAATCTTAACTGTCGCGGTCGGCATGCCGAACTGTGTGATAGGCAGGCCGAACTGACCAGTTCGGCAGGCCGAACTTTCTGATCGGCAGGCCAAACTGCCGAGAAAAAATCTCCGCGAATCTTTTATTTTCCACCCGAGATTCTAAAGGATAAAGTCTCAGTTTTGATTCAAATAGCCCAATAGAAAAGATATCTGATCAAAACAAACTTTATCAAGATAATCTCTAAGAAAATAAATCAATTCACAATAATTCTACAAGTTTATCTTGTTCTAATTGTCCAAAATTAAAACAACCGATAAACAGACAAGAATTATCCGAACGCCATAATTCAACAAGTTCATCTTGAACTAATTTCTTACATAATTAATTCAACCGATAAACAGACATGAATTATTTGATTCTTATAAATTTTAAACCAATCTGATAAATCTGACATAAGTCACCAATTATTGGAAAAGCACGCCGTGTCGTTACAGGATTTTGTGAGCTAGCAAAGGGGACCAAAATGGACCTATAAAGTTCAAGCTCATGATAATTATGAAACCCAATATCCCAGATATACATTTCACAATTATCAACTCCAACGCTACTCCACTAAAAGCTTGGAGCTGCAGTCTCGAACTTTATAGAATTACGAAGCTCGTGTAGCTAAGTCTCCATGACATATCATAGTGTATCGCATCCCCATATGATCATCCATAACCGGCTTAAGGATAAGTTCTGTCTTACCTTCCCGATTATTTTTATCTTACGTTCCATTGTCTCACCATTAGAAAACTTACCATCCAAAGATAGTATACCATTCGGTTACACCTATGTATCCAAATGGTTGAGCGCTCCAGTTTTCCAATTACAGGACAACGCATATAAGAGGATATCATTACTCCTAAAGAGGAGCTATGGATTCCATATCTATGAATAACAAGTCTACGCTACCAAGAGTCATGCCTCCAACGTACCGGCATGCATGCCACTATAGAGATGTGGGAGTCACCCATTGGTACATCAAAAGACACAAGTCGAGACAACGGGCCCATTATTCATCTCAGGATTAAGATACAATACAAATGATTGTCTAAAGTGAATCGATTTGCCAAGACAGAATTATTAATCTAAATCAATTCACTTTATGTCCCGATCCAACACATCGTCACCTATGACAATGCGCCAATGTTTCTATTCACGGAGTCCAACTCCGATGGTCAAGACAAACCATCTCCCAAAAGGGATATAGACAACATAACAATCTTTCCATGAATAAAGCACCCAACTTTATTCCCTCGATTGCGGATCAAATATTTTAGACCATCACCTTAAGAGTCGTGTCTACCGCATAATCATCCCATCATATGCCCAACTCTTAAGGTTTAGACTGATAGTCTCAGACTACTGTTTGCTTATCATACATTCAACAAATATGAACGTAAAGAGGACAATATTTAGTATATATAAACGAATAAATTCTTTATTGATAAAAATGTCTCCAAAAACGTATTACATTTTTACTCCTTAGAACATACATGTCTAACAATCTCCCACTTGCACTAAGTGAGTAAATACTGCAAATTTCGCATCCCCATAGCTTCCACATGCCTTTCGAAGACTCTCCCAGAAAGTGTCTTCATAAATGGATCAGCTAAATTGTCCTCTGACGCGATCTTGCACACCGTGACATGCCCGCTCTCAACGAAGTCCTTTATCACATGATACTTCCGATCAATATGCTTACTCTTCTTGTGAAATCTTGGTTCTTTAGCATTAGCTACCGCCGCACTGTTATCACAGTACAGTGATACCGCTTTATCCATACCAGGAACTACCTCAAGATCCCCAAGGAACTTGCGGAGCCACACTGCTTCTTTCGAAGCATCACTAGCCGCCACATACTCGGCCTCCATCGTTGAATCTGAAGTGCAATCTTGCTTCGCACTTCTCCAACTGATGGCACCGCCACCCAGAGTAAACACAAACCCCGATGTCGATTTCCTAGAATCCAGGCAGGATTGAAAATCCGAATCAGTGTATCCTAGAGGAGTTATATCCTCACCCGAATACACAAGCATATACCCTCGAGTCCTTCTTAGGTACTTGAAAATATGCTTTACCGCAACCCAATGGTTTGGTCCTGGATCCGCCTGAAATCGACTCACAATCCCGACCGCATAGCTAATATCCGGTCGAGTGCAAAGCATGGCATACATGAGACTACCCACTGCCGAAGCATAAGGTACCTTCTTCATGTATTCTCTTTCTTCATAAGACTTTGGAGAGTCTTTCTTAGAAAGAGTAATTCCAGACCTAGATGGTTGCCCACCTTTCTTGGAATCCTGCATTGCAAACCTCCTGAGAATTTTATCTATGTAGCCAGCCTACGACAAAGCTATCATTTTGTTCTTCCCTATCCCTGAAAGATCTGGATACCGAGAACAAAATTAGCCTCACCCAAGTCCTTCATGTCAAACTGCTTGGTCAACCATAATTTGACCGATGACAACGCCCCAACGTCATTGCCAATTAGCAGAATGTCATCTACATAGAGTAGTAGAAAAACCACCTTCCCATTCTTAATGTGTTTGTAAACACATGGTTCATCCACATTTTGTGAGAACCCATAAGTCTTGATCACTTGATCAAATCTTATGTTCCAAGAACGAGAAGCCTGCTTAAGTCCATAAATTGACTTTAGCAGCTTACAAACCTTACCCTCTTGACCCGCGACCTTGAACCCGTCTGGTTGTTCCATATAAATGGACTCATCAAGATAGCCATTCAGAAAAGCCGTCTTGACATCCATCTGCCAAATCTCGTAGTCGAGAGCGGCAGCTATGGACAAGAGAATCCGGATGGACTTAAGCATGGCTACAGGCGAAAAGGTTTCCTCATAATCGATTCCTTCCTTTTGCGTATAACCCTTAGCTACCAGTCTAGCCTTAAAGGTTTCGACCTTTCCATCCACTCCTCTTTTCCTCTTGTAGATCCACTTACTCCCTATGGGTTTTACCCCTTCGGGAAGATCCACAAGCTCCCAGACCCGATTAGTTTCCATAGACTTCA
This sequence comes from Artocarpus heterophyllus, assembly GCA_025403435.1. Lineage (NCBI taxonomy): Eukaryota > Viridiplantae > Streptophyta > Magnoliopsida > Rosales > Moraceae > Artocarpus > Artocarpus heterophyllus. The sequence continues at coordinate 195,687 of JAJQZP010000219.1, read as the reverse complement.
TCTCAATGTTCATGGCCTCTGTCCAGAGTCTTGAATCAACATCGTCCATAGCTTCTGCGTAAGTATAAGGATCCCTGTCATGTTCATCCGGTTCAGCCAAAAAGACCTCCCCATTGAACATATACCTCTCAGGTTGACGCCCGATCCTCCCACTACGCCGAAGCCCCTGAGGTTGTTGTTCAGGTTTGTTTGGTTTTTCTACACCGATCGGAATGGTTTCGTTCAGAACCTCTGGAGTAAACGGATTACCCCTCAACTCCTCAAGCACCACTTTGCTTTGAGGTTTAAAGTCGTTCATGTAACTCTCCTCAAGGAAAGTTGCATTAGTTGAAACCACGACTTTATTTTCCTTTGGGTTATAAAAATAACCCCCTTTAGTCCCTTTTGGATATCCTACAAACACGCAAACTTCTGAACGTGCTTCCAACTTATTCGGATCCTTAAACAGGACATGAGCTGGACATCCCCATATGCGAATATGGTTTAAGGATGTCTTCCGTCTTGTCCACAACTCGTGAGGAGTTTTAGGGACCGATTTTGAAGGCACATTGTTCAAAAGATAACACGCGGTTTGTAGTGCATATCCCCAAAAGGATAAAGGCAATGATGAATAACTCATCATGGACCGAATCATGTCCAACAAAGTCCTATTCCTTCTCTCTGCTACGCCATTCTGCTGCGGAGTGCCCGGCGTAGTCAAATGGGATAAAATCTCATTCTCTAACAAGTGTCCCAAGAACTCATCAGAAAGGTATTCCCCACCTCGATCAGATCGAAGTGCCTTTATGGGTCTACCCAATTGCTTTTCCACTTTAGCCCGAAACTCCCTGAACTTATCATAAGTTTCGCTTTTGTGGTGCATTAGGTACACATACCCATATCTTGAGTAATCGTCAATAAAAGTAACGAAGTACTCATACCCTCCTCGTGCCCGGATGTTCATCGGTCCGCAAACATCACTATGCACAAGTTCTAGAACCCCTTCAGCCCTATTGCCCTTAGACCCGTATGGTCTTTTGGTCATTTTACCCTCCAAACAAGACTCACATTGAGGTATAGATTCCACCTTTAAGTGACTTAAAGGTCCATCCCTTACCAACCTTTGAATCCTATTTAGGTTAATATGGCCAAGGCGCAAATGCCAAAGATAAGTCTTATTAGAGTGAGAAGTTTTAAGTCTTTTTGAGTCATTATCATTTATCTCAGCATTAAGCAATAGGTCCATCTTAGGTTTGATAAAATATAGATTATTTTGCATCCATCCAGAACAGATAAAAGATTTGTTTTTACGAATCACCACTTTTTCATTAAAAGATACCACGTAGGAGTCTTTAAATAAAGACGATACAGAAATTAAATTCCTTTTAAATTTAGGAACATAAAAACAATCTCGCAAAATTAAACTCCTATAATTATCAAAATAAAGATGGACATCTCCCACTGCTTCCGCTGAGACCAAGGGATCCATCGCCCATCCGAAGCGTTAAGTCTTCACGAAGTAGACTTCTCGTTTCTTTGAATCCCTACAGAGAAACACAAACATGATTAGTTGCACCGGAATCTATGACCCAAATGTCACTGGATTCCTCAACCAAACAAGTTTCTAAATATAGAAGATCACACCTACCTCCCTTGGAAAGGAAGTCCTTGCAATGCTTCTTTATATGCCCGACCTTACCACAAAAGAAGCACTTAAGCTTCTTTGGGTTCTTCTTCTTCTTCTTCTTGCTCTTGGTAGCAATAGGAATAGAAGACTTCCCACTTTTGGCCCGTTGCTTCTTTCCATTCCCAGAGTTAGGATTGGAACCAGAAGCAGCTACCATATTGGCCTCACCACCAACAGGAGACTCCCTGATTAGCACTTCAAACTCCTATAACTGTTTCATCAGTTCTGTCAAGGTCATATCTCGTCTGTTGCTTAAATTAAAAGTAGCTCTAAACGGAATAAATTCCTTAGACAAAGTCTCAAAGACCATAGTCATCTGAGTTTTAGCATCGATGTCAGCTCTATTGGTTTGTGCCTCAGCGAGGTAACCCGTGACCGACATCATATGCTCCTTTACAGATGTCCCTGGTCTCTGTCTACAGTTTAAGAGTTTCCGAAGCGCCCCTTGCCGCTTTGTTATGGCCTGGCCTCCAAACATGTCCTCAAGATTATCCAAGATCTGCTTCGCAGTCTCATAATCCTGATGTTGAGCCTGCATCACGTTGTTCATGCTAGCCATAACATAGCAGCGGGCCTGATCATTAGCATCTTTCCAGCGATCGTACGCTTGGAATTGCTCATTACTTGAGTCTCCCGTAGGCTCGGGAGGACAAGGAGTTGTCAGAACATATTTCAGTTTCTCAAAGGAAAGGACGATGTCCAGGTTCCGTTTCCAATCATTATAGTTCTCACCGGTTAATTGGTTTTTGTCAAGTATCGATGATAAAGCGTTTTTAGACATTTTCAATCTACAATAAAGAATCATATACCAAACATAAGCAAACATATATAATAATTTAGTAAGATAACACAATCATACAAATGTGTTTATGTGTCAAAACCTTGAAAATATCACAACCTTACAACGATAATTCCCAACTCAGAATTCAACAAGCTCCTAGGGGAGTCATGCCAAATTCAATCAGGAACACGGATCCCCTCCTGATTAATATATGCCATCCAGGACCCGTATGATCCAGCATATACTAATAATCGTTTCTTTGGCCATTAATTTTATTAACAGAGCTCCTAGGGGAGGTTAATAATAAAATTAACGTGAGTGTATAACCACCGTTTTAATATTTTATCCATGATTTATAATCACCACCTAGGGGTGTGCAACCATAAATCATACTAAAATACCTTATCCTTTCAGAGATCCAATCTGGTACATGATAGAAATCCCTTCCTAGGGGTTGGGACCATCATGTTCTTCCTATGGACCAACGATGGAGGCCTTAGGTTCTCTCTTCGAAAACCTTCTCCCACTCAATCTTTTGAAGTCAAGGTTTTATTTTAAAATTATGCATGAACAATTTTAATATGAGCGGCACTCCCTATTCTATATGACATGTTATCAATATACATGGTAAATCATATTATAATACAGACAAGCAAAGCAATCAAGCAAAGCTACAAGCATAATAATAATAATAACCGTAATATTATGGTTCCACCCTAGAGAATAGAAAAACTAAGATTACAAGAGAATAATCGAGACATTTATCGATTCTTCATCCTTGAATCCTCAAGCTGTATCCTTCTTCATGTAATATCCATCTTCAAGTCCTCAATCCCGTATGAATCGAACACTTCATATTTTCGGTCATATCCAAATTTAATGTTTCTCAGAATCGTCCCAAAAATAAAATTAAAACTGCACCAAAAAAATTGCACCTTTTCTGGACACCTGGCTGCTCTCGGTCGGCAGGCCGATCTGGGTGATCGGTCTGCCGATCATGGTGGTTCGGCCTGCCGAACATGAAGGTTCGGCCTGCCGGCAGAGCACCAAAATTTCTGCCCCACTGTCGGCCTGCCGGACCGTACGTCCGGCCTGTCGATCTGTGACCTTCGGCCTGCCAAACTGAGAGGTCCGGCATGCCGACCGAGCAGAAAACCCTCAATCCAGAAAATACAATTTTAATGCAATTCATCAATTTTATTTTCAACAATTCAAAAAACATAAAATTAGAGACTCAGGAAATACCTGGAGGCGCCATCATCAATCTTTAAGTTCCGACTTCTCGTTCCGTCTTCTCCGAATAATTATTTAATTACAAAATTCTTACAAATTAAAAATTAAATAATAATTCCTAGACGAAGATGATAGTCCGCCATCTAATTACATGAAAAACCTAGATACACATTCTAACCTCTAAGGAACCATAACCGGTATTAATTAATTAATAAATAATTAAACAACAATTTAATCAACCATAATTAATTAATAAACATTCACCATATAATCCATGACAACATATATATTATATAGAAGCCTAGAGTGCCATCTCTCTATAAAATTTAATTCAAGCATTGGAGAGATTAAGATCACAAAATTTATGCATATAACATGATCACAAACTTGCAAATTTATGTAAAAACCTCGGCTCTGATACCAATTGTTGGAAACAAAGTGCGCAGCGGAATTTTTAAAATTTTTTCATTAGAGTATTTTCCAAAACACAAGTTTGACATATTATATGTATAAATTAAACAGATCTTACTAACCTCAGTGTGCCGAAGAACCTCCGCGACCTGTGTAGAGAAGTAACGTTCCAGAAGAGCCTCAACCAACTGGTCTTCTTTGCTATTCTCTATCCACAACCGGAGTGAGTGTGGGCTCACACGTACAGCTCTTCCACCGGTGACTCTCCTTCCAACCAATAGAGAGAACCCAAAGCTAGTGTTTGTGATTTGTGAACAAAAGCTCTCAGGGAGTTTTCAGATGCTCACTAGAAGAGTATCACTCTTAATCTCTCAAATTGATATGAGTAAATCATTAGACTCACTCCCTTTTTATACCTATTGGTCCTTGGGGTCAGTCCATATCAGATTAGGTCTCAAAAATCGAAACAGAATCAAGTTCGGATCAATATCTGATAAGATACGCGTGAAAAATGCGTAATCTTAACTGTCGCGGTCGGCATGCTGAACTGTGTGATAGGCAGGCCAAACTGACCAGTTCGGCAGGCCAAACTTTCTGATCGGCAGGCCGAACTGCCGAGAAAAAATCTCTGTGAATCTTTTATTTTCCACCCGAGATTCTAAAGGATAAAGTCTCAGTTTTGATTCAAATAGCCCAATAGAAAAGATATCTGATCAAAACAAACTTTATCAAGATAATCTCTAAGAAAATAAATCAATTCACAATAATTCTACAAGTTTATCTTGTTCTAATTGTCCAAAATTAAAACAACCGATAAACAGACAAGAATTATCCGAACGCCATAATTCAACAAGTTCATCTTGAACTAATTTCTTACATAATTAATTCAACCGATAAACAGACATGAATTATTTGATTCTTATAAATTTTAAACCAATCTGATAAATCCGACATAAGTCACCAATTATTGGAAAAGCACGCCGTGTCGTTACAGGATTTTGTGAGCTAGCAAAGGGGACCAAAATGGACCTATAAAGTTCAAGCTCATGATAATTATGAAACCCAATATCCCAGATATACATTTCACAATTATCAACTCCAACGCTACTCCACTAAAAGCTTGGAGCTGCACTCTCGAACTTTATAGAATTACGAAGCTCGTGTAGCTAAGTCTCCATGACATATCATAGTGTATCGCATCCCCATATGATCATCCATAACCGGCTTAAGGACAAGTTCTGTCTTACCTTCCCGATTATTTTTATCTTACGTTCCATTGTCTCACCATTAGAAAACTTACCATCCAAAGATAGTATACCATTCGGTTACACCTATGTATCCAAATGGTTGAGCGCTCCAGTTTTCCAATTACAGGACAACGCATATAAGAGGATATCATTACTCCTAAAGAGGAGCTATGGATTCCATATCTATGAATAACAAGTCTACGCTACCAAGAGTCATGCCTCCAACGTACCGGCATGCGTGCCACTATAGAGATGTGGGAGTCACCCATTGATACATCAAAAGACACAAGTCGAGACAACGGGCCCATTATTCATCTCAGGATTAAGATACAATACAAATGATTGTCTAAAGTGAATCGATTTGCCAAGACAGAATTATTAATCCAAATCAATTCACTTTATGTCCCGATCCAACACATCGTCACCTATGACAACGCGCCAATGTTTCTATTCACGGAGTCCAACTCCGATGGTCAAGACAAACCATCTCCCAAAAGGGATATAGACAACATAACAATCTTTTCATGAATAAAGCGCCCAACTTTATTCCCTCGATTGCGGATCAAATATTTTAGACCATCACCTTAAGAGTCGTGTCTACCGCATAATCATCCCATCATATGCCCAACTCTTAAGGTTTAGACTGATAGTCTCAGACTACTGTTTGCTTATCATACATTCAACAAATATGAACGTAAAGAGGACAATATTTGGTATATATAAACGAATAAATTCTTTATTGATAAAAATGTCTCCAAAAACGTATTACATTTTTACTCCTTAGAGCATACATGTCTAACAAGTATTTCTCATCACTCTCCCAAAAGATTCTCATAAAGAAATACAAGGTTAGAATCACTCGGTTGTGGATTCTTATGTGTTTTGGCATCCCTTGTGATGTGAGAATGTTGACAGAGGGAAAGATCCGTCCGAGTGACTTCAGTCAAGATGTCGGTTTACCAAGAACGGGTACTAGTCGTAGTACAATGAAAAGAAAAGCTCGTGCCATCGCGGTCACTTGTAACAAATGTGGAAGACAAAATTGTAACGGTAAATGTACTTCACCTGGTTATATGTTTACGAATAGAAAGGATAAAATAAAGTTTTGCAGGGATGGACTTTCAAAGGAAAACTTTGATAGCATCCATCCTCCTCTTCATGGTCACCCTAGTGGATATGTTCAAGGAGCTATTTTTAAACTCTGGCCTAAATTTTATGTAGAAAAACAACGCCTCAGGAACATGGTATTTCTAGTTCTGGTTTGCCAAGCCATAAGAAAACTGGATGGGGAATAAGTCATCGCTTTATAAAGGTTGTTAGTCTTTGCTTATTTGAAACAGTTTCAGTTGATGTTCAACAATTTGTTTTTCTTTTACTCAGAATATTTGCCTTTGTGTTCGAAATAATTGTGATTATTAGATTGATACAATAAGTGTTAGTATCTCATTTAATTTATGGTTTTCTTTTATATATATATATATAATAAAATATATTATCTTATCAGACACGTCACATACGGTATAGTAACATGTTTGAATTTTGAAAACTTATCTAGATATTTCAAGATTTGTGTCTCAAATTTCAAAAGTTCTACAGTATTTATCGTTTATATTATATAAATTTCTAGACTCAATGTATATTTGTCAAAAGGTCTGCAGTTGTGTTAAGAGGGTCTTCTATCAAACCATTCTCAATTGTCAAAAGGTATATCATTAGAGTCTAATCTTTTTCAAAAAGTGAATCAGATTTTCTGTAAACTATCAATCACCTTATCTTACTTTCTTACCCACATAAGATTTTGTTTAAATCTTTGGATTACTTTTTCATTTCTTACTTATCTGTCTCTTTAGCCTTTTTTGCATATTCCTCATCCTTAAAATCTTATGTAGAACCTGAAGTCTAAGTGAAGTAGATAAGCAATCACTTATATAAACCAAATATGTCAACCTCCTAGTCTACCAAGAAAATAAAGAATGTCTGTGTCTTTTGTGGTTCCAGCCTTAGAAAAGATAAAGCCTATGTAGAAGTTGCAAAACACTTAGGGCAAGTCCTAGCGCGTAGGAAGATTAACATAATCTATAGGGGTGGTAGTATAAAAATGATGAAAAATATGATGCTAGCAGCTAGGTCTAGTGACGCCACAGCTGTAGGAATTTGGCCTCATATTCTAGCTGAAGGAAACCTTTATAAGGAAACCATAGGTAAGGGAAAAGGAGTCAGAAGCATCTCTAGAAATTTTAAAGCCATAATCAATAATTCTGATGCTTTTATAGCATTCTCTGGTGGTCTAGGTACTCTTGAGGAAATATTCGTAGTTGCTTGTGAGCAATTATTGGGCTTTCATTTCAAACCCTTGGGACTACTGAATCTAAATGGTTTTTATGATGATCTTTTGGAATTTCTAGATTACGCTGTGGAAGAAAACATCATTACAGAATCAGAGAGACAAATCTTTGTTACTGCTTCAACAGCTGAGGAATTAATAGATAAGATGCAAATCATACATCTGGAATCTGACATTGCAACATCCAAGTTCAAATGGGAAAGGGAAAGTTGGAAGCGGCCAATTGATTTGAATCTCCATCTGTAATCTTTTGGTTTTATCTATGGCATGTAGGCATGTGTGTCCGTATTTCATGTGTCACGAATAACCGTTTACCTTGTATTTTGTATTTCTTGTGGTACGCTGTTGTTCAATCTTTTAGATTCATTGTGCCTAATGCCGGGATGGCTGGATACGGAGTACTTGATACTCTCGAAACACATCCTACTTAAGGTTCGATATTTTGTTTATCGATGTTTTTGTATTCTCCAAGCATGCATGATATGGATAGCTGAATATACGAAGTATCTTGTACTCTCGAAATGTATCCGTATCATGTTTGTAAATGTGTAGCATTTTGTTAATGTTATATGGAAGTATCAAAGTTTTGTAGAGATATTTTGTAGGAAATATGAGTATATTATTTGGGTTGAACGTTTGTGTCATGAGGATAGTTGTTTGATGAAGAATCTGTCAGGTTTGTTTGCAACTTTGAGATTCCGTCTAATATCTCTATGAATAAGTTTAATGTATGGTTTTGAATAGAAGTGTTTGTGATATATGTTTCATGATTATGTTTTAGTTTATTAGTTGAAATATGAAATCAACTATTTTTGACTTTTCCTTACTCAGAAAGGAAAAGAAACCTAAAGATGAAGTATATAAAATTTCTCTAGCAATCTCCTTAAATGTAATTGTAAATCACAGTCCATGGACAATGAAGGACTAGAATCATGGTATGGTCAATATGTATGCCTGATCAAATTTCTAGACCATCATACGGTATTGTAAGTTGGAACCTGTTAGAAATACTCTCATTGAGGGGTTTAGTATTTAGAGTGAGATTTATAATGCAAGTAAATAAGTGGAGATACGATAACTTAAATTTGAAGAAAAAAAAAAACATTGATGGTTTAAACTCGGAATTGGAATCATAATAGAATCGAGATTTTTACTAGTATTACAAGATTTGAAATTTCGAGGACGAAATTTCTTTAAGGGGGTAGAGCTGTAACACTTGTTATTTTTCTAACAGGTATTAAGGTAATTAAATTAATTTTTAGTGTGCCAATCAAAAATTTGTTTCATTTAAAATCAATTTCACAATATTTATTTCTATCTATTTCTAAATTTTCTAAAATTATCTTATACTTATTTTTAAATTTAAATAAATTATTTAAATAAATTAATTTTTAGTGTGCCAATCAAAAATTTGTTTCATTTAAAATCAATTTCACAATATTTATTTCTATCTATTTCTAAATTTTCTAAAATTATCTTATACTTATTTAGTATGTTTACTGAAAAGCCTTGGAACTTCTAATAAATTTTGAAAATGTCATTTTGGCATTATGGGGGCTAAAGTCTCTAGAGGAGACATGAGGATATCTTTCCCAACTACTCTTGACCCTTCTTTTCTTTATTTCCTCTGTGACATGCTCTAACATATCTCCTCAATAATTGCTTCTATCACTTCTCTTCAAAGACTTCATCTTTTCTTCCTTTTTCTTCTTTGGTTTCCACACTCTTCTTCTCATTTCTTTGCTAAAGCAAAATACTTAAAAAACTTCTTCAAGGCAGCCATGAAAATCAGCCACCATCACCTCCATTTGAGCAAGAATTTCAGCCATACTGAAGTCAAAGAACCTGTTTTGAAGCCATTTCAAGCTTCCAACTAGCCATAATCCAAAGTTAGAATCTTATGAATAAATTTAGTCTTTCACTTATTATTTTTTTATACTCAAGGATTATTCAAATTTGCGTTTTCAAATCGGAGTTGTAATTTTATTTTCTATGAATTTTTCAATTTTCATATTAGAAACTAGTAAACCTGCCAGTGGTAATATACCGCCCGTTTACGTTAAGTAAACTACCTGTTAACCCATGTGATGATTGTAGATAGTGAACCTATCCTTTTTGCAAAAGCATACTGTTGGTTTGCCATGGTATACCGCTGCTAACTTGAACCAATAACCCATCTTTGCTCACCACCTAATTCCTTAATGTCTTGCAACCTTTCCAATATTATCCTAAGTGATTGACAAATCTTATTAGGGACTAAAACATATAGATTACTTATATACATTTTATATCGTGTTAAGACAAAAATTGTTTACTGTAATATTCAAAAGAGATTTGCATAAAAGCTTTAATGACACACTAGTAAGATGGATTTATACATTATTTATTTATGAATGTGGTTGTATATTGTGCTTTAGTTTTAATTGTCCTTATGCACGCTTTAGGATCAAGGGAGTGTAGAGATAACGGTAATTGATTTCGGGATTAAAAGATTGTTGATAAGCTTGAAAGGTAGGGATTTTATTGCTCATCTTTTGTGAGGTTTTTATGGAATTAAAATTGATTGTTTTAACCCAAGATATATATATCTATGTTGAACTATTATGATATGAGTATCATATATGAAACTATGACATGGACTCATCTTGTATTGTACGGCGAGAAACATAATGAATTGACACATGTTATAAATGGAGAAGCATAGTTAGGAAAACTGGCTCTATAAATAATGATTGAATATAGAGAAATGGCGAGACATGAAGAGGGCGGCGGTTACGTCCTTAGATACGAATACCCTAAAATGTAAAATAGGGGGAAGGTGATGACGCTTCCTTGGGTCGAAAGTCCTAGAACACACTGTACAGGAATCGACTTGGTGAGGACTCGGGGCTTGATGTCCCCTCATCGGAACACCCTTGGAATGTTTAGAGGGTGATCAAGCGTGCCCATTTGGGTTTTGATGAGTTGAGTGATACTCTATTGAACGTGGATACCTAGGAATAATGATGAACTGTAATATTTGTATATATATATATATATATGAAACTCGATAATGATTAATTATGATATCCACGGAATATGATTATAATAAATCTCATAATCTAGATAATGGTGAGTATTAACTAACCATGCAGGTTTTAATGTGGTAATGATAAAAACCTAAAAGTGAGTAATGGTTTTCCCTATTGAGCATATTGTTGCTCATTTCCTTATATTTTCATCTTTTCAAGACTCACTAAGAGTGAAGTGGCTATGAGAAAAATAGTTAAGGAAACTATGTAGCTATATTACGTTGGGACTGCTTCAATTGCTAAGAATGTTTTTCATGATAATGTAAGCATCAATTGTTACTTTTTGTGACTGTATTAAAATGCGTTGAGGGTTGAAATGATGATGACGATAGTTTATATTATTAAATTTAAGGTGCTACATTAAACTGTGGTTTAATTATCGTTTATATTTTTTTATTTTTGATTTGAGAGTTTTTATTTAAGCCCCAGGCAACTTTATTTTTGAGGTTTACTCTTATTTTTTATTTTTATTTTAATTCATTAAAAATTGTTAACCCTCATATAGGGGCGTTATAATTTTATTATTTTTATTTCTAAAAAGATAAAAAAAACACATGTGAACAAGTTCCAAACAAATTAGCTGCTCAAATCATATTTAAAAAGATTTAAATTAAATGATCTTTAAGTATAAGGATTTTTTTGTCAATTATTTATTTTTTATAACCAACAGATTTGAATTAACGCTTAATATAATAGTAACCAATGAAGACCTAACTATTAAAACAACGCCCCATATATATATATATATCCTGATAAATCAATTGAGACTTACTTTGTAAAGGAGAACAATCCATTTGTTGCATCACTTGTTATAAACGACATGTAATTCACGCAATTACTTGACTCATGTATAACGTGGAATTACATTATCCAAGAACTTTTGGTCCTTCATTTGTTTCTTTCGGCTTTAAATTTGTATTATGTATGTCGATTATTATGGCCACTTTTTGTAATTGATTCTACGTCTTTTAAAAGGAGAGCTTCGAATCTAAGTCATGGTGTAAATATACAAATTTATTGCTTGTAAAAAGATGAATTTATTGGCTAAATACAGTGCATATTGTGAAAACTGAACACTCAAAAACTTTAAACTATAATATAACACAAAATTCACCAAGGTAATCCTAAAACAAAAGTACGGCATGTTATCAACCGACGAATACAGATATTTCATTACTTCACAATTAGATTCCACTGTTGAGGACCATATTGTACACATTATGTAACACCCGAGATTTTTAGTGCATTAAAAATGCATTAAATTAAAGATTATGTTAAGACAAAGTACAATTAAAGAAAAATACTGTATAATAAGATGGAAAATTATACAGTGTTAGAGCAATGCAGTATAAGAATTGAATTGTGTGGACCACAATTTTATCTTATGCTTTTATAAAAGAAAAGAAAAGAAAAAAAAAGAGAAAAATCAGAAATTCAAAGCAAACTCGACTTTCTCTCTCCTCTTTCTCTCTCTAGATTTTCTCTCTCTCTCCTCAAATCTCGTTTGAGATTCCGGCGTTATTTTTCGACACCTCCCATACCAGTGGGAAGCTCTCGTTGAGCTGAGTCCAACGAGGTGTCGTGCCACCCAAATAGCCGCCGGAGGAGGGCCCACGCGCCGCCCAAAGTGGCGGCGAAACCCATTTTTTCCCGACGTCGTTTCTCGGCCGTCCGACCACCAATCGACGTGATTTTGGTGTCTATGGACTCAGTGTGAGGAGAGGAACAAGATGGTACCAATTTTCCAGCTCAATTTTGGCTGGAACAGCTTCGCCGGAGCTGCCCCGTCGCCGCCGTGGAGCCGCCGTCGTGCCTGGTGGCGGTGTGGCACACCGCCGGTGCCAAAATGATCAGAGGGCGACGGCGAGCAAGACCCCTCGGTCAATTGCTCCTTTCCGCCGCCCCTCGCCGGAGAACGAAGGCACCCGCCACCGTCGACGTGGGTGAGTTTGGGTTGGCCATTTTAGGCCGTTTTGTGCCAAATTGAAGGCACAAACACGTTCAGAGGACCGAGAGGAAGCTTCCCAACACCTCAATTTTGGGGAAACACCGCGAGAAGGCAGAGAACCAAGGTCCACCGTGGAGCGCCGCCGTGAGGAGGTGGAGCCGCCGTTCCACGCGGTGTTGAGCTGCCCCACCATAGGGGAAATGCTCAGAGGGTCACGGGGAAGAAAACGCCCAAGTCAATTTTGGGCTACCGTCGCCGGAGGACCGAGATCGGAGCCGCCGGTGTTAGCCGAGAAATCCATCCTCGATTGGAGCAGATGGAGGCCGAATTGGGTGAAATTGACCCCACCAATCGACTCAGGAGGGTCGAATTAGGGGGGGTAGGCTCGAGCTCAGCCCTCAACGGGGCCAACCGCCGCCGGTCAACGGCGGTCAACGTCGGTCAACGCTCGGTCAAAGGGCAAAATGAGATTTTATGATCCGGACCTCCGATCGAAGATCTGAGACTGCCTCCCGACTCGTTTCGACGCTTTGAACGCAATGGTGACCTCCGTTCGAGCTAATTCCACTCCGATGAAAATCGTTCGGTACCGACTGCACGCGGATCGAGGCGATTCAAGCAGCAATATCGGAGTCCAGAATGATGTTTTCAAGAATGTATGATCTCCAGGAAGCATTCCTAGCCATCCATGGTAGCTCGAGGAGCACTGCAGAGGATGCTTCACATACTGTAGATGCAGCGAGATACAACTGGATCTGCTTTGCTTGGAGTTCAAGTAAGTAGGAATCTTGACTACAGTATGAACTGTTTTAGATGCTTTCATAGAAATTTATGAAATGCATGATCAGTGATTGTTACACTGTTTTATATAAGAATAGGTTTTATAATGTTCTAAGGTGACGAAAAACCCGTTAAGGGTAAAATCGTCATTTTTAAGGAAACGGCTAGAACGGAGTCGAACACTCCGATTTAGCATAATTTTATTAGATGGAAAATGTTCCATAATACGTTAAGTAACGTTACGGTCATATGAGATCAGAGATTTCATAAGAGATGTTTTAAGTAAACGAGTGGTAACCGATGGGTTACAAAGTTAAAAGGAAAAGTAACCTCGGTGGGTTACAAGACTAATTGAAGGAAATGTAAACTGACAGTTTATAAGGTTGAGTAAGAGAATGGTAGACCGATAGTATACCAAGTTATGAATAAGGAAAGAATGATTAATGTTTACGTTTTATTATCAATCGAGTGGATTGATAATAAAGAAAGTTAATTAATGAGTCGGCTGTCGTTTGATCAGGACACAGAGGCCGACCAATGGAAGGAAAAGGAACGAGAAAGGAACGGAATAGAGAACGCTAGAGTATAGTTTGTGTAAGTTTCAAACCTCACCTACAGCATGAAGTAAATGATTTTTAAATGTTTATTTATATGATTTGCAAATGTGTTTGCAAATTGTTAAGCAAGTTGTTTTTAAAGTATGTTTACGAAACTATGTTTATGAAAGTAAAGTGACTGCCCGAAAAGGCGGGTCGTCACAGGTGGTATCAGAGCAGTATCCTGCCATCCCATTTCGCGCTGTCATATGTCCGCTACACCATAGCTCAAGTAAGTAAGTTAAGTTAAGTAGAAAGAAAAGTTAGAATTTACTGAATACGTATTTATGTTGGGCGTAGCCTTTGATATTGGCACACCTAGATATGCAACGAGAAGGCAAAGGTTAAAGGATGAATGTGATGATATATGCTAGAATGTCCTCGCAACTCGACAGTAGTCGTTGTCTACTAGCGATATCAAGTCAACGATGACAAAACGTGATCAATGATGGTCAACAGATGGCCGACAACTCAAAATCAAGAAGATGAGCTTGTGACACATTAAGATGTTTAGGCGCACAATGAAGCCTCCGTAGGAGCAAATATTACTCTGTTGGAGTTATTCAGTATTGGCTACACGTATAACGAGGAAAAGTGGATTAAGATAATGGAATAATGAATGTTTGAAGTGATTTCAGTGTTTTATGGAACGAAAGTGCCTGAGAGCAACTTGACGTTAGATCATTAATTATGTTATTTGATCGAGCTTAAGCACTCCTTCGCTAAGCTGAGACATGCGAATGAGCTCGTAACTGCCCGGATGGGAAATACGATCAAGGCAACGATGCCCAATCTGGCAGCGGAAACCTCACAGATTGGAGGATGGAAGCTGGAAATTATACGTTATGAGGAAAATTACAGAAAAATGTCATTCTAGAATGGATATAGAAACAGAAATTATGGATTTTGTGGTCGGATGACCCTGATCTTTAGAAGGAAATGAAGAGATTAGAATGAAAATGAACCCTATTTCTAAGAATAGCATTCAATGATAGAATGCTAAACCTTTAGATGAATGAAAACTGCGCTCAAATGTTAGAAGATCAGAGTTGCGCAGCAAAAGTGTGGTGTACAATTTAAAGGAATATGTCAAGAACATGATGAAAATTGTTGAAGTTTCAAGATGAAGGCTCAGTTTTAATGAAAAAGTAATGATCAAGGAAGTATGTTAAGAACGAAAAAGGATGACAAGGAAGATGAACTACCTATGAAGGTTCTAATTTTCGAGGACGAAAATTGTTAAGGAGGGAAGATTGTAACACCCGAGATTTTTAGTGCATTAAAAATGCATTAAATTAAAGATTATGTTAAGACAAAGTACAATTAAAGAAAAATACTGTATAATAAGATGGAAAATTATACAGTGTTAGAGCAACGCAGTATAAGAATTGAATTGTGTGGACCACAATTTTATTTTATACTTTTTATAAAAGAAAAGAAAAGAAAAAAAAAAGAAGAAAAAAATCAGAAATTCAAAGCAAACTCGACTTTCTCTCTCCTCTTTCTCTCTCTAGATTTTCTCTCTCTCTCCTCAAATCTCGTTTGAGATTCCGGCGTTATTTTTCGACACCTCCCATACCAGTGGGAAGCTCTCGTTGAGCTGAGTCCAACGAGGTGTCGTGCCACCCAAATAGCCGCCGGAGGAGGGCCCACGCGCCGCCCAAAGTGGCGGCGAAACCCATTTTTTCCCGACGTCGTTTCTCGGCCGTCCGACCACCAATCGACGTGATTTTGGTGTCTATGGACTCAGTGTGAGGAGAGGAACAAGATGGTACCAATTTTCCAGCTCAATTTTGGCTGGAAAGGCTTCGCCGGAGCTGCCCCGTCGCCGCCGTGGAGCCGCCGTCGTGCCTGGTGGCGGTGTGGCACACCGCCGGTGCCAAAATGATCAGAGGGCGACGGCGAGCAAGACCCCTCGGTCAATTGCTCCTTTCCGCCGCCCCTCGCCGGAGAACGAAGGCACCCGCCACCGTCGACGTGGGTGAGTTTGGGTTGGCCATTTTAGGCCGTTTTGTGCCAAATTGAAGGCACAAACACGTTCAGAGGACCGAGAGGAAGCTTCCCAACACCTCAATTTTGGGGAAACACCGCGAGAAGGCGGAGAACCAAGGTCCACCGTGGAGCGCCGCCGTGAGGAGGTGGAGCCGCCGTTCCACGCGGTGTTGAGCTGCCCCACCATAGGGGAAATGGTCAGAGGGACACGGGGAAGAAAACGCCCAAGTCAATTTTGGGCTACCGTCGCCGGAGGACCAAGATCGGAGCCGCCGGTGTTAGCCGAGAAATCCATCCTCGATTGGAGCAGATGGAGGCCGAATTGGGTGAAATTGACCCCACCAATCGACTCAGGAGGGTCGAATTAGGGGGGGGTAGGCTCGAGCTCAGCCCTCAACGGGGCCAACCGCAGCCGGTCAACGGCGGTCAACGTCGGTCAACGCTCGGTCAAAGGGCAAAATGAGATTTTGTGATCCGGACCTTCGATCGAAGATCCGAGACCGCCTCCCGACTCGTTTCGACGCTCTGAACGCAATGGTGACCTCCGTTCGAGCTAATTCCACTCTGATGAAAATCGTCCGGTACCAACTGCACGCGGATCGAGGCGATTCAAACAGCAGTATCAGAGTCCAGAATGATGTTTTCAAGAATGTATGATCTCCAGGAAGCATTCCTAGCCATCCATGGTAGCTCGAGGAGCACTGCAGAGGATGCTTCACATACTGTAGATGCAGCGAGATACAACTGGATCTGCTTTGCTTGGAGTTCAAGTAAGTAGGAATCTCGACTACAGTATGAACTATTTTAGATGCTTTCATAGAAATTTACGAAACGCATGATCAGTGATTGTTACACTGTTTTATGTAAGAATAGGTTTTATAACGTTATAAGGTGACGAAAAACCCGTTAAGGGTAAAATCGTCATTTTTAAGGAAACGGCTAGAACGGAGTCGAACACTCCGATTTAGCATAATGTTATTAGATGGAAAATGTTTCGTAATACGTTAAGTAACGTTACGGTCATATGAGATCAGAGATTTCATAAGAGATGTTTTAAGTAAACGAGTGGTAACCGATGGGTTACAAAGTTAAAAGGAAAAGTAACCCCGGTGGGGTTACAAGACTAATTGAAGGAAATGTAAACTGTCAGTTTATAAGGTTGAGTAAGAGAATGGTAGACCGATAGTATACCAAGTTATGAATAAGGAAAGAATGATTAATGTTTACGTTTTATTATCAATCGAGTGGATTGATAATAAAGAAAGTTAATTAATGAGTCGGCTGTCGTTTGATCAGGACACAGAGGCCGACCAATGGAAGGAAAAGGAACGAGAAAGGAACGGAATAGAGAACGCTAGAGTATAGTTTGGGTAAGTTTCAAACCTCACCTACAGCATGAAGTAAATGATTTTTAAATGTTTATTTATATGATTTGCAAATGTGTTTGCAATTGTTAAGCAAGTTCCTTTTAAAGTATATTTGCATTTATTATGCAAAAAGTTTTAAAGTTCAAGAAAAAAAGATTTGCAATGAATTTGCAATCGTTATGTTAAAGGTTTATTTGCATATTGATATGCATAACGTTATTTAAAAGTTTAAGTTATGATTTTCAAAGTATTGAAAGTATGTTTTGCATTATGACAATGCAAAATGTTTTATAGTTTAAGTTATAAGCTTTATGATGCATTTGTATGCAATGAGTTGCAATTGTGGTGCAATAAATTCCAGAATACAAGTTATGACTTACAAAATGTATTTGCATTATATGTTGCATTTGTTATGCAATGAGTGTTAAATTGCAAGTTATGATTTGCAAAATGTGTTTACATTTTATGTTGCATTTGTTATGCAATGAGATGCATTTATTATGCAATTGGTTTTAAAGTATAAGCTATGAATTGCAAGTGTATTGCATATGATGTGATTGCATTTGAATGCTCACTAAAGTTAATAAGAAGGTAATGTAAAGATAAAAAGGAAAGTGTCGTACCAGCCTCTTTGTTATGAGGTAATAAAAGTAAAATTAAAGTGTGACCTCCTAAAGGTGAGGTACAAGACCTCAATGTTTGATGGTCTCAAGTCTTCCGCAAGGGAAGCATCATTTATATGATCTCATGATTAATGAGTTGGTACGAACACTAAAGTAAAGTAAGGAAAATGAAAGTTATAAGATAAAGAAAGTTAAGGAACAAGAATAAAGGTCGAGAAAGAAATGAATATTTAAGTTTATAGAATGTTCATAAAAGGCTCATAATTAAAGTTAATAATTGAGCATAAATGAAGTCATGCATTCTAATGTTGCTTGAATGCCTTTCATGAAATGTTTATATGCTATGTTATGGAAAACATTCAGAGAAATGTTTTATGACAAGTGTTTATGAAAAACATTTTCATGTTTTCAAGAGACGGTTTATGAACGACATTTTAAGAAAAACGTTCAAGAAATGTTTTAAGAGAGAGGTTTTACATTAAATGTTTATGAAAAACATTTCATGTTTGCAAGAAAAGGTTTACGAATGACGTTTTAAGAAAAACGTTGAAGAAATGTTTTATGAAAAATGTTTTCAGAAATGTTCTATGAAAGACGTTTATGAAGAACGTTTTTAGAAATGTTTAAGGAAAACGTTTATGAAAAATATTTTCATAAATGTTTATGGAAAACGTTCATGAAGAACGTTTCAAGAGAAAGGTTTTCATGAGAAAAGTTTTAAAGCATGTTTAAATGCTTTGTGAGAATATGTTTGAACTTGCTGAGCGAAAGCTCATTAAAAGTTTTTCATGCTGTAGGTAATTTATGGGTGACCAATGGGACCCGTTAGAAGAGCTGGGTGCTGCGGAGGACAGATGCGAAGATTTGGGTATGGATACCATCACTGTTTGCTTCCGCTATGCAAAGAAAATGTTTTTCCATTGTTTAATGTTGTGTTTTCAAAGTTTAAAGAAAATCAGAGTTTTAAGAATTGTATTCAAAGTTTTAAGATACAGTTTATGAACTGTTTTATGTAATGATAAAGTAAAGTTTTAAACTATGATTTAATAAATGTTTCTTATTAAGTTTTGAGAAACGATTTGAAATGAGTTTAAGGGCAAGTGTTGAGCGATGTCTCCACTTGAATGCGACAGAGGTCGCATCAATTTTAAAGAACGTTTAAGGAAAGAAAAAAAAATTTTTATTACAGTATTTTCTTACTAAGTAAGTAAGATTACTGTTTATGAAACTATGTTTATGAAAGTAAAGTGACTGCCCGAAAAGGCGGGTCGTCACACATTAATTCCAAAACCAATTTTGAATTTTTCCTTATCTTGGTCAAGCTTCTTCAGGAGCATCGGATAGAAAGGACTCTCTTGGCTCTGCAAATAGGCAATAATATCACAAGACTAGTCAGAAATTAATCAAAATTAACAAACATCAACGGTTATGTTTGACAAAACAGTTCAAACTCATGAGTTCAAATCGTCTATAGTGTAAAGCTTTAACATGCTACAGTGTTTGAACTCATTTTGCCAAACACGCTTTTAATTTGATAGTTACATAATTAACAAACATAAATGTACCTGTGCTACTAGAAGAGCTGTTTTAATGACATAATTTCCATATTGGTCGCTAGCAATTTGCCAGAGCTTGTCAAAATTTGCAAACTCCTCAAGCACGTAGTCCATTCCTAAACTCATGAGGCATTTTTCTACTACGTGGCTTGAACATTTCTTCATGGAGAGATTGACGTAGTTGCCTTTCAATGCTAGGCACATCATGTTAGTGATGCCGGGGTGTTGAAGTTGCAAAACACGCTGCAGAACATAATTCCTGTAACAAAAACAATTTATAATTAGCACAAATTAATTGTATTATATATATATAATTTTAATGGTTACGTTTTCAATAGATATTGTTATTATTAGCCGTTTGATATAAATCTAGCGGTTATAACAAAATAAACAATTGATCAAAAAATATTCTGACAATTAATAAGATTGAGTTCTTATCACGTCACATCATTAATTATTGTTAAAACATACCTTATAGGAAAAGTAACTATTGGAATCGTAAACGTTGAAAACAAGTCGATATATATGTGCATACATACCCTAAATGGTCTTCAGAAAGGTAGACTGCATGAGCAGAAATTTTTACAAGGAGTTGAGTCTTGTGTGGGTTTCTTATGTAGCTGATGCTGTTGTTTAAGACGATGCATCCCGTTACATCCGTGGCCAAAACGAAGCAATTCTATATTGTCTCTTCATATAATTTCTACAATCAATCAATGAGTATAAAACCAGAGTTAGAGGAAGTAGTTAAAAAAACTATATCAAAATTCATAACCGTATGTTACATATCTTAAGATAAAAGTGAAACATAAATTACCTGATTTTGGACAGCATTGAGGACGTCAAAACACTTCAAAATTACAGATGATGCTGTCTTATCCGTCATCACCATAACAAATGCACTCGCTAGAACTGACGTAATTTCGTAAACTACTGGTGAGTTCTTCAACACTTTGATGAGCCTAATAGCTGATTTTGCGCTGCGAAAAAACACAAAACAAGATTAAGTTAATTTCGAGAACGACAAAGAAAGAAATAATAAAATCGAGAGAGAGAGAGAGAGATTAAGGTGTGGATTCAAAGGTAAATACCCGTGTTTATTGAATATCTATTCTTAAAAAATTTGAGGATTACGAGTGATCTTTGTCACAATCACTTGCAGTTGAGATTGTTGGCAATGTTGAATTAGTTTTCCAAAGACATGAGTTCCATACTGGTCATCCATAATGAGAAACACGTGCTCAAAAATAGCTTCAAATATGATATCCGTGATCTCTCTGTCATTTGCCACCAATTTCTCCTGCAACGACATTGATCCTTCTGGGTTCAAAGCCAGCAGTGCTAATTGAGTCCTTATCACTTCATAATAGTAGTTTCTCAATGTTCCATCATGATATCTATTATTCTCATGTTCAAATTGAAGATTTGTTGTTGCTTGTGTCACAATTCTTCCATCTTTAGTCACGTGGTTGTTGAATGTCGTCGTCGTCTCATGATGAGATTGATCGTCACGAGTACTTCTACTATCGGTCGTGTTTAAGCTCTTGAAAAATTCTACGCAAATTAACAAGATAAGTTAAAACAAAACAGAAAGTTAGAGATATTCATACTAATATATAAATTACAGGGGCGGAGTTAAAAAGAATAAGTCAAGATATGTGCATTATTAAAATTATATAAATAAATTAGCTTGTGTATTAAGATGTGAGGGACAAATATAGAGAACCGAACTACAAGTTTCATCATATTTTACATAACAAATTAAAATTAAAAAAAAAAATCAAGTGGGACGACCGGTAAACTTAGGTTGTGTGTAATTCTTCTCTGCATGTGATTATTCTAAGTTGCTAATTAAAACTTGCATGTGTTTTAAAAAACATACCAGAAATATAAACTTCATAATCACTCAGCTCGTCCTCGTCGAGCCTGACACGAATTCTTGGTAAAGGATAGCTGATGTGATCAAGATTAAGATCTAAGGAAGAATTTGTATCGGAGAAAGAACTTGTGGATGGTTTTGGGTGTGCCACTTCTTCAGCCATGTGGTCGAATGTTCTCCTCATCTCATCATCAGATTGATCATCACTATCATTAGTACTTCCACAACTGCTCGTCTTTGAGCTCTTGAAAAATTCTACACAAATTAACAACACAAGTTAAAACAAAATAAAAAGTTAGGGATATTCATGCCAATATATAAATATTATAGGATCCGAGCTGAAAGAAAAAGTCAAGGATAAGTGCATATATTAATATTATTAAAAAACATTGGCTTGTCTATTGAGATGAGGTAAAAAATAGAGGGACTAGACTACAAATTCAAGGTATTTTATATGCAAAATTTAAAGGAAAAAAAATTAATGTGGGAAACCGCCTACTTAAGTTGCATGTAGCTTCATCCCTAAATGTGATTATCCTAACTCATTAATTAAAAGCTTGCATATGTTTAAAAAAAATACCAGAAATATCAACTTCGTAATCACTCAGCTCGTCATCGTCGGGTCTGACACGAATTCTTGGTAGACGACTCGTGTTGTTTTCAAGATTAAAATCCAAAGAATCTGTATTGGAGAAAGGGCTTGTTGATGGTTCTGGGTTTTCCATTGGAGAAGGATTTGAAGCCGCCATTAAAACTGGTGAGCAAGAGAAGGAAAGAAGAGCAAGAAGAGGAAAATGTTGATGAAGCGAGAGAAAGTGAAAAATAGTCGTAAGACTTGTGAATGAGTGGTGATCAGACCTCGGGGGATATATATATAGATTGAAAAGCACACTGCTTAGAAGATGTTGAGAAGGAAAAGGAGTTGGAATTCGGGAGTGTTCTAGCAAGAGCATAAAACTGAGGGGAGAAAGTTGAGTCCCATTCAATTTCAAATATTTTCTCCTATATTGGGTTGGAAAGCTACAAAAATAAAATAAAATAAAATAAATAAAAGGATACGTCCTAATTGGCTAATATGAATCCTACTTTGACACTAATTAATCGTATGATTGGGCTCGTCCGGATGTCTTTAGATCAACTAATATAGGGATCCTTTTTATTGAAAGGATATAGGGATCGTTTTTTAACATTATTGAAATTTATTTATTTATAATAAATACCATAAATATTTTAATGTAGTACAACTTAAAGATAAATATGAATGATCATGTAGCACAATTTTTTAAAAACGACGTAAATAAACATATTTTTTACACATATCCCATAACATCCACTTTTCTCGTTAATATTTGCCTTATGACATGTAGGAAACACACGATACATTATCCTTTTGCATTATCTTTTTTTCTTTTCCATTTTGCATGACAACACATTCCCGTAATATATATGCATACGTACTTATATACACATGCGTGTGTGTATATATATTTATATATATTTCCTTATATATATATATTTAATTTTAATTTTAATTTTAGTTTCTTTTCCAAGGTTGCCATGTTGGAAGAATCAAATGTTCGTTATTTTTCCCGTTCTTTAAATTTTGAAATTTGACTAAAGACTGAAAATAATTTAGTAACATAGAACCTAAAAACAATTTTAATAATTATACTCCTTATCATGATAATCATTCCAGTTTTGATATTCGTATGCAAGAGCCTCGAGTATATTTTTCTTATTCCTTGGGAACATGTTGTATGTCCCTCCAAGGCATGTCCGTGTGTCCCTTGAGGACATGTCGTATGTCCCTCAAGATATTTTCGTCTCCTTAGGGGATATGTTGCTTGCCCCTCCAGAACATTTTTCGTATCCCTCGGTGGCGTCTTCAATTACGTCCCAGCCAAAAGAGCCCGAGCCACCCGCAACAGCAGTCGCCAAGCGAGCAGGCTCCTGATGAGTTACT
Source organism: Artocarpus heterophyllus (assembly GCA_025403435.1). Lineage (NCBI taxonomy): Eukaryota > Viridiplantae > Streptophyta > Magnoliopsida > Rosales > Moraceae > Artocarpus > Artocarpus heterophyllus. The sequence goes on along the minus strand of JAJQZP010000219.1, from coordinate 172,230 downwards.
CAAAATGTGCCCACAGTGCCGCCCCGATGTAAGGGTTCTCTCCCTTACATGGCCTAATTGAAACTGTGCCTTCAATGAGATCTAAGAATTCTTGCTCAGGGGCCGTCCCATGCCCCAAACTAAGGATTTGGGTTAACCAAGCTGCTCCTTCTTGCTAGGTCACTATCCCTGTACTCTCCCTATCCTCGGATCCTGCTCTGTTGGTCTCGATACTCTCATCCGACCAAGGGATACTTGGTGATTGGTTCTAAGAATCACTCAAATGACTCATGTTTGTGTTCAAGAGTTACCTATTTGGGATTGACTGATCGAGTCTGAAAAAATTCCTCAAGATCACAAGCCTTTTGCTCGGCAGCTAAAATGTGAAACTTTCATAAATTTGGAAGCAATGTGTGATGAATGAATGGAAGTCAACTACTATTTATAGCCAAAGGTTGGGTGCAGAAATTGAAGAGGTGCTATGATTACACTTGTTAGGGGAACCACTAATCATGTGCTGACACGTGTCAACTAAGCTTGACCTACTGCCCTCTCAGATTATGAGATCCCAAAGATAAATTTGAAAACCATCTTTAGTCGCCCAACCCCTCAGACAGAGTGCACCCAAGCCGAGCATCGATTAGGTGCACTAGGGGGCCACTGTCGGGGGTATGCTCGGCACTCGTCTCGAAGAGCACTTCTCGGCTGTCTGGACACCCTACTCAGATATAGTCATTTTTGTAAACATTCACGACTCCCCTCTGATTGACACTTCCTTTTGAGGTGCTCCCCAAGACCTCCATTGGCCGCCATGCAAGACGTTGCCTCCTCGGGAGGAACATGTGCTTGGGACAAACAAATATGACCTATAACTAGACAACAACTCATTTCCAAAAGTCAACACATGGCCTCATCTCAACCATCAGATGAACGGCTGACCCTTTTCTAGGATCGTGACACTTGTGATATTTTTAAGGTTTTGACACATAAACATATTTGTATTTTTTTTTACATAATTGTGTTATCTTACTAAATTGTTATTATATGTTTGCTTATGTTTGGTATATAATTCTTTATTGTAGATTAAAAATATCTAAAAACGCTTTATCATCATTACTTGACAAAAACCTATTAACCGGTGAGAACTATAATAATTGGAAATAGAACCTAGATATCGTCCTGTCCTTTGAGAAACTAAAATATGTACTACAACCCCTTGTCCTGCTGAGCCTACGAGAGACTCAAGTAATGAGCAATTCCAAGCGTACGATCATTGGAAAGATGCTAATGATCAGGCCCACTGCTATGTTATGGCAAGCATAAACAATGTGCTGCAGGCTCAACATCAAGATTATGAGACTGCGAAGCAGATCTTGGATAATCTTGAGGGTATGTTTGGAGGCTAGGCCATAACAAACTGGCAAGGGGTACTTTAGAAACTCTTAAACTGTAGACAGAGACCAGAGACATCTGTAAAGGAGCACATGATGTTGGTCATGGGTTACGTCACTGAGGCTCAAACCAATGGAGCCGACATTGATGTTGAAACTAAGATGACTATGGTCTTTGAGACTCTGTCAAAGGAATTTATTCCGTTTAGAGCTACATTTAATTTAAGCAATAGATGAGATATGACCTTGATGGAATTAATGAAACAGTTACAGAAGTTCTAACTGCTGATCAGGGAGTCTCCTGCAGGTGGAGAGGCTAATTTGGTAGCTGCTTCTAGTTCCAATCCCAACTCTAGGAATGGAAAGAAGCAACAGACCATGAACAAGAAGTCTTTTATTCCTACTAGCACCAAGAGCAAGAAAAAGAAAAAGAAGAACCCGAAGAAGCTTAAGTGCTTCTTCTGTGGGAAGGTCGAGCACATCAAGAAGTATTACAAGGACTTCCTTTCCAAAGGAGGTAGGTGTGATATTCTGTATTTAGAAACTTGTTTGATTGAGGAATCCAGTGACATTTAGGTCATAGATTCTGGTGCAACTAATCATGTTTGTGTTTCTCTGCAGGGGTTCAAAGAAACGAGAAGTCTACTACATGAAGACTTCACACTTCGGATGGATGATGGATCTTTGGTCTTAGCAGAAGCAGTGGGAGACGTCCATCTTTATTTTGATAATTATAGGAATTTATTTTTGTAAGATTGTTTTTATGTTCCTAAATTTAAAAGGAATTTAATTTCTATAGCTTGTTTATTTAAAGACTCCTATTTGGTTTCTTTTAATGATAAAGTGGTGATTCGTAAAAATAAATCTTTTATCTATTCTGGATAGATGCAAAATAATCTATATTTTATCAAACCTAAGATGGACTTATTGCTTAATACTGAGATGAATGATAATAACTCTAAAAGATTTACAACTTTTGACTCTAATAAGACTTATCTTTGGCATCAACGCCTTGGTCATATTAACCTGAATAGGATTCAAAGGCTGGTAAGGGATAGACCTTTAAGTCACTTAAAGGTAGAATCTATACCTCAATGTAAATCTTGTTTAGAGGGTAAAAATACCAAAAGACCATTCGAGTCTAAAGGCAATAGGGCCGAAGGGGTTCTAGAACTTGTGCATAGTGATGTTTGCGGACCAATTAACAGCCAGGCATGGGGAGGGTATAAGTACTTCGTCACTTTTATTGACGATTACTCAAGATATGGGTATGTGTTCCTGATGCACCATAAAAGCGAAACTTTTGACAAGTTCAGGGAGTTTCGGGCTGAAGTGGAAAAGCAACTAGGTAGACCCATAAAGGCACTTCGATCCGATCGAGGTGGAGAATACCTTTTCGATGAGTTCTTGGGACACTTATTAAAGAATGAGATTTTATCCCATTTGACTGCACCGGGCACTCAGCAACAGAATGGCATAGCGGAGAGAAGGAATAGGACTTTATTGGACATAGTTAGTGTTGGAAACAAAGTGCGCAGCGGAATTTTTTTAAAATTTTTCATCAGAGTATTTTCCAAAACACAAGTTTGACATGTTATATGTATAAATTAAACAGATCTTACTAACCTCAGTATGCTGAAGAACCTCCGCGACCTGTGTAGAGAAGTAACGTTCCAGAAGAGCCTCAACCAACTGGTCTTCTTTGCTATTCTCTATCCACAACCGGAGTGAGTGTGGGCTCACACGTACAGCTCTTCCACCGGTGACTCTCCTTCCAACCAATAGAGAGAACCCAAAGCTAGTGTTCGTGATTTGTGAACAAAAGCTCTCAGGGAGTTTTTAGATGCTCACTAGAAGAGTATCACTCTTAATCTCTCAAATTGATCTGAGTAAATCATTAGACTCACTCCCTTTTTATACCTATTGGTCCTTGGGGTCAGTCCATATCAGATTAGGTCTCAAAAATCGAAATAGAATCAAGTTCGGATCAATATCTGATAAGATACGCGTGAAAAACGCGTAATCTTAGCTGTCGCGGTCGGCATGCCGAACTGTGAGATAGGCAGGCCGAACTGGCCAGTTCGGCAGGCCGAACTTTCTGATCGGCAGGCCGAACTGCCGAGAAAAAATCTCCGCGAATCTTTTATTTTCCACCCGAGATTCTAAAGGATCAAGTCTCAGTTTTGATTCAAATAGCCCAATAGAAAAGATATCTGATCAAAACAAACTTTATCAAGATAATCTCTAAGAAAATAAATCAATTCACAATAATTCTACAAGTTTATCTTGTTCTAATTGTCCAAAATTAAAACAACCGATAAACAGACAAGAATTATCCGAACGCCATAATTCAACAAGTTCATCTTGAACTAATTTCTTACATAATTAATTCAACCGATAAACAGACATGAATTATTTGATTCTTATAAATTTTAAACCAATCTGATAAATCCGACATAAGTCACCAATTATTGGAAAAGCACGCCGTGTCGTTACAGGATTTTGTGAGCTAGCAAAGGGGACCAAAATGGACCTATAAAGTTCAAGCTCATGATAATTATGAAACCCAATATCCCAGATATACATTTCACAATTATCAACTCCAACGCTACTCCACTAAAAGCTTGGAGCTGCACTCTCGAACTTTATAGAATTACGAAGCTCGTGTAGCTAAGTCTCCATGACATATCATAGTGTATCGCATCCCCATATGATCATCCATAATCGGCTTAAGGACAAGTTCTGTCTTACCTTCCCGATTATTTTAATCTTACGTTCCATTGTCTCACCATTAGAAAACTTACCATCCAAAGATAGTATACCATTCGGTTACACCTATGTATCCAAATGGTTGAGCGCTCCAGTTTTCCAATTACAGGACAACGCATATAAGAGGATATCATTACTCCTAAAGAGGAGCTATGGATTCCATATCTATGAATAACAAGTCTACGCTACCAAGAGTCATGCCTCCAACGTACCGGCATGCATGCCACTATAGAGATGTGGGAGTCACCCATTGGTACATCAAAAGACACAAGTCGAGACAACGGGCCCATTATTCATCTCAGGATTAAGATACAATACAAATGATTGTCTAAAGTGAATCAATTTGACAAGATAGAATTATTAATCCAAATCAATTCACTTTATGTCCCGATCCAACACATCGTCACCTATGACAACGCGCCAATGTTTCTATTCACGGAGTCCAACTCCGATGGCCAAGACAAACCATCTCCCAAAAGGGATATAGACAACATAACAATCTTTACATGAATAAAGCGCCCAACTTTATTCCCTCGATTGCGGATCATATATTTTAGACCATCACCTTAAGAGTCGTGTCTACCGCATAATCATCCCATCATATGCCCAACTCTTAAGGTTTAGACTGACAGTCTCAGACTACTGTTTGCTTATCATACATTCAACAAATATGAACGTAAAGAGGACAATATTTGGTATATATAAATGAATAAATTCTTTATTGATAAAAATGTCTCCAAAAACGTATTACATTTTTACTCCTTAGAGCATACATGTCTAACAATCTCCCACTTGCACTAAGTGAGTAAATACTGCAAATTTCGCATCCCCATAGCTTCCACATGCCTTTCGAAGACTCTCCCAGAAAGTGTCTTCGTAAATGGATCAGCTAAATTGTCCTCTGACGCGATCTTGCACACCGTGACATGCCCGCTCTCAACGAAGTCCTTTATCACATGATACTTCCGATCAATATGCTTACTCTTCTTGTGAAATCTTGGTTCCTTAGCATTAGCTACCGCCTCACTGTTATCACAGTACAGTGATACCGCTTTATCCATACCAGGAACTACCTCAAGATCCTCAAGGAACTTGCGGAGCCACACTGCTTCTTTCGAAGCATCACTAGCCGCCACATACTCGGCCTCCATCGTTGAATCCGAAGTGCAATCTTGCTTCGCACTTCTCCAACTGATGGCACCGCCACCTAGAGTAAACACAAACCCTGAAGTCGATTTCCTAGAATCCAGGCAGGATTGAAAATCCGAATCAGTGTATCCTAGAGGAGTTAAATCCTCACCCAAATACACAAGCATATACCCTCGAGTCCTTCTCAGGTACTTGAAAATATGCTTTACCGCAACCCAATGGTTTGGTCCTGGATCCGCCTGAAATCGACTCACAATCCCGACCGCATAGCTAATATCCGGTCGAGTGCAAAGCATGGCATACATGAGACTACCTACTGCCGAAGCATAAGGCACCTTCTTCATGTATTCTCTTTCTTCATAAGACTTTGGAGAGTCTTTCTTAGAAAGAGTAATTCCAGACCTAGATGGTTGCCCACCTTTCTTGGAATCCTGCATTGCAAACCTCCTGAGAATTTTATCTATGTACCTGGCCTGTGACAAAGCTATCATTTTGTTCTTCCTATCCCGAAAGATCTGGATACCGAGAACAAAATTAGCCTCACCCAAGTCCTTCATGTCAAACTGCTTGGTCAACCATAATTTGACCGATGACAACGCCCCAACGTCATTGCCAATTAGCAGAATGTCATCTACATAGAGTAGTAGAAAAACCACCTTCCCATTCTTAATGTGTTTGTAAACACATGGTTCATCCACATTTTGTGAGAACCCATAAGTCTTGATCACTTGATCAAATCTTATGTTCCAAGAACGAGAAGCCTGCTTAAGTCCATAAATAGACTTTCGCAACTTACAAACCTTACCCTCTTCACCCGTGACCTTGAACCCGTCTGGTTGTTCCATATAAATGGACTCATCAAGATAGCCATTCAGAAAAGCCGTCTTGACATCCATCTGCCAAATCTCGTAGTCGAGAGCGGCAGCTATGGACAAGAGAATCCGGATGGACTTTAGCATGGCTACAGGCGAAAAGGTTTCCTCATAATCGATTCCTTCCTTTTGCGTATAACCCTTAGCTACCAGTCTAGCCTTAAAGGTTTCGACCTTTCCATCCACTCCTCTTTTCCTCTTGTAGATCCACTTACACCCTATGGGTTTTACCCCTTCGGGAAGATCCACAAGCTCCCAGACCCGATTAGTCTCCATAGACTTCATCTCAATGTTCATGGCCTCTGTCCAGAGTCTTGAATCAACATCCTCCATAGCTTCTGCGTAAGTATAAGGATCCCTGTCATGTTCATCCGGTTCAGCCAAAAAGACCTCCCCATTGAACATATACCTCTCAGGTTGACGCCCGATCCTCCCACTACGCCGAAGCCCCTGAGGTTGTTGTTCAGGTTTGTTTGGTTTTTCTACACCGATCGGAATGGTTTCGTTCGGAACCTCTGGAGTAAACGGATTACCCCTCAACTCCTCAAGCACCACTTTGCTTTGAGGTTCAAAGTCGTTCATGTAACTCTCCTCAAGGAAAGTTGCATTAGTTGAAACCACGACTTTATTTTCCTTTGGGTTATAAAAATAACCCCCTTTAGTCCCTTTTGGATATCCTACAAACAAGCAAACTTCTGAACGTGCTTCCAACTTATTCGGATCCTTAAACAGGACATGAGTTGGACATCCCCATATGCGAATATGGTTTAAGGATGTCTTCCGTCTTGTCCACAACTCGTGAGGAGTTTTAGGGACCGATTTTGAAGGCACATTGTTGAAAAGATAACATGCGGTTTGTAGTGCATATCCCCAAAAGGATAAAGGCAATGATGAATAACTCATCATGGACCGAATTATGTCCAACAAAGTCCTATTCCTTCTCTCTGCTATGCCATTCTGCTGTGGAGTACCCGGTGCAGTCAAATGGGATAAAATCCCATTCTCTAACAAGTGTCCCAAGAACTCATCAGAAAGGTATTCCCCACCTCGATCAGATCGAAGTGCCTTTATGGGTCTACCCAATTGCTTTTCCACTTCAGCCCGAAACTCCCTGAATTTATCATAAGTTTCGCTTTTGTGGTGCATTAGGTACACATACCCATATCTAGAGTAATCGTCAATAAAAGTAACGAAGTACTCATACCCTCCTCGTGCCCGGATGTTCATCGGTCCGCAAACATCACTATGCACAAGTTCTAGAACCCCTTCGGCGCTATTGCCCTTAGACCCGTATGGTCTTTTGGTCATTTTACCCTCCAAACAAGACTCACATTGAGGTATAGATTCCACCTTTAAGTGACTTAAAGGTCCATCCCTTACCAACCTTTGAATCCTATTTAGGTTAATATGGCCAAGGCGCAAATGCCAAAGATAAGTCTTATTAGAGTGAGAAGTTTTAAGTCTTTTTGAGTTATTATCATTTATCTCAGCATTAAGCAACAAGTCCATCTTAGGTTTGATAAAATATAGATTATTTTGCATCCATCCAGAACAGATAAAAGATTTGTTTTTACGAATCACCACTTTTTCATTAAAAGATACCACGTAGGAGTCTTTAAATAAAGAAGATACAGAAATTAAATTCCTTTTAAATTTAGGAACATAAAAACAATCTCGCAAAATTAAACTCCTATAATTATCAAAATAAAGATGGACATCTCCCACTGCTTCCGCTGAGACCAAGGATCCATCGCCCATCCGAAGCGTTAAGTCTTCACGAAGTAGACTTCTCGTTTCTTTGAATCCCTGCAGAGAAACACAAACATGATTAGTTGCACCAGAATCTATGACCCAAATGTCACTGGATTCCTCAACCAAACAAGTTTCTAAATATAGAAGATCACACCTACCTCCCTTGGAAAGGAAGTCCTTGCAATGCTTCTTTATATGCCCGACCTTACCACAAAAGAAGCACTTAAGCTTCTTTGGGTTCTTCTTCTTCTTCTTCTTGCTCTTGGTAGCAATAGGAATAGAAGACTTCCCACTCTTGGCCCGTTGTTTCTTTCCATTCCCAGAGTTAGGATTGGAACCAGAAGCAGCTACCATATTGGCCTCTCCACCAGCAGGAGACTCCCTGATCAGCAGTTCAAACTCTTGTAACTGTTTCATCAGTTCTGTCAAGGTCATATCCCGTCTATTGCTTAGATTAAAAGTAGCTCTAAACGGAATAAATTCCTTAGATAGAGTCTCAAAGACCATAGTCATCTGAGTTTCAGCATCGATGTCGGCTCCATTGGTTTGAGCCTCAGCGAGGTAACCCATGACCAACATCATGTGCTCCTTTACAGATGTCCCCGGTCTCTGTCTACAGTTTAAGAGTTTCCGAAGCGCCCCTTGCCGCTTTGTTATGGCCTGGCCTCCAAACATGTCCTCAAGATTATCCAAGATCTGCTTCGCAGTCTCATAATCCTGATGTTGAGCCTGCAGCACGTTATTGATGCTAGCCATAACATAGCAGCGGGCCTGATCATTAGCATCTTTCCAGCGTTCGTACGCTTGGAATTGCTCATTACTTGAGTCTCCCGTAGGCTCGGGAGGACAAGGAGTTGTCAGAACATATTTCAGTTTCTCAAAGGAAAGGACGATGTTCAGGTTCCGTTTCCAATCATTATAGTTCTCACCGGTTAATTGGTTTTTGTCAAGTATCGATGATAAAGCGTTTTTAGACATTTTCAATCTACAATAAAGAGTCATATACCAAACATAAGCAAACATATATAATAATTTAGTAAGATAACACAATCATGTAAATTATACAAATGTGTTTATGTGTCAAAACCTTGAAAATATCACAACCTTACAACGATAATTCCCAACTCAGAATTCAACAAGCTCCTAGGGGAGTCATGCCAAATTCAATCAGGAACACGGATCCCCTCCTGATTAATATATGCCATCCAGGACCCGTGTGATCCAGCATATACTAATAATCGTTTCTTTGGCCATTAATTTTATTAACAGAGCTCCTAGGGGAGGTTAATAATAAAGTTAACGTGAGTGTATAACCACCGTTTTAATATTTTATCCATGATTTATAATCACCACCTAGGGGTGTGCAACCATAAATCATACTAAAATACCTTATCCTTTCAGAGATCCAATCTGGTACATGATAGAAATCCCTTCCTAGGGGTTGGGACCATCATGTTCTTCCTATGGACCAACGATGGAGGCCTTAGGTTCTCTCTTCGAAAACCTTCTCCCACTCAATCTTTTGAAGTCAAGGTTTTATTTTAAAATTATGCATGAACAAATTTAATATGAGCGGCACTCCCTATTCTATATGACATGTTATCAATATACATGGTAAATCATATTATAATGCAGACAAGCAAAGCAATCAAGCAAAGCTACAAGCATAATAATAATAACCGTAATATTATGGTTCCACCCTAGAGAATAGAAAAAAACTAAGATTACAAGAGAATAATCGAGACATTTATCGATTCTTCATCCTTGAATCCTCAAGCTGTATCCTTCTTCATGTAATATCCATCTTCAAGTCCTCAATCCCGTATGAATCGAACACTTCATATTTCCGGTCATATCCAAATTTAATGTTTCTCAGAATCGTCCCAAAATAAAATTAAAATTGCATTGGAAAAATCGTACCTTTTCTGGACACCTGGCAGCTCTCGGTCGACAGGCCGATCTGGGTGATCGGTCTGCCGATCATGGTGGTTCGGCCTGCCGAACATGAAGGTTCGGCCTGCCGGCAGAGCACCAAAATTTCTGCCCCACTGTCGGCCTGCCGGACCGTACGTCCGGCCTGCCGATCTGTGACCTTCGGCCTGCCGAACTGTGAGGTCCGGTATGCCGACCGAGCAGAAAACCCTCAATCCAGAAAATACAATTTTAATGCAATTCATCAATTTTATTTTCAACAATTCAAAAACATAAAATTAGAGACTCAGGAAATACCTGGAGGCGCCATCATCTATCTTCAAGATCCGACTTCTCGTTCCGTCTTCTCCGAATAATTATTTAATTACAAAATTCTTACAAATTAAATAATAATTCCTAGACGGAGATGATAGTCCGCCATCTAATTACATGAAAAACCTAGATACACTTTCTAACCTCTAAGGAACCATAACCGGTATTAATTAATTAATAATTAATTAAACAACATTTTAATCAACCATAATTAATTAATAAACATTCACCATATAATCCATGACAACATATATATTATATAGAAACCTAGAGTACCATCTCTCTATAAAATTTAATTCAAGCATTGGAGAGATTAAGATCACAAAATTCATGCATATAACATGATCACAAACTTGCAAATTTATGTAAAAACCTCGTCTCTGATACCAATTGTTGGAAACAAAGTGCGCAGCGGAATTTTTTTAAAATTTTTCATCAGAGTATTTTCCAAAACACAAGTTTGACATGTTATATGTATAAATTAAACAGATCTTACTAACCTCAGTATGCTGAAGAACCTCCGCGACCTGTGTAGAGAAGTAACGTTCCAGAAGAGCCTCAACCAACTGGTCTTCTTTGCTATTCTCTATCCACAACCGGAGTGAGTGTGGGCTCACACGTACAGCTCTTCCACCGGTGACTCTCCTTCCAACCAATAGAGAGAACCCAAAGCTAGTGTTCGTGATTTGTGAACAAAAGCTCTCAGGGAGTTTTTAGATGCTCACTAGAAGAGTATCACTCTTAATCTCTCAAATTGATCTGAGTAAATCATTAGACTCACTCCCTTTTTATACCTATTGGTCCTTGGGGTCAGTCCATATCAGATTAGGTCTCAAAAAATCGAAATAGAATCAAGTTCGGATCAATATCTGATAAGATACGCGTGAAAAACGCGTAATCTTAACTGTCGCGGTCGGCATGCCGAACTGTGTGATAGGCAGGCCGAACTGGCCAGTTCGGCAGGCCGAACTGCCAAGAAAAAATCTCCGCGAATCTTTTATTTTCCACCCGAGATTCTAAAGGATAAAGTCTCAGTTTTGATTCAAATAGCCCAATAGAAAAGATATCTGATCAAAACAAACTTTATCAAGATAATCTCTAAGAAAATAAATCAATTCACAATAATTCTACAAGTTTATCTTGTTCTAATTGTCCAAAATTAAAACAACCGATAAACAGACAAGAATTATCCGAACGCCATAATTCAACAAGTTCATCTTGAACTAATTTCTTACATAATTAATTCAACCGATAAACAGACATGAATTATTTGATTCTTATAAATTTTAAACCAATCTGATAAATCCGACATAAGTCACCAATTATTGGAAAAGCACGCCGTGTCGTTACAGGATTTTGTGAGCTAGCAAAGGGGACCAAAATGGACCTATAAAGTTCAAGCTCATGATAATTATGAAACCCAATATCCCAGATATACATTTCACAATTATCAACTCCAACGCTACTCCACTAAAAGCTTGGAGCTGCACTCTTGAACTTTATAGAATTACGAAGCTCGTGTAGCTAAGTCTCTATGACATATCATAGTGTATCGCATCCCCATATGATCATCCATAATTGGCTTAAGGAAAAGTTCTGTCTTACCTTCCCGATTATTTTAATCTTACGTTCCATTGTCTCACCATTAGAAAACTTACCATCCAAAGATAGTATACCATTCGGTTACACCTATGTATCCAAATGGTTGAGCGCTCCAGTTTTCCAATTACAGGACAACGCATATAAGAGGATATCATTACTCCTAAAGAGGAGCTATGGATTCCATATCTATGAATAACAAGTCTACGCTACCAAGAGTCATGCCTCCAACGTACCGGCATGCATGCCACTATAGAGATGTGGGAGTCACCCATTGGTACATCAAAAGACACAAGTCGAGACAACGGGCCCATTATTCATCTCAGGATTAAGATACAATACAAATGATTGTCTAAAGTGAATCAATTTGACAAGACAGAATTATTAATCCAAATCAATTCACTTTATGTCCCGATCCAACACATCGTCACCTATGACAACGCGCCAATGTTTCTATTCACGGAGTCCAACTCCGATGGCCAAGACAAACCATCTCCCAAAAGGGATATAGACAACATAACAATCTTTACATGAATAAAGCGCCCAACTTTATTCCCTCGATTGCGGATCATATATTTTAGACCATCACCTTAAGAGTCGTGTCTACCGCATAATCATCCCATCATATGCCCAACTCTTAAGGTTTAGACTGACAGTCTCAGACTACTGTTTGCTTATCATACATTCAACAAATATGAACGTAAAGAGGACAATATTTGGTATATATAAATGAATAAATTCTTTATTGATAAAAAATGTCTCCAAAAACGTATTACATTTTTACTCCTTAGAGCATACATGTCTAACAGTTAGGTCTATAATGAGTTATTCATCATTACCTTTATCTTTTTGGGGATATACACTACAAACCGCGTGTTATCTTTTGAACAATGTGCCTTCAAAATTGGTCCCTAAAACTCCTCACGAGTTGTGGATAGGTAGGAGGACATCCTTAAACCATATTTAAATATGGGGATGTCTGGCTCAGGTCCTGTTTAAGGATGCGAATAAGTTGGAAACACATTTGAAAGTTTGCGTGTTTGTAGGATATCCAAAAGGGACTAAAAGAGGTTATTTCTATAACCCAAAGGAAAATAAAATCGTAGTTTCAACAAATGCAACTTTCCTTGAGGAGAGTTACATGGACGACTTTAAACCTTGAAGCAAAGTGGTGCTTGAGGAGTTAAGGAGTGATTCGATCACTCAGGAGGTTTCGAATGAAACCGTTTTGATCAGTGTAGAAAAACCAAACAAATCTGAACAACAACCTAAGGGGCTTCGGCGTAGTGGGAGGATCGAGCGTCAACCTGAGAGGTATATGTTCAATGGGGAAGTCTTTTTGGCTGAACTGGATGAACATGATAGGGATCTTATACTTACGTAAAGCTATGGAGGATGTTGATTCAAAACTCTGGACAGAGGCCATGAACACTGAGATGAAGTTTATGGAGACTAATCAGGTGTGGGAGCATGTGGATTTTCCCGAAGGGGTAAAACCCATAGAGTGTAAGTGGATCTATAAGAAGAAAAGAGAAGTAGATGGAAAGGTCGAAACCTTTAAGGCTAGACTGGTAGCTAAGGGTTATATGCAAAAGGAAAGAATCGATTATGAGGAAACCTTTTCGCCTGTAGCCATGCTTAAATCCCTTCGAATTCTCTTGTCCATAGCTGCCGCTCTTGACTACGAGATTTGACAGATAGATGTCAAGACAGCTTTTCTGAATGGCTATCTTGATGAGTCCATTTATATGGAACAACCAGACGGGTTCAAGGTTAAGGGTCAAGAGGGTAAGGTTTGTAAGCTGCTAAAGTCAATTTATGGACTTAAGCAGGCTTCTCGTTCTTGGAATATGAGATTTGATCAGGTGATCAAGACTTATGGGTTCTCACAAAATATGGATGCGCCAAGTGTTTACAAACACATTAAGGGTGGGAAGGTGGTTTTTCTACTACTTTATGTAGATAACATTATGCTAATTGACAATGACATTGGGGCATTGTCATCGGTCAAATTATGGTTAACTAAGCAGTTTACATGAAAGACTTGGGTGAGGCTAATTTTGTTCTCGGTATCCAGATTTTTCGGGATAGGAAGAACAAAATAATAGCTTTATCCCAAGTCAGCTACATAGATAAAATTCTCAAGAGGTTTGCAATGCAGGATTCCAAGAAAGGTAGGCAACCATCTAGGTCTGGAATTGCTCTTTTTAAGAAAGACTCTCCAAAGTCTTATGAAAAAAGAGAATACATGAGGAAGGTGCCTTATGCTTCGACAGCGGGTAGTCTCATGCATGCCATGCTTTGCACATGACCGAATAATTGTTATACAGTCGGGATTGTAAGTCGATTTTAGGTGGATCTAGGACCGAACCATTGGGTTATGGTAAAGCATATTTTCAAGTACCTGAGAAGGACTCGAGGGTATATGCTTGTATATTCGGGTGAGGACTTGACTCCTCTAGGATATACTGACTTAGATTTTCAATCTTGTCAAGATTCTAGAAAATCGACTTTGGGTTTTGTGTTTACTCTGGGCGGCGGTGCCATCAATTGGAGAAGTGTGAAGTAAGATTGCACTTTGGATTCAACGATAGAGGCCAAGTATGTGGTAGCTAGTGATGCTTTAAAAGAAGTAGTGTGGCTCTGTAAGTTCCTTGGGGATCTTGAGGTAGTTCCTGATATGGACAAAGCGATATCACTATACTGTAATAACAGTGTGACGGTAGCTAATGCTAAGGAACCAAGATTTCACAAGAAGAGTAAGCATATTGATCGGAAGTATCATGTGATAAAGGACTTCATTGAGGGCGGGTATGTCACGGTATGCAAGATAGCGTCAAAGGACAATTTAGCTTATCCATTTAGGAAGACACTTATTAGGAAAGTCTTCGAGAGGCATGTGGAAGCTATGGAGATGCGAGATTTGTCATATTTACTTACTTAGTGCAAGTGGGAGATTGTTAAACATGTATGCCATAAGGAGTAAAAATATAATAAATGTTTGGAGACATTTTTATCAATAAAGAATTTATTTATTGTTTATATATCAAATCTTGTCCTTTTTACGTTCATATTTGTCGAATGTATGTTAAGCAAACAATAATCTGAGACTGTTAGTTTACCTTTAAGAATTTGGCGTATAATGGATAGATTATGCTGAAGACATGATTCTTAAGGTGACGGTCTAAATCATAAGATCTGCAATCTAGGGAATAAAGTTGGGCGCTTTATTCATGTAAAGATTGTTATGTTGTCTATATCCTTATTGGGAGATGGTTTGTCTTGACCATCGGAAGTGAACTCCGTGAATAGAAACATTGGCACGTTGTCATCGGTGACAATGTGTTGGATCGAGACATAAAATGAATTAATTTAGATTAATGATTCTGTCTCAAAAAATCGATTCATTTTAGATAATCATTTGAATTGTATCTTAATCCTGAGATGAATAGTGGGTCTATTGTCTTGACTTATGTCTTTTGATGTACCAAAGGTGACACCTACATCTTAATAGTGGTATGCATGCCGGTACGTTGGGGCATGACTTTTGATAATGTAGACTTGTTATTCAAAGCTATGAAATCCTGATGAGACTGTAAAAGTGTACATTTTCTAAGGCTTAAATCATTTATTTACGCTTTTATTTCTCATTAAATTCTCTAATTAATAGCAATTTTGTGTTAATAAGTATTTTTGTGTCTTAGTGTGAAAATATGTTTAAAAATATGTTTTTAGTGTGTTTTTATGTTTAATAGAATTTTTAGTAATTTTTAGAGTCATATCGGTGTGTTAAATAAGTGTCTAGTCTGTAAATAGTCAAAGCCGTAAAAGTAATGCGGTTATTTTATTTTAAGTTTTAGAGTGTTTAATAGTGTGTTTTGAGTTTGTAAATATGTTTTATTATATTTTTAGTAATTTCTAAAAATATTTCCAAGTCATAAAAATTATATCTGTGCCAAACCGTAGGAGACTGGAAATTTTAGGAGTTTTTATTTATTTTTGTGTGTTTTAAGGTAAAATAAATATTTTTGTAAATATTATGTTTGTAAAATAATTAATATTAGTGTGTTTGTGATTTTTAGATTTGAAATCTGGAGGAAAAACGACACCAAAATGGATAAAATCAGACATCAAATGCATTAAGGAGATAAATAAAATTTGAATTTGAAATATAAGGGACACGTGGCATATTTTCAACCTTCAGATCAGCTGCCGATTGAATCTCACCCGTTGGATCGCTGCGAATGTCAGGCCACGCGTCAGCCGAAGAGATGCGTCAGCGCTGACGCATGTCGGAGAAACAGCTTGCTCAGTCACGGATTCCACGTGTCGACCTTTGATTGGCGCGTGCATTACATGCGCCGACAAGCTGCAGAGCGAGTCAGAGGGAATCTTGGCCGGCGTGGAATCTGGTGCGGTCATGTCCACGTGCAGCCACTCTCTTGGCCACTGGATGGGAATACCTAGACTGATCTAACGGCTCTAAAATCTCAGCCCACTGGTCCCATATGGGCCCATTCTTACGCGTATTTGAAGCCATTGGATCGTGAAATTAACGGTCCAGATCAGCTCGGTTTGGTGCTTTCTCATGTCGCGAAGCACAGGATTCTGAAGCTTAAAACGCATACTGAATAGCGAATCTCAGCATGGAAAAAGGAGAGAAAAAAAAGTTGGCATCACTCGAATTTGTCAACTTTGAATAGGAAAAAATGATGATTACATGTAATATACAGTAACTTTTCAAAGGCTATAAATAGCCTCGTATTTCCCATGAAGAACACATCTCCTTCGGGCCTTTGGCCCTTCTTTTTCCTTCCTTTCCTTACTGCTGAGTTAGACTCAGCAGTATCCTTTTAGGTAATAAATAATAATAAAATAATGCTTAAATTAGAGTAGAGTGTCTGGTGAGGCAAAGAGATGATCTTGTATGCATAGTATCTTGGTATGGATTTTAACTCTATATCTGTGTGGTAATGTTTATATTTTGTGGAATAAATTATATCTTTATGTTTTCAATAATTATTGTTGATGTTGTTATGCTGCCAATTTTTACATAAATTCAGTCATGCTTTCTTTATGTAATTTAATTGTGTTGCATAGTTAATATTAATAATAATGAAATAATGCTTAATTTTATGGAATGTCTTTTACTGCAGTATGACTTGTTGTATTGTCGATTCTAGATATTTCATAAGACGAAGTGCTGTCAGAATTAATGTAAAAATTTATTCCACTAAAATATATTAATTTTGATTTGTTAATATCTTTTCTATCCCATAGTTATGTTAATTATAATTGAGTGACAGCTGTTATAATTTTCATAATTAGTGCACCAAATCATTAGTGATAGATGATTATTTTGCTAGTTTTTATAGAAAAACCCTTACTGCATTATGGCTTGCTATATTGTCGATTTAGGTTGACCTATATAATTAGTAAAATGTGCTTGCAATTAATGAGATAAGATATAATAAATCAAATACTTTAGATAATTATTAATTAGAGTTGAAATTTCATATCAGTTGCAAAACATACAAAGGATTTTCCAAGCTTCACCGTTTTAATTTCATTTCTTTTGAATTAAAATTTTGAATAAAAACCACAAAAATATTCATCTCATTTTACTTTTTCCTTTGAAAAAGTGCTTGTTTTTTTGACCGTTTATTTTTAACAATTTACCGAGGTACAAATTTTCATCTCCCTGTGGATACGACAACTTTTCTACACTACATACGTCCGCCGTTTATTACAAAGAATAAACATTTCTTGGGCGTTACCAAATTTTGGCGCCGTTGCCGGGGAGGTGCTGTTACTTTGTCAGATTGCTAAATTAAGTAGGAAACCAGGTAAGTACTTTATCCTTATCTTGTAAATAGTGTAAAAATTGTTATTTTAGTTTGATTATTTAATTAAGTAGGCTACTATTCACAAAGTTACTATTCACATCACTATTCACACACTGTTCACTATTCATAAAAATAAAAAAAAAAATAAAAAAATCATAAAAATTTTATTTTTTTTCGTTTTCTTTGTAAAATATTTATTTTGTGAGTTTTAGGTTTAAATTTAGGTTTTTGCCTTAGAAATAAAATATCATAAAATTTTAGAGTTAGGTTTTTCATAAAATAAATTGTGGTTTTGCGAAGAGTATCCCTTGAGGAAGTTCTGTTTGGATGCTGGTACTGGCTCGGATACCATTCCCATAGCCGGTTAATTTTGGAAACTTTCCTAACACCAGTCATTCCGGGAATGTTGCTCTGACTAGGAGATTGGTTTTTAAGGAGCCTTAGCCCCACCAATCTTTCCTGGGAACATCCTTAAGGTATATAATTCTCAAGATCTATAAAATAACTCAGGTGAGTGCTTTTCATTCACTCCTTTATTCTCCACGGATAAAGAAAAGCTTAGCATTTGTCTTTATCCTTGTAAAAATTAAAATCAAAAATAAAAAAAATATAAAAATAATTAAAAAAAAAACACTTAGGGTTAAAGTTTCAAACTTAGTCGATCTGTTAAGGCTTTAGACTTGAGAAACCCTAGTGAACAATTGCCAAACTCTTTTTCGTATTTTTCATCCTCATCGACCACTTTGTCAAATTCGTTCGCGATGGAGAATTTGAGTGAGAATCCTCAAAGAATGCTGATGAAGGATTTCATTCATCCGACTCGCACTTTAACTCCTTCATGTATTGTGTTTCCATCAAACCTTCCACAACAAGATTTTAAGCCTGGCATGATTCAACTCTTACCAACCTTCTTTGGATTAGAAAGTGAAAATCCTTATGTTCATATTCGTGAATTTGAAGAAGTTGTTGCCACTTTTCATAGCCGCCCTGACATCGCTAATTCCATCAAATTAAAAATTTTCCCTTTTTCACTGAAAGATAAAGCTAAAAGTTGGCTTTATTCTTTAAGACCTCGATCCATTCAATCATGGAATGACATGACATCTGCTTTCTTCTACAAATACTATCCATATCAAAAGACCAACAATCTCAAGAAACAAATTCTGACTTTCTCCCAAAACAATCATGAAAATTTCTACGAAGCATGGGAAAGATTCAAAGATTTGTTGAGTCAATGTCCTCACCATGGTTACGAGAATTGGCGTCTTGTCAGCTTTTTCTACGAAGGACTCACAAGTCATGATCGCCAATATCTAGAAGTGATGTGCAATGGAAAATTTTTACACAAAGATCCTGAAGAAGCCAAGGAATTTCTTGATGAATTTGCTGAAAAAGTTCATCTGTGGGCTGAATTAGATGTTTCTCATAAGCCAACTGAAGTTCATCAATTGAAGCAAGAGGATAGCTACAACCTTAGGGTTCAAGTTGAAAACCTCACAACAGAATTAGAAATCCTCAAAGCAAAGAATGAGAAAGGAAGTCATGTAGTCACAAAAGCTGAACCACAAGGAACAAATTTTGTGAATGAAAGGTTTGACCAACAGCCACTGGACTGTCATATTTATCAGGAAGTGATAGGAGAATATGAGGAACAATGTAATGCCTTAAAGACAAATCATAAGCCTTGTACCCCTTATCCTGAAACTTTCAATCCTGATGGAAGAAACAACTTGAATTTCGACAGGAGGAATTCAAATCAAGAGCAACCATTTGGAAATCAATGGAATGAAGAGGAAATGCACTCAGGAGAAAATGTTCCTCAACATGATTCACACTCGAGCAAATCTCTTGAAGAAACATTACAAGCATTCATTGAGATACAAAGTAAGTCCTGCAAGAACATTGAAGCTGCTTTAACACAAATGACAAAAGAAATTTTGAAATTGAAAGAAAAATGTACATCTCAAGCTCTGGTCATTTTTGAAGGACAAAGCATGATACAAACCTCTAACACTGAAGAGAAGGATGAAGAGGTTAGTCATGTTACTACTCGCAGTGGTAAATCATTGGAAAAATCAAACACCACAGATGCGCGTAAGGAAGAAGATGTTCCAAAAAGAGAAGAAGAAGAAGTGAATAAGTTTCCAGTAGAAGTCCCTTTTCCTCAGGCTCTTCAAACTACTAGGAAAGTGCCAGAAAATTATGAAAACATCTTGGAACATTTGAAGCAAGTTCAAATCGATCTTCCTCTTTTACAAATTCTCAAACAAGTGCCTGCTTATGCCAAAGTGATAAAAGATTTGTGCACTGTGAAAAGGAAACATCATGTCCCAAAGACTGCATTCTTAACTGAGCAACTAAGTGCAGTTCTTGAGCAAAGAGTACCGGTCAAGTACAAAGATCCTGGATGTCCCACAATCACCTGTTACATAGGATCCCATGAAATCACACAAGCCTTGTTAGATTTAGGAGCGAGCGTCAATCTAATGCCCTATTCAATTTACTTGCAACTAGGCCTTGGAGAGATTAAGCCAACATCTGTGGTCTTGCAACTCGCAGACCGATCCATAAAGAAACCACGAGGGATAGTTGAAGATGTTTTGTTACAAGTTGATAATTTTTATTATCCCGTGGATTTTCTCATTTTAGACACTCAAACTGAGGTAGATATAGAATCAAAAATTCCTATCATACTCGGAAGACCTTTCTTAGCTACGGCTAATGCGCTCATCAATTGTCGAAATGGTCTCATGAAAATCTCTTTTGGAAATATGACTCTTGAAGTGAATGTTTTCCATATTGGGAAGCAATTTCAAAGCAATAATGAGTGTTCTTACACTGAAATCATTGATGAAGCTGTTCATGAAGAATTTCAAAAGCGAACCGATGTGCTTGAAGAAATCTTCCAAAGTCCTGATCTTGAAAATCCCGATCCCATTTCTGATATTCCTAAACATTCACTGGACAAAGAAACAAAGTTTTGGCAACCACATTTTGAAAAGCTATTCCCAGAAGGATAAAAGCCAAAACCATCCACTGAAGAAATTCCCAAAATTAAGTTAGCCCAACTTCCTGAAGGACTAAAACACGCATTCTTAGGAGCTGATGAATCTTTTCCTGTTATCATTTCATCCAAACTCGATGAATCACAAGAGCGACGGTTAATTAACATGTTGCGTGATCATAAAAAAGCATTGGGTTGGACAATAGCTGATATCAAGGGTATTAGTCCCTTATTTGTTCCCATCATATTCAATTGGAAGAAGATGCTAATCCAAAAAGAGATCCCCAAAGGAGACTAAACCCAACAATGAAAGAAGTCGTGAGGAATGAAGTTTTGAAACTGTTAAATGCTGGTATCATTTACCCCATTGCGGACAGTAAATGGGTCAGTCCAACTCAAGTTATTCCTAAGAAATCTGGTGTAACTATGATAACAAATGAAAAAGGAGATTTTGTCCCTACAAGAGTTGTCACTGGATGGCGAATGTGCATTGATTATCAAAAATTAAATGCCGCCACTCGAAAAGACCATTTTCCACTCCCATTCATCGATCAAATCTTAGAACGTGTAGCTGGTCATCCTTTCTATTGCTTTCTAGATAGATATTCAGGATATTATCAGATAGAGATAGCATTAGAGGATCAAGAAAAGACCACATTTACATGTCCTTTTGGTACTTTTGCTTTCCGACGAATGTCATTCGAACTTTGTAACGCCCCAGCTACATTTCAAAGATGCATGATGAGCATTTTCAGTGACATGGTTGAGAAGATTATGGAAGTTTTCATGGATGATTTGACTATTTTTGGTAATTCGTTTGATACTTGTCTGCTTAACTTGGAAGCTGTTTTGAAAAGATGTGAAGAAAAAGGCCTTGTGTTAAATTGGGAAAATGCCATTTTATGGTTCCATCTGGCATAGTTCTTGGACATATTGTCTCTGAAAGAGGAATTGAAGTTGATCCAGCTAAGATTGAGCTTATTTCAAACTTGGCCACTCCAAAGACTGTTAGAGATGTTCAATCTTTTCTTGGGCACGCTGGATTTTATAGGAGGTTCATTCAAAATTTTTCAGCCATATCAAGACCATTGTGTAATCTCCTGTTGAAAGATGTTGTGTTTGAATGGACAAAAGAATGTGAAGAATCTTTCCGAACACTGATATCTAAGTTAACTTCTGCACTTATCATGCAATCCCCTGATTGGAGTTTACCATTTGAAGTCATGTGTGAAGCAAGCAATTACGCTTTAGGAGCCGTCTTAGGCCAACGAAGGGAAGGAAAACCTTTTGTAGTGTACTATGCAAGCAAAACCTTGAACAATGCTCAAATGAATTACTCAACCACTGAAAAGGAATTACTTGCTGTAGTATTTGCACTTGATAAGTTTCGTTCATACCTAATCGGGTCACCCATCACCGTTTTCACTGATCATTCTGCCCTTAAGTATCTCTTTTCTAAAAAGGATGCTAAAGCCCGACTTATAAGGTGGATCCTTCTTCTGCAAGAGTTTAATTTGACTATCAAGGACAAGAAAGGAGTTGAGAATGTGGTAGCCGACCACTTATCTCATTTAGAAGTCAATGATTCTGTTGATGGTTCACCAATTCATGATGAATTTCCTGATGAACATCTATTCTCTGTTACCAAGTTACCTTGGTATGCACACATTGTCAATTATTTGGCAACTAGAGAAATTCCATCTGCTTGGAATTTGCAAGACAAAAGAAAGTTTTTGATTGAAGTGCGTAACTTTTACTGGGATGATCCGTACCTTTTCAAATATTGTCGTGATCAAATCATGAGACGTTGCATTCCTGAAGATGAAGTGAATAGTGTCTTAAAATTTTGTCACACTGATGCATGTGGTGGTTATTTTTCTGCCAAGAAAACTGCTGCAAAGATCCTCCAATGTGGTCTTTATTGGCCCACTTTGTTCAAACACACTTATCATTATTGTCGTTCTTGTGAAAATTGTCAAAAGTTAGGTACTCTATCTCGTCGTCACATGATGCCTCTAAACCCAATTATAGCAATTGAAATATTTGATTGCTGGGGAATAGACTTTATAGGACCTTTTCCACCTTCTTCTGGGTACCTATACATCCTTCTTGCTGTGGAGTATGTTTCAAAATGGATTGAAGCTGTAGCATGCCGTACTAATGATAATACAACTGTTATAAAGTTCTTGAAAGAAAACGTGTTATCTAGGTATGGTACGCCACGTGCTATAATCAGCGATCAAGGCACACATTTTTGCAACCATTCTTTTGAAACTTTGATGCGAAAGTACGGCGTGATTCATAAAGTTTCGACTGCCTATCACCCACAGACAAATGGACAAGCTGAGTTAGCAAATAGAGAGATCAAACAAATTTTGGAAAAAATAGTGAATCCTGATCGAAGAGATTGGTCCTCACGTCTTCAAGATGCACTCTGGGCATACCGCACAGCTTACAAAGCTCCTTTAGGAATGTCTCCCTATAGGCTCGTCTTTGGAAAAGCCTGTCATTTACCTGTAGAACTTGAACATAAAGCTTATTGGGCTATTAAAGCTCTCAACTTTGATCTTAGTGCTGCAGGTATTGAACGGAAGCTTCAACTCTCTGAACTTGAGGAATTAAGGAATGATGCTTACAACAGTTCACGGATTTACAAAGCAAAAATGAAAGCATTCCATGACAAACAAATTTTGAGAAAGAACGTTGAGCCAAATCAACGGGTTCATCTTTATGAATCTCGTCTTCACCTTCATCCTGGTAAGTTAAAATCACGATGGACAGGCCCATATATTGTGAAACAGGTTTTCCCTAATGGTGTTGTTGAAATTGAAGATCCATCCGATGGAAGGATACTCAAAGTAAATGGCCAGAGATTGAAAAGCTACATAGAACGGATAACTGAACCTGAAGAAGTCACTCTTATGGCTCCAATTTATCAACCATGAGTAGTTTTCTGTTTATTCGCTTTTAAATATTTATTTTTGTTGTTTGTTTTCTTATTTGTTTTGCTTATTTTCTCATATAAAAAAAAAACTTTGAAAGTTGAAAATAAATATCAAAATTAATTCTTGCAGAATAGCTGAGATTAAGGAGGTTATAATCAATTGTGATTAGTAAATACTTTATATTTGCGGCCTCTTGAGACGAATTTGAAGAATTTGTGTAAAAATATGATTTTGGACTTTCGAAAAAAAAAATAATAATAAATAAATAAATAAATAAAATAAAGTCTAGGGAATCTGACTTTAAAAGACCCAATTTACAATATAGTGTTGTGTGTTTTGTTAGTTTTTAGTTTTTGGTTTGTTAGTTTACCACAGATCATCTCTGCAGCTGTGCTGATTCAGGTAATATTTTTTGCTGCTCTCACTATTTTTATTCTTTTAGGGTAATATATATTTTAGGTTGGGGGGAGAGGGTTGTGCTTAAAGATTGTGCTTCAATGTTGTGCCAAAATTTTTTGATTCTTGTCCATATTTTTTATTTTGCTCCAGATTCTTGTACATTTTTCACTTTTGTGTGTTAATTTTTGTGTGGGTCATAAAATTAAAAAAAAAATGTTTTGTAAATATTAGTTTTTTAGTAATTAATGTGCTATTATTTTGTTTTGATTTTTGAATTTCATATTAATGTAATATTATTTTTCTATTCTTTGAATTATTTAATTTTATACACTTTCAAAACTTTAGTTTTATTTAACATTTTTATGTGTTTATTTTTCAAAGTGTTTGTAAGCCATTCTTTTCACACACTCACTATAATGCTTAATTGTGGTGGTAAGTCCAAGCTTTGAATATTTGAGTTTTGTTATTTTGTGAAGATGAACAATTAAAGGCAGCAATATTTCAAAAAAAAAAGAAAAAAAAGAAAAAAAGGCAAATAAAAAAAAGAAAAGAAAAGAAGAAAGAAAAAAAATGATTGTAAATAAATAAAGTGTGTAATAAATAAAGTTGGATAAGTTTGGTTTCGTAGCATCTTTAGCTCGAGTAAGTAAGTTCTAAGGGGTGCTTCAACACCTAGTACCTTAGACCAATTGGTCTGGGAGTTACTAACCCAAAACTCATTAAATGGGTTATGGAGAAAGCTTAAGGGAGCCAAACATTACACTATCCACAGTTGTAAAGTTTGTAAGTATTTGTATCTTTTGTTTCTGCTTTTTAATTATTCTTGTAAATAAATTTGAAGTGTTGTTGTATGCATGAGTGATTTGAAGCAAAATATCATAATAATTTTATTCTTAGTGTTGGATGAAACTTCATAATTATACATTATCTATTTTTGCACTAAGTTTGGCATATATACATTTTGTTAAATAGCATATAAATTGTTCAAATAAAATTTTAGTTTTGTTAGTTTATCTAGTTAGATAAGTGAAATTATAGTTAAATGGTTTCCATTTTATGATTATGCAATATATCATTTCAAAATTATATCGCTTTAATTGCTAGAGACTAGCAATAAGCTGGTTGGGGGTGTGATGAGACTATAAAAGTGTACATTTTCTAAGGCTTAAATCATTTATTTACGCTTTTATTTCTCATTAAATTCTCTAATTAATAGCAATTTTGTGTTAATAAGTATTTTTGTGTCTTAGTGTGAAAATATGTTTAAAAATATGTTTTTAGTGTGTTTTTATGTTTAATAGAATTTTTAGAGTCATATCGGTGTGTTAAATAAGTGTCTAGTCTGTAAATAGTCAAAGCCGTAAAAGTAATGCAGTTATTTTATTTTGAGTTTTAGAGTGTTTGATAGTGTGTTTTGAGTTTGTAAATATGTTTTATTATATTTTTAGTAATTTCTAAAAATATTTCCAAGTCATAAAAATTATATCTATGCCAAACCGTAGGAGACTGGAAATTTTAGGAGTTTTTATTTATTTTTGTGTGTTTTAATGTAAAATAAATATTTTTGTAAATATTATGTTTGTAAAATAATTAATATTAGTGTGTTTGTGATTTTTAGATTTGAAATCTAGAGGAAAAACGGAGCAAAACGACACCAAAACGGATAAAATCGGACATCAAATGCATTAAGGAGATAAATAAAATTTGAATTTGAAATATAAGGGACACGTGGCACATTTTCAACCTTCGGATCAGCTGCCGATTGAATCTCGCCCGTTGGATCGCTGCGAATGTCAGGCCACGCGTCAGCCGAAGAGATGCGTCAGCGTTGACGCATGTCGGAGAAACAGCTTGCTCAGTCACGGATTCCACGTGTCGACCTTTGATTGGCGTGTGCATTACACGCGCCGACAAGCTGCAGAGTGAGTCAGAGGGGAATCTCAGCCGGCGTGGAATCTGGTGCGTTCACGTCCACGTGCAGCCACTCTCTTGGCCACTGGATGGGAATACCTAGACTGATCCAACGGCCATAAAATCTCAGCCCACTGGTCCCATTTGGGCCCATTCTCACGCGTATTTGAAGCCATTGGATCGTGAAATTAACGGTCCAGATCAGCTCGGTTTGGTGCTTTCTCATGCCGCGAAGCACAGGATTTTGAAGCTTAAAACGCATACTGACTAGGGAATCTCAGCATGGAAAAAGAAGAGAAAAAAAAGTTGGCATCACTCGAATTTGTCAACTTTGAATAGGAAAAAATGATGATTACATGTAATATACAGTAACTTTTCAAAGGCTATAAATAGCCTTGCATTTCCCATGAAGAACACATCTCCTTCAGACCTTTGGCCCTTCTTTTTCCTTCCTTTCCTTACTGCTAAGTTAGACTCAGCATTATCCTTTTAGGTAATAAATAATAATAAAATAATGCTTAAATTAGAGTAGAGTGTCTGGTGAGGCAAAGAGATGATCTTGTATGCATAGTATCTTGGTATGGATTTTAACTCTATATCTGTGTGGTAATGTTTATATTTTGTGTAATAAATTATATCTTTATATTTTCAAAAATTATTGTTGATGTCGTTATGCTGCCAATTTTTACATAAATTCAGTCATGCTTTCTTTATGTAATTTAATTGTGTTGCATAATTAATATTAAAAATAATGAAATAATGCTTAGTTTTATGGAATGTCTTTTACTGCAGTATGACTTATTATATTGTCGATTCTAGATATTTTATAAGACGAAGTGCTGCCAGAATTAATGTAAAAATTTATTCCACTAAAATATATTAATTTTGATTTGTTAATATCTTTTCTATCCCATAGTTATGTTAATTATAATTGAGTGACAGATGTTATAATTTTCATAATTAGTGCACCAAATCATTAGTGACAGATGATTATTTTGCTAGTTTTTATAGGAAAATCCTTACTACATTATGGCTTGCTATATTGTCGATTTAGGTTGACCTATATAATTAGTAAAATGTGCTTGCAATTAATGAGATAAGATATAATAAATCAAATACTTTAGATAATTATTAATTAGAGTTGAAATTTCATATCAGTTGCAAAACATACAAAGGATTCTCCAAGCTTCACCGTTTTAATTTCATTTCTTTTGAATTAAAATTTTGAATAAAAACCACAAAAATATTCATCTCATTTTACTCTTTCCTTTGAAAAAGTGCTTGTCTTTTTGACCGTTTATTTTTAACAATTTGCCGAGGTACAAATTTTCATCTCCTTGTGGATACGACAACTTTTCTACACTACATACGTCCGCCGTTTATTACAAAGAATAAACATTTCTTGGGCGTTACCAAATCCATAGCTCCTTTTCAAGAGTAGTGATATCCTCTTATATGCGTTATCCTGTAATTGAAAAATTGAAGCGCTCAACCATTTGGATACATAGGTGTAATTGATTGGTATACTGTCTTTGGATAGTAAGTTTTTTGATGATGAGATAATAGAACGTAAGATAAAAATAATCGAGAAAGTAAGACAGAACTTGTCCTTAAGCTGATTATGGATAATCATATGGGGATACGATACACTATGATATGTCATGGAGACTTAGCTATACGGGTTTCGTAATTCTATGTAATTCGAGAGTGCAGCTCCAAGCTTTTAGTGGAGTAGCATTGGAGTTGATAATTATGAAATGTATATCTGGGATATTGAGTTTCGTAATTATCAGGAGCTTGAACTATATAGTTCATTTGGTCCCCTTTGCTAGCTCATAATATCCTGTAACGATGCGGCGTGTTCTTCCAATAATTGGTAGCTTATATCAGATTTATTAGATTGGTTAAAATTTAGAAGAATCAGATAATTCATGTCTGTTTATCAGTTGAATTAATTTTGTGATAAAATTAATCCAAGATAAACTTATGGAATTATCAGGATTGGATAATTATTGTCTGTTTATCGGTTGATTTAATTTTGAATAAATTAAATCAAGATAAACTTGTAGAATTATTAGGAATTCATTTATTTTCCTAGAGATTATCTAGATAAAGTTGTTTTAATTAGATAACTTTTCTATTGGGTTATTTAAATTAAAACTGAGACTTTATCTTATAGAATCTCGGGTGGAAAATAAAAGATTCACTGAGATATTAATCCGCAGTTCGACATGCTGATCCTCAAGTTTGGCCTGCCGATGGAGCATGTTCGGCCTGCCGATCATCCTGATCGGTATACCGATGAGCGAAGGATAAGATCACGCGTTTTTACGCTGATCTTATCAGATATTGATCCGAATTTGATTTTGATTCAAATTTTGAGACTTAATCTGATAAGGACTGACCCTAGACACAACCTCTATAAATAGGAAGTAAGTTTTAAGACTTAGTCAGATCAATTGAGAGATTAAGAGTGATACTCTACTGGTGAGAATTTAGAAACTCCTTAAGAGCTCTTGTTCACAAATCACGAACACTTGCTTTGGGTTCTCTCAATTGGTTGGAAGGAGAGTCACCTAGAGGAAGAGCTATACGTGTGAGCTCACACTCACTCTGATTGTGGATAGAGAATAGCAAAGAAGGCCAGTTGGTTGAGGTCCTTCTAGAACGTTACTTCTCTTCACTGATTGCAAGAGCTTTTCGGCATTCAAAGGTTAGTAAGATCCGGTTAATTTATGCATATAGCAAGTCAAACTTGTGTTTTAGAAAATACTCTGATATAAAATTTTTAAAATTTCACTGCGTACTATTTTTCCAACACCAAGCACATCTCGTGCTCGTGTCGTGCCGTGCCGTACTCGTGCTTGTGCTCGTGCCCGTGCCGTGCTCATGCTTTTATCATGCCTGGCACAATAGACTATTGAACTAGTCTATTAAGCCATTTGCCTATTCTAATTCTTTTTTTTTTTTCTGCATTAAAATTATTTTTAATCACTTTTCAAGTAAAAATGTTATATAAATAAAATAAACTTCATATTTTATCACCAAACAAAAGAACTTGATTGCACTTAAAATTCAATACTCAACTAAAAAACTTAAGATGAAATCAATTAATTATGTTTATGGAGATTGTAATTTTTTTTCAAATAGAGAAATATGTAACATTATTATTACAACTATTATGCTCAATAGACTATATCGTGCAGTGCTCATGCTTTTTGTTGTGTCGTGTCGTGTCTTGCCCGACCCACTTACCTAAGACTATAAGCCTGGAATGGCCTACCATCTCGTGTCCTACTTAGCCCAGCCCAATATAACTTGGTGCCGTGTCATGTTATGCCTAAAATTTTTCATGCTATGCCCTCGTGTTTCTTGGGCGGTCCAATTGACATCTCTAACTAGGAACAGTAAAAGCGGTGATAATAAGTTATATTTATGACTATATAAAGATTTTTAGCTTCAATATATGCATACTTGTAGAATGGATATATACACATAGATTCCTTCAGAAAATGTGTGAGTATATATAAGCCTTCACAAAGTATGTATTAAAAAAAAAAAAGGTCCTTGTAGGAGGACATACACACACACACACGAAGGACATAAATGTTATTTCAAAAGCTAGTAATAGTATAGCAAAAAGTTAATTACGGTAGATTTTCGTAATTGCATGTTCCTTTGACCTTCCATTTGGGATCTTTTTAATTTCTTTATTGTTTGTTTCATGTTTGTTAATTCTTTTAATCTTATTTTCTAATTTCAAAAAGTTGATGACAAATGTCAGTCCTAATAGTAAATTAAACATGATTAGATTCTCAAATGTAATCTACCTACTTTAAAAAAAAAAATTCCAACTACAAAAATAAGTTTTTTAAAAATAAAAGCGTACCCCTAGCGTGTGTACTTTGAAAACACATTGGTAAACTATCTTAATAAAAAAATATATGATTGGTAATTCATATAATAATTGCACCTTATCATGTGTTGAGTACATTTCATAAGGATCCATTACTATAATCAAATTTACAAAGTACATAATTGAGTAATTCATATAATAATTGCATGTTATTATATGTTGAGTACATTTCATAAGGATCTATTACCATTAGGATAGATGCCCATAAAATATAATGGATATATATATAAATAAATAAAGTGAATTTATTCATTATATTTGCATGTATGTTTTTTGAATACTTCAAAAATATCATGACTATGTGACTTTAAATATTGTATATAAGCCTTATGTGCAAGAAGATAATATATAAAGATGATAGTTAAAATGGTCAATAGCATATACTTAATCACTACAATTAATTATTCAATTAAAGTATAGAATCTTTAATTGAGCGTTAATAGTGCATGTTAAGAATGGAACGGTCTTATCCGAACAATTATTGTAGTAAGCTATTAAATGAGTGTATTGTACATAATGAGATTATGTAGGATAGGGACATGATGAGATATGAATAGCTAATAATTTCTGTTAAATATATAAAGTTTTAATCACATCAACTAATAGTCATATATAAGATGCTCTTAATCCTGAATTATCAGCAGACTTCTATTTATGGATATATGTCTTTTGACTTACTCGGTACGGATTTTAAGATCAAATTTATTCCTTGTCTCTTGCAGACATGATGAACTAAATAGCCGAGAATATTAATATTACAAGATAGAATCCATTCATTCCCTAACGAGAATTAGATAAATAATTCTTTTGAGCATTGATTCGGAGCTTGAATAATAAAAGCGCTCAATTCAAGATTAAGTTTATGAATTTATTATTCGTTAGAGAATTAATTACACTTAAGGATAAAGAAGTAATTAGAGAGGTTAACGTATTTTACCTAGCTTTAATTATGAATTATTTATAAAGTATCTACTTATATATAGTGACTATATCAAATGAACAATTCTAAAAAATGAGTAATTAAATATTTGTAATTTCAAGAGTACAATTCCAAGTATTTAGTGGAGTTATATTGGAATTAATAAAAGAGTAATATATTAACCAAAGATTTTAATTAATATGTTGGTTTTATTGAGCTTGAAGTTATGGGTCTGTTAGTCCTATCGCCATCCTTGTAAACACTACTTGGATTTGTGGAATTATTGCTTTAAATAATTAATTTAGAATTATGAAATTCTAAATTAAATATCACTCAAAATAAAATTAATTATGAATTAATTTTTATTTATTAAATAATTAGGTTGTTTACTAAATAAAATAAAATGATTAATTTTGAAAATCACACATTGGGTGGGTCCCACTATGTGTGGTGCCTACAGTGGGAGTGTCACTCCCACTATGTGTGGCACCTAAGTAGAAATAAGAAAGTCCTCTTGTGCACATCAAAGCTTGTTTGCAAAGTTTCTATATTTAGTATTTTTAATTTTGAATATATGTGATTTAATTCAAATATAGAAGGTTTAATGTGGAGACAAATGAGATTAGGTTTCAAGCAAAATTTCTCTTTCTTTTTCTCTAAATTGGCACCACACACAGATATGGTATTTGTGTGTGTATGGCACGTATCAAACATGAGAATGAGAAAGTTATGTCTGTTATTTTAATTAAATATTTCATATTAAAATTAAAATAAAGATATTTTTTTAAGTTGATTAGCTCTATTGTTCTCTATAAATGGAGTCCTCCTCTATTCTTTTAGGCACACACTTGTGAGTCTTGGAGAGAATGTGAGTACTCTGCAAAAAAACACTCATCTTTGATATCACAATAGACATTACCATGGATATTGTTGGTTATTGGCCAGCATCACGTATAGTTTCGGTTTGTATCACAAAGAATATCAACAGTTGCCTACTTGTATCTTAAAAGTATATTTGATATTTCAAATATAACAAGATGAATGTGTCATTTGGAAACCCAGTTTTAATAGTTGTTCTAACTAATAAAAGTTTAAAGATCTTATATGCTATAATGTAAAACTCTTGCATGTTACAATACTTAAATGGTATTTGATATGGTGGTTAGAATGGTTGGTTAAAACTGTTTTTACTGTAATATATAAAAGTTTTATACTGCAGTAATTTTTTTTATTTTTATTATAATATATAAAAATTTTATATTATTTATAATAAAAAAATAATATAAACTATGATCTGAACCGACCTATCACACACTTCATTAAACTTAAAACCTCATTTGTCACACACTCCATTAAACTTAAAACCTCAGTTTGAGCTGAAGTTTTAAATTGCCTAAAAATAACGTGGCGTTCTAGCAAAAGTCAATTCAATTTTGGTACACGACATTTCTGTAGAGTCGGTGGCAATGCTGTGAGAGACTGTGAGAGACAAATAAAAATTACTAACAAAAAAAAGGGGGAAGTCCTGTTGATTGTATTATTTTCTTTTTTTCCCGAAAGAGAAAGACATGCATCTGCCTTGCCTGCCTCCAGTTTGAAAATGATTTCTTCACTTATGGCAAATAGAAAATAGAAAATATTCTTGTAAAACCCAAAACCCCGAGCACAAGACAAGAAAACAAAGAAAGAAGAAGAGAGAAACATACGCCAAAACCCCAAAAATGAGCTCCCTCAAAGCCCTCAGATCTCTCAAACACCTCTGCAATTC
Organism: Artocarpus heterophyllus; assembly: GCA_025403435.1. Lineage (NCBI taxonomy): Eukaryota > Viridiplantae > Streptophyta > Magnoliopsida > Rosales > Moraceae > Artocarpus > Artocarpus heterophyllus. Next base: position 139,767 of record JAJQZP010000219.1, on the reverse strand, counting down.
CCAAGCCGCCAATCTCTCAACTTGTTCTTCCTCGATTCTCTTCAACAGATCTTCCGCTCTTTCTCCGCCGTCCCAATTCTCTCTCACCGCCGTCCGCTACCTCCGCACCGCTCGCGATGCTGGCTCCAGGTGATACAATTCTTCCTCCCAGTTCCCGATTTGATTTTCGTGGATTTTTGTGATTTTTCGGAGCTAATTTTAGGGCTTTTTTTAATGTTGTTGCAGAATGTATGAGATTACGCCTCCGGTGAATTGGGGAATCCGGATTGTTCCCGAGAAGAAGGCTTACGTTGTCGAGAGATTTGGAAAATACGTCAAGACTCTGCCTTCGGGAATCCATTTCTTGATTCCTTTGGTCGATCGGATTGCCTATGTCCATTCCTTGAAAGAGGAGGCCATTCCCATCCCCGACCAGTCCGCCATTACCAAGGACAACGTCAGCATTTTGATTGATGGGGTTCTTTACGTTAAGGTAATAAACGAAGCCTTTTTGGGCATTGTTTTCAGTTTTGAGGCTTTATTATTTGGTTAATGGGTCTTATTGTTTCTCAAAAATATCTGAAACAGGAATATGATCAGAAATGAAAGAGGTCTAATGTCAGTGAAGCACCAACTAAAGGAAAAGGATAACGCTTAAAATGAGATATGAAAATCTTTGATAAAACATAGGATCAGAATTAATATAGAATTTCTGAACATTGTTTCTTGTTTTTGTATGGGTATGATGTGCAGATTGTGGATCCTAAGTTGGCTTCTTATGGGGTTGAGAATCCTATATATGCGGTTATTCAGCTTGCGCAGACCACGATGCGTAGTGAGCTTGGTAAAATCACTCTTGACAAGACATTTGAGGAAAGAGATACTCTTAACGAGAAGATAGTTGTGAGTTTTCTTTATCCCTTTCTTTTCTTCCTTTTAGTGCTTCTCGTTTTTTAAGCTCAAACCAATTTTCCTGGGGGAAAAAAGGAAAAATAACCGTTGGTTGTGTATGAAGATTAGAAATTTGGCACACATGACATGGTTGATCTGTTCTAATTGGGGAGCTGGGAGCATAATCTTGATTTGTTTCTTTGTAATAATGGTTGAGAAATTCCATTGAAAAATTGGTAACGGCAGTAAGAGAATGCAATATGAGTGCTTTGGTTTGACCTTTGCTGGAGTTCTTCATCACTGACATTTTATTTGTACCTATTATAAAGTGAGAGAGATAAATAACACATGGCTGGCTTGTAGGATGTGCCTATGTTTCACCGTTTGGGCCATGGACTATATTTATACATTTGACAAGTGATGCTAATAGAAGCGTAGGCTGTAATCGTAACTTGAATGAGGAAGTCATTTTCCCATATGTTCGTATTTTGTGGAACTTGGTATACTTTCTGTTTTTCTCAATTGTGTGATTGTTTTTTAATATAGATTGAACTAAATTTATACTTTCTGAAGTCTCTAGAGCCTTGATAATACGAGGACCAATTAAAGAATGTTGCAATGGCATCGTGTTGCAGGAGGCCATTAACAAGGCTGCAAAAGAGTGGGGCCTGGAGTGCCTTCGCTATGAGATAAGTATGTTGCTTTTTGGCCAGTGTTCTCTTCTATCGCATACTTTGTTTATATTCATAGAGTTTTGTTCCTAATGAAATTTTCTTTACACCCTTTATCCTTCTCCAGGGGATATATCACCTCCTCGTGGGGTGAGGGCAGCTATGGAGATGCAAGCAGAAGCAGAACGCAAAAAGAGAGCTCAAGTTCTCGAGTCAGAAGGTAATGAAGTTAGTTTTATATTTTGGTTATTTCTCTGTGGTAACCTTTAGATGTGGTCATCACAGATAGGAGTGATTCCTTATCTGCATTTTCTTGAAGTGACATAAATATTAATTGTTTTTGGATTCCAGAGCCATATCCATGTTTGTAAAGTTGGTATCTTTAATCTTACACAGGAGAAAGGCAGGCCAACATCAATATTGCAGACGGGAGAAAAAATGCTGTGATCTTAGCTTCAGAAGCTGCAAAGATGGATCTGGTCAACAGAGCCCAAGGCAAGTCATGATCTGTATATTATCTAATCCTAAATATGTAAGTAGCATGAATATACAACTTCTTTGGGCTGCTGAGGGCAATGCTTCTAATTAACATATCTTTAAGCAGTGATGCCAGTCTGTTGTGTAATAATCACATAGTCTACTCTACTGTAATGTGTCAAAAATATATATAAAGAACGGTGGAAAAAGGAGGTCTGTACGATAGGATGCTTTAAAAGGGTGTTACACGTTTTGGTCTTGGAAGAAATATGTGGGAAAAATAATTTACTTTTTGATTTGATATTAGCACTGGTTGGTTCTCGGAATTCATGAGGGTATAAGCCTGAAGGGTGGAAACAAGAAATACTCTTGTATTCTTCTATTTTGCGTATATACTTCTCCAATTGATTTCTGGTTTCTTATTTCTTCCACAGGAGAAGCGGAAGCCATCCTTGCCAAAGCAAGAGCAACTGCTGAAGGTCTTGCCCTTGTGTCTAAAACCCTTAAGGACACTGGAGGAGTAGAGGTAGGCCATTTAAATTTTAATCCCTTCTAGAGAAGTGCTAGTTGCACTCTCTTTCTCTCTCTTTTACACTCTCCATTCGCTATTTGACACGTGGACTTCACTATTTTACTTTTTGTTTAAATAATAATTTATAATATTAGTAGATTCTACGTGTTGGCAGTAATTGGAGAGCGTAAAAGAGAGTGTTGCTGGCACTCCTCTCCCTTCTATTCATAACCTAGGAATTTTCAAATTTTTGCTTAGATGCTAAATCTTTACAAGCTGCTCTTACCAAAGCATAGAGCTGGTCCTGTACAGCTTGTGTTTCCTTGGCTCAAAACCAATTTTGATATTCTATAACGTTTAATGATACCATAGGCAAATTTTTAAACTCTAATTTTTTTTTCTGAGACGATTACGAGTGACCTGTTTCCTGCTTTTAGGAGACATTTGTTTGAAGGAATTCATACTTGAACAGCGTCTCTACTTCCAACTATGGAAGCCCACCTATTTTGTTAGTTCTTTCCTTGCAAGTTGCAATATTTATCTCCTCATCGTATGAGCATACATTTTTAACTTGTTTAGGTGACAGGCTTTTTTTCAGAAGCTTTGCTGTGTTTAGGTGGTCTGGAGTGTGTTACTTACCATGTATCAACTAAGTTTCGGTTGTATATGGCAGTTATAATTGTATTACTGTAAGATAGTAGTTATAAACAAAACAAATTACTGTGGGAATTAACATTATGGTCTCATTTGCAGGCAGCAAGTTTGAGAATTGCTGAACAATACATTCAAGCCTTTAGTAACATTGCCAAGGAGGTGAAAATTGATTCATTGAAAGTTTTACTTGATCAGTCACCTGCTTAATTAACTTATTGGCGGATTGCTCTCTTCTCACTTATCCTTTTATCATAATATTGCTACAACAGGGCACAACAATGCTGCTTCCAAGCTCAGCTTCCAATCCTGCCAGCATGATGGCTCAAGCTCTCACCATGTACAAAAGCCTAATTGGCAATGTTCCCAAGAAATTACTTCATAAAACACCCGCTGGGACGGCAGAAGACGTAAAGGGTGATGATCACTCTGAAGAAATTGGGGATGAGAGCATCAATGCCGCTAGAGCACCGAGAACATTCCACCACCGTGAAGAAGAAAAACCTACATTTTCGCTTCAGAGTCCCAAGGAAGTATAACAGGGTTGATCCCATCAAACTTCACCAAATTAAGCCAAAATGTCGACTCCTTGTTCCGTCAAGAGTTTCTTCTGATTCCTTCGAAGAAAAAGCTGAAGGTGTTATTTGTTAGTAGTGACTTTTAGGATGCTTATACTTCATTTTTCGGCAAAGGGTAGAACTTGTCCATGTTTTTTTGAGAAAAGCAATGCTGTACCTTTCGCATTTTCAATAACAGATGAACAGATGCAATGTCATATATAGAATTTGAACATTTTTCACAAAAACATTTCTTTGTTCTTTCATCCATCCTACTCTTCTTCTCGTACTTCTGAGTTGCTTGTATACCTTTCTTAATCCATCATCACCCGTATAATTGGAACATAACGCTGCTACATATAATATATGCTCCTTAAAACATCATTTAACGACAAGTGGTATGAACTGGAAGCGGCTCTATCACAAAGACACGATCCACAACTCTCGTTTTGCAATTGGACCCAAATTTCGTTAAAGAGTAGTAGAAAGGTCGTGCTTTGTTCCATGTTGTAGATTCGTTTAACATAAAAATAGATAAATAGTTCGGTTGATCTCTAACAGTTTGGTCCCAATCTTTTTGTTTTTGATTTAACTGGGCCTAATCATTAAACAAAAAAAATATGCAATTTGGTATAAAAAATGTTTTGACCACTTTAGTAAAAAATGTTTTCCCATTCTTACCCACCCAATCATGACAGGACCAAAAAAAAAACTCAGATCTAAAGAAAAGAACCTCCACCCAATGAGCTTCCTCCTCCCCTGCCGGAAGCTTCCTCCTCCCTCGACCGACGCTTCTTGTTGCCGAGGGAAGGATCAGAGCTCAAAACTTGGTAACAATTGAACTAACCATAACGAGAAATTTATCTTTGCCCATTTTCCATTCAACAAGAAGATAACAAATGAGAAAGCTTTATCATTGAAAAAAGGTCGATAATCATTTTTTTTTTTTTTTAAAATTACAATACATGCCCAAATTATTGTTATGAAATTAAAATCTAACACAATATTCATAATATCTTAAAAATATCCTTAATGATATAGTAATGATCTTAATGATATTACATATTATATTATATAATTATATATAAATAATTTTAATGATATCATTATGAGACATTTGTAAAACTTTTATAAATTAAAGTCATATTTCAATTTAATAAACGTAATTGGTCAATTATCTCATTAACTTTTTTTTTTTTTTTGGTTCCTACTTGCGTATAGCAATTATTAAAAAACCCAATCTACCATCTTAACTGGAAAGTTCACAGCTTGATCATATTCAAATTCAACCAATACAATGCTCCTTATTTAGTTCATTTTTCTGAGAGTCTGAGCATAGCATTTAATATAAAACTAAAAGTACTAGAATTTATATGAACCATCAATCATCTGAATCCCAATATTCAATAGAACGTGTACACCAAAAGAATTTGGAATCTACAAAAAGATTACATGATACACATAAATCCAGTAAAAAAGGCCGCGAAAGCTCCGTTCATGTACACACATCGATACACAAATCTTCTGGTTCTCTCACTACAATGATACAAACGGCAAAGAATTTTAAGATAAATCTATAGTATAGCTGACCTCGTATGAATGAATAGATTTCCAAGAATCACAGAAATCAATCAGAAAACTCCGAACAAGACGGAAAATCCGAGGACGATGAGCCAGACAATGTGCACCAAAAGCAAAGCCTGAGCGGAGAGAGGAGCAGAACCGCCATTGCCGACCTCACAAAACCCTAACTTGGCGACCTTGGTGCCGGCACAACGGGCGTCGGCGCAGCCGCACCAATAGGTGACGCCGTCGACGCCGCAGACGGGGTCGGTCCGGAAGCATTTCACGGGGCAGGACGGCGGGCGATACAACCACTCGCCGCAGGGATCGGCGTCGGCGTCGGAGGGCAATCGGATGGCGGAGAATTGGTCGTCGGATCGGACGGCGGGGAAGGAGGAGAGGAAGAGGAGGAGGGTGGTGAAGATGACGAGGGTTTGGAGGAGAGAGATGGGAGGGTTGGAGTTGAATTGGCGGTTCATGGCTGGAATTTGAGAAGGGGAGAGGGAGAAAGATGCGAGCTTTCGATCAGAGAATGAAAGAAAGCTCGCGAAATTGGGGATAGGGAAATTCTAGGGTTTTGGGATTGGGGGTAAAAAAAAAGGCGAGGAATTTGATGGGAAATCAATCAGAGTTTGATGATGAGTTCCCGTAAATGGGTGAGATGACTCCGTCATTGGGATTTCCAGAATGCCTTTGGAAAGGGCATTGGAACGTTGTCGTTGTTGTTTGGCTTTCGCTGTTTGTTGGGGCCCACTTGCTGCCTTTCTTCGTTGGCCAACTTCGATCAAATAAATATATATTTTTTTGAAAAGGAATATTCTCTCTTTCTTTTGTCTGCCTCTTGTTTTTGCGCCTTGCATTTTGGGATTATTAAAACCATAGCAAAACGACGATGACGACGGGGCCCAGACCAAACAACGACACCTAAAAAGTGTTTTCTGTGAATGGCTTCTTCTCCAAGCCGGACCGAGCCATAGCCTAAAGGTAGTGACTTTCTTATAATTTCTAGGGCTATTTTTATTTTTATATCTTGCATTTTAAACTTATCAAAAAATTATATCTTATATTTTAAGTTTTGCTATTTCATAGCTTTATATTTTAAATTTATGTTAAATTTTTATCTTTTTTTGGTTAACAATTAATTTTGACTACAAAAGACCTAAACACCCTTAAAGAAAAAATGAACAACATATTAAAAATTTTGAGAAAAAGCTAAAATTTTCAAAATATGAAGGATGTTTAAATATTTTATACCATTAAAGTTAAACTTTAACCTGAAAAATATATAAATTCAACATAAATTTAAAATGTGAAGGTATAATAAAATTGAAGTTCAAAATACAAGGTATAAAGTTATGAAAACCTCAAAATATAAGGTATAAAAATAAAAATATCCCTAATTTTTATTAATATATATATTTTTTGCATTATGAAATTAGTTATTTTTTTATAATCAAAATAAATTTCGACCAAGAGAAAGATAGAGATTTTGTATAAATTTGAAACTTAAAGTTATAGATGTGCAATAATTCAATATATATAGCTTAATTTTTTGTTGACCTTAAAATATAGGGCATAATTAAATAAAATAATTCTTAAATTTTTTTTATGAGATACAATATTGAAATTAAAAGTTGGCATTGCTATTATTAAGTTTCTTAAATTTTCTTAATTTTTTTTATTAAATGTTATATGAAAAAAAAAAATCTATACTGATAAGATTTAACTCTTATTTATTCATCAATTTTTGTTTTTTAATTTGTTATGATTTTAATTTTATTTCACTGTTAAAAACTATATCTAATTTGATTTGATGGTTGATAGTTGTGTCCTGCTGACAAGTTCTAAAATGAAAAAGACAAGTTAAATAATCCTACCACAAAATTCTCAAATTTAAAAGATATGTTATTTTTTTCACTACTCTAACCAAAAATACTTGGGCTATATCTTTACATAAAGAAATTTCCTAACATGTGATCCCATAATATAGGGGACCAAGCTTTGATTATTTGGTTGGATAAAGATCTTTTATTTTTTGTACAGATTGTAACAAGGACTTGCAAATTGCAAATATGCCTTGGTTTAGGCACTTCAAGACGAATGGTAGAAAATAGCCACTGCCAACCACAAGCCCCAAAGAAACTAACTGTCATAACTAACTCTCACCCCTATGTTAACCACCTTGAAATTCGCCACACAAAACTCCTCTATGTCCATATTAAGTAAAGCAGCTTAGCAGTGCACGTACATTTGACCACAGAAACCAAAAACGCCAGGCTGATGACCTCTTTCAGACCAACAAAATCCTCCTAAATATCAGAACCTGCTTAGCCTATATTACCCCCATTCCCTCACTCTTTCCTACTACCTCAAAATCTGCCCTTTATATTTTCATAGCACAAGAGAAATCAAAAATTCCCTTTACCTTAACCTCCAAGGCTCGCTCAATCGTCCCAACAAATTTCTCATCAATAATGGGAGGCTGCACGAGCAAGCCCAAGGAGTTGGACGTCCGCCCTGACTCAGTCCCCGGCGAGGCTCCTGCCAGCCCCAAACAAGCTGAGGTACAAGAATCTGTTGCTCAAGTATCTATCTCCAAACCTTTAGCCTCTTTTCTTTTCATTTTCTCATTTGTTTCAATTTCGCCTTTTTGTTAGCATTGTTTTGAGAGTTGCAGAGCCACAGTCCCTATACAATTCAATAAGGACATGTGTCTCAGGTTGCAATGTTATAATATTTTTTAAATAGGGATGAAATTATAATTTTTTTTATATCAAGTAAGGACATAAATGAAGTCTTAGAAAATTTTTAATGATAAAAATTGAATTTTTAAAGTATGAGTCGGACACGTTGCCCACTCATCAATAGATAACTTCACCAACGGGTGTCTTTATTTAGATTTTTAAAAATTGGTTCTTTCTTCATTTTCTCCTTTGTTACTTATGTTTTTCACATTGTGTCCCTTCTAAAACTTTTTCTTCTTTGAACCTTGTGTCTGTGACGACTCATGTTGTTTATGGCTTGCGATTGCAGGAGAGTCAGAAAGAGGCACCTTTTGTGGACGTCTCCGAGCCGAAAGAGGAGGGAGAGAAAGCAACTGAAACCAAGGCTGCTGATGTTGAAGTTGTGTCTGCAGAACCCACTGAAGATGTGACTGCCAAGCCTGAAGAGGAGGAGAAAGTTGAAACCACCCTTGAGACAACAGAGGAAGACAAGGTTAAGGTTGAGGCCGAGGAAAAGACACAAGAGACACCTGAAGAAGGGCAAGTTGAGGTGAATAAGACCGAGGATTCGAGCGTCACTCCAGCCTTGAAGGACGAAAGTGATGCTCCTCTTGTCACTCTGTGATGATATTTTCTTATTAATTGTATTCAAGAATGAAAAGGATGAAGAGATCATAGGGCCATAATGTGCATGAGCGATGCATTTGCAAATGGTATTTTGTGTTGACTTTGTTTGTCTTTGGATTTCTGGGGACCATGCAAGAATGCATGTATCCTCTCTCTTTTTTCATTTATAAAAGTTATGTAATTTAGACAAAATGTTGCTTTCTCACTTCCTGTCCTTCATCTTTTTTTATAATTCTAGTGTCAAGGAAAAGATTATGTGCAGTTTTTTTAAGGGAAAAGATGTTGAAGTTGATAGACAAATTGTTCAGAAAATGTCGCTGAGATGACTTTTTCCGTCGATCATTCACATCCACAACATGGTTATAATCCCTGTGTTTATAGCAAAATTTGCTTCAATTTAATAGTCCCATGTTCTTTTTAAAAGACTACAATAACCCCAAGACAAAAACATGAAAATGCTTGAGTAAGAAAATACCAAAGAGTACTCTCCACAACTGAAAAAATGGCTTGTCATGAATCTCACCTCGCTTTTTATTAATGTCTGATGTATGGCGTTAGATGCTATTGTTGTCCTTGCTCCTTTGAATAAATATCTTTCTCATAACAAAAGTTATAATTCTATCGTTGATAAAATAGTGCAACGATAAAGATGTCTTTCTTTTTTTTCCTTGTATCTGTGTCCATATTTGATACTCAATAACCCAATTAGATGTCATGATCAGTCAATGGATTGGACTGTGCAGCACCGAACTCGAACTCATAGCATTAAGAGTCAAATTAGTTTATCCCTCTAATAGATTTGGGTTAGGGCTTTTTTTTTTTTAATTTCACCTTGAAAATTTAAAATAAAAAAGGAGTGAAATGGCACCAACAATCCCTTTTCAGTTGAGAAAAAGATAGAGCTTTTTAAATATAATACCAAAAATTCACTTTGCAATACAGTAAAATTTTAATTAGTATGATTAAGATAATTAATATACAATTGTATAATACAAAATGCTACATCATTATAATAACCATTATTATGTATGTACTATTTCCTTTTCTTAATAAATTTTTTTTTTAAAACTTTACTAAAATCTCAATTCCACCCTTGAAATTTCGACATGTACTGTAAATTTTTTTTTTTTTAAATACTTACTTGTGATTTATGAATCCTATCCAATCATCATTTATCCCCATGAAGAATATTCTTTCCAAGTCACCGTTTTTCAGCCTTTAAAAGCCACCAAATTTGGTCCTTTCACAACTCGGGCGGATGACTCCCCGCCATTTTTGAACATTTACAGAAGAATGCTCTCAACACTTCTCATTCCCAACCCTACCTTCATCTCCATCTCCATGTCCTTCTCTCCCGCCATTAACAGGCCTCTGACCTTCGGACTCCGATTCAAGCACAGAGCTTGCATGCCTAACTCTTCATCGTCATTTTCCGATCAGATTCAGAGCAAGCCCTTGGTTCACTACAACACTCTTTGAGTTATCAAATGGGACAAGCTCTGCGACTCCGTCGCCTCCTTGGCTCGCACCACCCTCGGTCGCCAAGCCACCAAGGCACCGAACTTTTCTCTAATTCTTTCTTTTCGCTTTTTTTTTTTTTTTTGGGTTTTGAATTTTGGGTTTTTGAATTTGTTGTAGATGGTGAAATCAGGGGCAACTATGGTCTTTGGATTAGAGTTACGTGGAAAGTCTGAGGCTTTTGGACGAGACCAATGCTGCTGTTAATATTACCAAGCACGGTGGTTGTTCCTTAGATTTCACCGGCGTTGACGTTCTTATGGTGGGTCCAAAAACCTTAAATTTAATCATTGGTGGGCAATTTGCTTGCTCTCCAATGTTTGATGTTTTGTCTCGTAAGTTGCAATCTTTTATAATGTTTATGAATGTGAATGTTTGTTTGATGGGTTAATTCATTGCCCTATGTTCATTTGTTTACTTACAATTTGAGTATAATCCCAATTTTTGCATCCCCTTGCTTTTAATTCTCAAAGGAAATGAATGCAAACTTCACTTGTATACCACGTTATGAGGCAATGAGCGTTTAATTTTGGACTTTTTAGTAATTACATTATTACTATTTCTATGTATGGTTTTTTCTAGAAAGAAACTTGGAACCATCTACTAGGCAAGTAAACACTAGAAAAGGAATCAATAATCCTCATTCTTGTTACTTGCTTTCATTTTCAACCATTACCTTTTCCATTAAAGACTATTACCTTATTGCCAATTAGGTATGACCTGAACTTGTCGCAAGCGACGACGATGGCAAGTAACTCATTCTCTGTTGTAGCATAATTGAGTTGGGCATCATTGAGGGTCTTGCTAGCGTAATAAATAACATGAAATACCTTATTCCTATTGTAGAACCGCTCCTATTGTAAAAATTGTGGACTTGCATCCACTTAGGCAACCCATGATGGGGACACTTCCTCAAAAGCTCTTTATACCTCTCCCAAGTATCATACAAAGTCTCGCTTTCATATTGAGTGAAACTGTTGATCTCAATCTGCATCTTCGATGTTTTTGCCAGAGGAAAGAACTTGGCCATTCAACCAGCTTTTTGCTTTATCCCTCAAAGAGAAAGGGAACAATCGAAGACGAATGGCATCATCAGAAACATCATTGTACTTAACAGTATCACAAATTTCTAGACAATTCGTGATGTAAGTATTGGGATCTTTAGTAGGCAGTCCAATTAATTGGATTCCTTGAATCATCTACAAAGTCACCAACTTCAGCTCAAAATTATTTGCTTCAATAGCTAGCCTTCTTACGACCAATTGAATACCGGTCACAGTTGGTATGCATAGTCCCTTAAGGCCATTGGTGGGTTGGCCTCATTTCGTACTTCACCATGATCAGCCATAGTCTCTAGCAACTGAATGAGAATTTATCTTCTCTCCTTCCTATTCCTTCGACAAATGCTCTCTATCTCAAAATCGAGAGAAAATAAGTCACTGCTCCTAAACATTCGCATGCGTCTGGATAAAACTCCTGCAACAAAGAACTGAAAACAACTATGATAATAAAACTAAAAGACAAATTGAAAGCAAAATTGGAGTTATTTTGTTCGATATTTATGAAAACCAAACAGTCCTCAGTAACGAGCACCAAAAACTTCTTGTGATTTCTTTCTAGCGTAAGTATACGTGTTATCAACAAGTAGTAAAGTGAGAGTAGAGATCGTTCCCTTGAGGACTAATTGTCACTAAGCACTGAATTAATCTAACTCTAATTCTATTTGAACAACTAAATAATGGAAAACAATGGAATAATGAAATGACAAAAAGAAAACAAACTAAATTAATGAAAATGATAAAATGCAAATTTAATAGATGAAATTTCAATATATTAAGACATCTAGAGTTTCTGACTCATGGGATTAATCCTATCTTATTTATCTAATATAATCAACTGATGTTTACTCCTCTGCTGATAATAAATTTCTCTTAGGTAATCATTAATCTTTCTCAAGCATTAACAATTTATCCCAGTTAGTAGAAACTCTAAAGTTACCAAGATTCATTCAGAATAAGAAATTCACAACGTCATACAAGTCTCATAGATATCTCTATCCTATGATAATTTCACAACATTCAATCATGGTCTAATTTAATTATCGCTTCTCAGCCTCAAATCAAATCATAAATCGTGTAAAAGGTGCACAAAATCGTACAAGCATTAAGATCAGATTAAACACTCAGCATAGATTAATGAATAATATCGAATTGAATTAAATTAAATAAAAACAAACGAATATTCATAATCTGGCTACATCGTAGTCCTAGAATAGAAAAATTAATTCATAACAAAACTAAAAATAATCCTAAATAATGTCTTAAACATTATGAGTGAAGGAAAAAAACTGTACTTAGATGCAAAAATGAGTTCCGTCTCCAGGTTGCACTGTTCTTCTTCTCCTAAGAAGTGAGTTCTCTCCTATTTTTTTGTAATTTTTCTCTATGAAATCCTTCAATCTCTCATAATGTTCTTTTTATAGTCTAGGGTTTAAAAGGGTAATTTTGGAATAAAATTGAACTCAAAGTTGAATAAAAATCGCACCAGCATTTAGGCTCCATATTTCTAGCACCTAGGCTTCGTAATGGTGCCTAGGAGCCATAGTTGTTGTGCCTAGGCTTCGTAACGTCACCTAGGCGCCATGTTGTAGCAGTTAGGTGCTACATTGCTCAATGGCCATCTCTGAGTCCCCTTGTTCTCGTTTTTTAATCCGTTTTCCCTAGTATTTTGCCAACGTGCACCTTTTTCCTCAAAATCTATGAAGGAGCATAAAACACCATCAAATTCCTATAAATTGCTCAAAACTAACAAAATATTAAGTTAGAATCATCTAATTAATTAGCCTAAAACTAACTTATCAGTTTCCTATAGTGAACCTACAACAAGAAGAGGGAACGCCTCAGAGATGAAGGGGACACCGGTGTAGTGCCAGCCAAAGGCTGTCAGACGCTCAAGTCAGAGGTGGAGTAAATGCTGTTAATTTATAGGCTACCACTTGGACTGGATGTTAGGCGTGTTTGACTCGTGACCCAAGCATTCCATCAGGTGGTGTTGGGTGTTAGGTGACAATTGTCACGATCCCTAAAATGGGTCAGCCCTTCATCCGATGGTTGAGATAAGGCCATGTGTCGACCTTTGGAAATGAGTTGTTGTCTGGTTGCAGGTCATATCGTTCGTCCAGAGCACATGTTCCTCCTGAGAAGGCAATGTCTTGCATGGCGGCCAGCGGAGGTCTTGGGGAGCACCTCAAAAGGAAGTGTCAATCAAAGCGAAGTTGTGAATGTATACAAAAAATGACTATATCTGAGTAGGGTATGCAGACAGCCGCGAAGTGCTCTTCGAGAGGGGTGCCAAACATACCCCCAACAGTGGCCCCCTAGTGCACCTGATCGATGCTCGGCCTGGGTGCACTCTGTCTGAGGGGTTGGTCGACTAAAGATGGTTTTCGAATTTATCTTTGGGTTCTTATAATTTGAGAGGGTAGTCGATCAAGCTCAGTTGACACATGTCAGCACATGATTAATGGTTCCCCTGACAGGCATAATCATAACGCCTCTCAATTTCTGCACCCGACCTTTGGCTATAAATAGTAGTTGACTTCCATTCATTCATCACACATTGCTTCCAAATTTATGAAAGTTTTGCATTTTAGCTGCCGAGTAGAAGGCTTGTGATCTTAAGGAATTTTTTTAGACTCGATCAATCAATCCCAAATAGGTAACTCTTGAACACAAACATGAGTCATTTAAGTGATTCTTAGAATCGATCAACAAGTATCTCTTGGTTGGATGAGAGTATCGAGACCGACAGAGCAGGATGCGAGGATAGGGAGAGTACAGGGATGGTGACCTAGCAAGAAGGAGCAGCTTGGTTGGCCCAAATCCTTAGTTTGCGGTATGGGAAAGCCCCTGAGCAAGAATTCTTAGATCTCGTTGAAGGAACAGTCTCAATTAGGCCACGTAAGGGAGAGAACCCTTACATCGGGGTCACCATTGTGGGCACGTTTTGAGTAACTCGTTAGAAGCGTGCTCGCTTGGCGGTTGCTGCGGGTGGGTCGGGCACTTTTGGCTGGGACGTAGTTGAAGATGCCACTGAGGGATACAAAAAATGTTCTGGAGGGGCAAACAACATATCCCCTAAGGAGACGAAAAATATCTTGAGGGACATACGACATGTCCTCAAGGGAACATGGACATGCCTTGGAGGAACATACAACATGGTCCCAAGGAACAAGAAAAATATACTCGAGGCGCTTGCATACAAATATCAAAACCAGAATGATTATCATGATAAGGAGTATAATTATTAAAATTGTTTTTAGGTTCTATTTTACTAAATTATTTTTAGTCTTTAGTCAAATTTCAAAATTTAAAGAATGGGAAAAATAACAAACATTTGATTCTTCCAAAATGGCAACCTTGGAAAAGAAATTAAAATAAAGACCCAGACAAGCCCCTTGTTTGTGTTATCATTTACACACACACACGCATGTGTACGTAAGCACGTATGTATATATATTACCGGAATGTGTTGTCATGCAAAATGGAAAAGAAAAAAAAGATAATGTATCGTGTGTTTCCTGTCATAAGGCAAATATTAACAAGAAAAGTGCAAGTTATGGGATATGTGTAAAAAATATGTTTATTTATGTCGTATTTTAAAAAACTATGCTATATGACCACTCATATTTATCTTTAAGTTGTATTACATTAAAATATTTACGGTTTATTTATAAAAAAAAATTAAATTTCAATAATGTTAAAAAAACGATCCCTATATCCTTTCAATAAAAAGGATCCCTATATTAGTTGATCTAATGACATCCGGACGAGCCCAATCATACGATTAATTAGTGTTAAAGGGGGATTCATATTAGCCAATTAGGACGTATCCTTTTATTTATTTTATTTTATTTTATTTTTGTAGCTTTCAAACCCAATATAGGAGAAAATATTTGAAATTGAATGGGACTCAACTTTCTCCCCTCAGTTTTATGCTCTTACTAGAACACTCCCGAATTCCAACTCCTTTTCCGTCTCAACATCTTCTAAGCAGTGTGTTTTTCAATCTATATATATATATCCCCCGAGGTCTGATCACCACTTATTCACAAATCTTACGACTATTTTTCACAGTCTCTCGCTTCATCAATATTTTCCTCTTCTTGCTCTTCTTTCCTTCTCTTGCTCACCAGTTTTAATGGCGGCTTCAAATCCTTCTCCAATGGAAAACCCAGAACCATCAACAAGCCCTTTCTCCAATACAGATTCTTTGGATTTTTATCTTGAAAACAACATGCGTCGTCTACCGAGAATTCGTATCAGACCCGACGATGACGAGCTGAGTGATTACGAAGTTGATATTTCTGGTATTTCCTTTAAAACATATGCAAGCTTTTAATTAATGAGTTAGGTTAATCACATTTAGGGATGGAACTACATGCAACTTAAGTAGGCGGTTTCCCACATTAATTTTATTTCCTTTAAATTTTGCATATAAAATACCATGAATTTGTAGTCTAATCCCATATTTTTTACCTCATCTCAATAGAGAAGCCAATGTTTTTTAATAATATTAATATATGCACTTATCCTTGACTTTTTTTTTCAGCTCGGCTCCTATAATATTTATATATTGGCATGAATATCCCTAACTTTTTTATTTTGTTTTAACTTATGTTGTTAATTTGTGTAGAGTTTTTCAAGAGCTCAAAGATGAGCAGTCGTGGAAGTACTAATGATAGTGATGATCAATCTGATGATGAGATGAGGAGAACATTCGACCACATGGCTGAAGATGTGGCACACCCAAAACCATCTACAAGCCCTTTCTCCGATACAAATTCTTCCTTAGATCTTAATCTTGAACACATCAGCTATCCTTTACCAAGAATTCGTGTCAGGCCCGACGAGGACGAGCTGAGTGATTATGAAGTTGATATTTCTGGTATGTGTTTTAAAACACATGCAAGTTTTAATTAGCAACTTAGAATAATCACATGCAGAGAAGAATTACACACAACCTAAGTTCACCGGTCGTCCCACTTGATTTTTTTTAATTTTAATTTGTTATATAAAATATGATGAAACTTGTAGTTCGGTTCTCTATATTTGTCCCTCATATCTTAATACCCAAGCTAATTTATTTACATAATTTTAATAACGCACATATCTTGACTTTATTCTTTTTAACTCCGCCCCTGTAATTTATATAGTGCCATGTATATCTCTAACTTCCTGTTTTGTTTTAACTTATCTTGTTAATTTGTGTAGAATTTTTCAAGAGCTTAAACACGACCGATAGTAGAAGTACTCGTGACGATCAATCTCATCATGAGACGACGACGACATTCAACAGCCACGTGACTAAAGATGGAAGAATTGTGACACAAGCAACAACAAATCTTCAATCTGAACATGAGAATAATAGATATCATGATGGAACATTAAGAAACTACTATTATGAAGTGATGAGGACTCAATTAGCACTGCTGGCTTTGAACCCAGAAGGATCAATGTCGTTGCAGGAGAAATTGGTGGCAAACGACAGAGAGATCACGGATATCATATTTGAAGCCATCTTTGAGCACGTGTTTCTCATTATGGATGACCAGTATGGAACTCATGTCTTTGGAAAACTAATTCAACATTGCCAACAATCTCAACTGCAAGTGATTGTGACAAAAATCACTCGCAATCCTCGGATTTTTTTAGAATTGATATTCAATAAACACGGGTATTTACCTTTGAATCCACACCTTAATCTCTCTCTCTCGATTTTATTATTTCTTTCTTTGTCGTTCTCGAAATTAACTTAATCTCGTTTTGTGTTTTTTCGCAGCGCAAAATCAGCTATTAGGCTCATCAAAGTGTTGAAGAACTCACCAGTAGTTAACGGAATTACGTCAGTTCTAGCGAGTGCATTTGTTATGGTGATGACGGATAAGACAGCATCATCTGTAATTTTGAAGTGTTTTGACGTCCTCAATGCTATTCAAAATCAGGTCATTTATATTTCACTTTTATCTTAAGATATGTAACATACGGTCATGAATTTTGATATAGTTTTTTTAACTACTTCCTCTAACTCTGGTTTTATACTCATTGATTGATTGTAGAAATTATATGAAGAGACAATAAAGAACTGCTTCGTTTTGGCCACGGATGTAATGGGATGCATCGTCTTAAACAACAGCATCAGCTACATAAGAAACCCACACAAGACTCAACTCCTCGTAAAAATTTATGCTCATGCAGTCTACCTTTCTGAAGACCATTTAGGGTATGTATGCACATATATATCAACTTGTTTTCAACGTTTACGATTCCAATAGCTACTTTTCCTATAAGGTATGTTTTAACAATAATTAATGATGTGACGTGATAAGAACTCAATCTTATTAATTGTCAGAATATTTTTTGATCAATTGTTTATTTTGTTATAACCGCTAGATTTATATCAAACTGCTAATAATAACAATATCTATTAAAAACTTAACCATTAAAATTATATATATATATATATATGATACAAATTAATTTGTGCTAATTATAAATTGTTTTTGTTACAGGAATTATGTTCTGCAGCGTGTTTTGCAACTTCAACACCCCGGCATCACAAACATGATGTGCCTAGCATTAAAAGGCAACTACGTCAATCTCTCCATAAAGAAATGGTCAAGCCACGTAGTAGAGAAATGCCTCATGAGTTTAGGAATGGACTACGTGCTTGAAGAGTTTGCAAATTTTGACAAGCTCTGGCAAATTGCTAGCGACCAATATGGAAATTATGTCATTAAAACAGCTCTTCTAGTAGCACAGGTACATTTATGTTTGTTAATTATGTAACTATCAAATTAAAAGCGTGTTTGGCAAAATGAGTTCAAATATTGTAGCATGTTAAAGCTTTATACTATGGACGATTTGAACTCATGAGTTTGAACTGTTTTTCCAAACATAAGCGTTGATGTTTGTTAATTTTGATTAATTTCCAACTAGTCTTGTGATATTATTGCCTATTTGCAGAGCCAAGAGAGTCCTTTCTATCCGATGCTCCTGAAGAAGCTTGACCAAGATAAGGAAAAATTCAAAATTGGTTTTGGAATTAATGTGTACAATATGGTCCTCAACAGTGGAATCTAATTGTGAAGTAATGAAATATCTGTATTCGTCGGTTGATAACATGCCGTACTTTTGTTTTAGGATTACCTTGGTGAATTTTGTGTTATATTATAGTTTAAAGTTTTTGAGTGTTCAGTTTTCACAATATGCACTATATTTAGCCAATAAATTCATCTTTTTACAAGCAATAAATTTGTATATTTACACCATGACTTAGATTCGAAGTGTTGGGGAAATTAGGCGACTCCTAATTCCAAGGATCGCAAGAACGAACAATTGTAGAAAGTAAATAGGAGAAAAGAAGAAAAAGAGACACCAAATTTTATACAAGTTCGCCCAAAATTGAGACTACGTCATGTTTCTGCTGCTTGCAGATTCCACTATGATGAAGGAGATTACAAATTACAAGAGAAGTTTCTCACACACTCTCAATTGTGCTTACCAAAACTCTCTTCTATCTAGCACCCTGTGGGAATTTTTCTCTCTCAAGGATGGAGCTCTCAAGAATTATGTCTCTCACAAAATTATGCCACTCACAATTTTCACACACACACAACCCTAGCCTCCTTATGTCTATTTATACCCAAAGGAAGAGAAAAGTAGCAACTAATGAAAAACCCTAGTAATTTCCCTTTTTTAGGCCCTTTGAGTCCGACTCTGACTCAAAAAACATCGCACAACACAACGCGTCAGCGCCGCGGCGCCCCCTGCAGCACCTAGGCGCCATGCACCTGGCGCCTAGGCTCCATCCACTTGACGCCTCGACGTAAGACTCCAAGCGCCTAGGCGCTCTTAACTTGGTGCCTAGGCGTCCTCCTGCTAGCGCCTAGGCGCTCTCCACTTGGCGCCTAGGCGCTCTCCACTTGGCGCCTAGGCGGCACCCTTGTCCCAGCGTCGCGGCGCTAGCTCCCTGCCTCATGAAGAATGCAATTCTCCCTTTTTTCTTCTTTTGTGCTGGGGTGTCGACTTGATTTGGCTTCACATCTGCAATAATCTCCCACTTGGAAACTAATCAATCACCATGTCTCCAATTGCAGTGGCAACGACTTCTCACGCCTCATGGAGAAGTCCAACTGAAGTTGCACACAACTTCAGTTTCTCAATCGGAACCGTCTTGGTGAGCTTATCTCTGGATTCTTTTACCACACACCTTGCCTTATACCGTTTGCTGCCATCAATTTTATCTTTTATCCGGTATACCCACTTGTTGTGCAAGGCCTTTTTGTCCTGTGGTAACTTTGCCAGTTGCCATGTCCGATTGGACGCTAAGGAATCCATCTCGTCCCTCATGGCTAACTCCCACTTGACCGAATCTTCAGCCTCCACGGCTTCATCATAGCTCTCTGGCTCACCTCTGTCGATCAACAAGATGTAATGCAGAGTAGGGGAGTATCTCTACGACGGTCTTATAGTCCTGCTAGACCTCCTGACTGGTGTGGCAGGAGTCCTCTGGTTTTCTTCTGGAGCTATGTCTTCTTGGTCTTCAATCTCTGGATTTTGCACCTCCACTTCAGGAAGATCCTTCAATGGAATCACCTCAGGCTTCTTGTCTTCAGAACCTGAACCCCTGGAGTCAGTGCTGTCTCTGTCCTTGTACAAAACACCTTCATTGAAGATCACATCCTTGCTCCTGATAATCTTCCGACTTTGGTCATCCCAGAGACGATAACCAAACTCAAGTCCACCATAGCCAACCAAAAAACACTTCTTTGACTTGGCATCAAGTTTACTTCTAGCAGCAGAATCAATGTGAACATAGGAAACACACCCAAACACTCTCAAGTAAGAGAGATCAACCTTTTTGTGGCTCCAAACTTCTTCCGGTAGCTTGAACTTCAGCGGTGTGGATGGACTTCTATTGATCAGATGAGCGGCTGTATTAATTGCCTCAGCCCAAAACATCTTTGGCAGCCCCGCATGCAACCTCATGCTTCTAGCACGCTCATTTAAAGTCCTGTTCATCCTCTCAATTACTCCATTCTGTTGTGGTTTCCCTGGACTGGTCTTCCTCATCTTTATTCCATTCTCAGCAAAGTACCGCCTGAAATCTTTATCTAAATACTCTGCCCCATTATCAGATGCAAGCACTTCACCTTCAAATCTGTCTCATTTTCTACCATGGCTCTCCATCTCTTGAAAGCATCAAAGACATCAGATTTGTTTTTCAGAAAGTAAACCCATACCTTCCTGCTTGAGTCATCTATGAATGTCACATAATAATTTGCGCCACCAAGGGAAGTCATCCGTGCAGGCCCCCATACATCAGTGTGAACTTGCTCCAATTTCCTAGACTTAGGCTCTCTACCCATCTTTGAGAAACTAACTCTCTTCTATTTACCAAAGATGCAGGCTTCACACAAACTGTGATCAATAGTTTTCAAACCCGGCAGTTTTCCTTTGCAGTGAAGCACCTTCATACCCTTCTCACTCATGTGACCGAGCCTATAATGCCATAGCTCGATATTGGCTGCAGAATCAGCAACTGCTATGGTATCTTTGCAACTAGAGTTTATGTAGAGAGTTCCAGCCTTGCATCCTCGAGCAACAACCATTGCTCCTTTCGTGACTTTCCAACCTCCATAATTGAAGGTCACTTTATGTCCTTGATCATCCAGTTGCCTCACCGAAATCAAGTTGCGCATTAGTTTGGGAACATGCCTCACCTTATGAATCTTCCACACAGACCCATTAGGCATTTTTAAACTGACATCTCCAATGCCAATAATTTCCAAAGGTTCTCCATCAGCAAGATAAACCTTACCATGATTTCCGGCAACATAATTCTCCAGGACATGACGGTGTGTAGTGGTGTGGAATGATGCTTCTGAATCTATCACCCACGAATCAAAAGAACTGTCAACTGACAAGATTAAGGCATCCTGTTGCTCTTCAGTGGCGGCGTTAGCTGCGTCATTATTCTTGTCTTCGTTCTTCCTTGGAGCCCTGCAGTTCTTCTTCAAGTGGCCAGTTTT
Source organism: Artocarpus heterophyllus (assembly GCA_025403435.1). Classification (NCBI taxonomy): domain Eukaryota; kingdom Viridiplantae; phylum Streptophyta; class Magnoliopsida; order Rosales; family Moraceae; genus Artocarpus; species Artocarpus heterophyllus. The sequence goes on along the minus strand of JAJQZP010000219.1, from coordinate 118,507 downwards.
CCCACAATTTCAACACTCCATGGTCCTACCATTCCTTGACTTGCTTCTCTCATTCCTCGACTTGCCTCTCTTGCCATTATCCTTGTTGGAATGCCTATCAAGTTTCCTGCCCCTATTATCAACATTAAGGGCCGAGTTCGACGTTGAGGCTTCACCTGAGTCCTTCCTGCGAACTTCTTCCACCAGAATAGAGTTTCTGACATCAACAAACTTCAGTTTGGCATTCCCAAGCGAATTTGTAATGGCCACCCTCATGGGTTCCCAACTATTCGGTAACGAGGCCAAGAGGATTAGGGCATTGATCTCATCATCGAATTTAATCTCCACCGAGACCAATTGGTTCAGGATGGTGTTGAAACTATTCAGATGCTCTACCACCGAGGCACCTTCAAGCATTTTTAAATTAAAAAGCTTTTTCATGAGATGTACCTTGTGATTGGCTGAGGGCTTCTCATACATCTCTGACAGAGCCTTCATCATCCTAGATGTAGTAGTCTCCTTTGCAACGTTGTAGGCAACATTCTTTGACAGGGTTAAACGAATCACGCCCAGTACCTGTCTATCAAGGAGATTCCACTCCTCATCCTTCATGCCTTCGGGCTTATTACCCAAGGGCAAGTGCAGTTTCCTGCTGTAGAGGTAGTCTTCTACTTGCATCATCCAATAGGAAAAATCCGAACCATCAAATCTGGTGATACCGGCTGCCATACCTTCTTCTCCAGTCATCGTTCTTTGATCAAAACATCTGCTCTGATACCACTTGTTAGGGAAATTAGACGACTCCTAATTCTAAGGATTGCAAGAACGAATAATTGCAGAAAGTAAATAGGAGAAAAGAAGAAAAAGATACACCAAATTTTTATACAGGTTCGCCTAAAATTGAGACTACGTCCTGTTTCTACCGCTTGCAGATTCTACTATGATGAAGAAGATTACAGATTACAAGAGAAGTTTCTCACACACTCTCAATTGTGCTTACCCAAACTCTCTTCTATCTAACACCCTGTGGGAATTTTTCTCTCTCAAGAATGGAGCTCTCAAGAATTATGTCTCTCACAAAATTATGCTACTCACAATTTTCACACACACACAACCCTAGCCTCCTTATGTCTATTTATACCCAAAGGAAGAGAAAAGTAGCAACTAATGCGAAACCCTAGTAGTTTCCCGTTTTTAGGCCCTTTGAGTCCGACTCTGACTCAAAAAATATCGTGCAACACAGCGCGTCAGCGCCGCGGCGCCCCCTGCAGCACCTAGGCGCCATGCACCTGGCGCCTAGGCGCCATGCACCTGGCGCCTAGGCGCCATGCACCTGGCGCCTAGGCGCCATCCACTTGACGCCTCGACGTAAGACTCCTAGCGCCTAGGCACTCTTAACTTGGCGCCTAGGGGTCCTCCTGCCAGCGCCTAGGTGCTCTCCACTTGGCGCCTAGGCGCCCTTGTCCTAGCGCCACGGCGCTCTCCTGGCAGGGCCACGGCGTTGGCTCCCTGCCTCACGAGAACTGCAATTCTCCCTTTTTCTTCCTTTGTGTTGGGATGTCGACTTGATTTGGCTCCACATCTGCAACACGAAGCTCTCCTTTTAAAAGACGTAGAATCAATTACAAAAAGTGGCCATAATAATCGACATACATAATACAGATTTAAAGCCGAAAGAAACAAATGAAGGACCAAAAGTTCTTGGATAATGTAATTCCACGTTATACATGAGTCAAGTAATTGCGTGAATTACATGTCGTTTATAACAAGTGATGCAACAAATGGATTGTTCTCCTTTATAAAGTAAGTCTCAATTGATTTATCAGGATATATATATATATATATATATATATATATATGGGGCGTTGTTTTAATAGTTAGGTCTTCATTGGTTACTATTATATTAAGCGTTAATTTAAATATGATGGTTAGACAAAAAAATCCTTATACTTAAAGATCATTTAATTTAAATCTTTTTAAATATGATTTGAGCAGCTAATATAATTTGTTTGGAACTTGTTCACATGTGTTTTTTTATCTTTTTAGAAATAAAAATAATAAAATGTAAATTAAAAATTCATTTTATAATTCTTTATAATTTGGTGAAATATATAGGATTAATTAAAACTTACCCAACTCTTAACATTCCTATATTAGTTATTGAAAAATTAAAAGAATAAAAAAATTAATTACTTAATAGATTACTGTTGTATTTTTAATTCTTTAGTTAAATATTTCAAAGATTTGGAGATCTTTTCTCGTCCTCCATCTCAGGTAGCCTACAGGCCAAAAAGTATGTCATCAATAACATATTACATTATTTAATCATGTTATTTGTCATACAATTTGATTTATGTTATTTTAAGATTGGCTTATTAATGGCATTGTTTATTTGGGATTACTTTTTTATGAGATTATTTAGAATTACTTAAAGTGAATATATGCTTGGCCTTTCATAGGGTGAAACAATTTGTTGCAAACCACCTTGAAGTTTCTCTTATCATGTCACTTAAAACTAGGGGTGTTCATGTATCGAATTACACAAATTAGGTATTAATTCGTAATTTAATATCCATATATCGGATTGAGAAAACCCTAATATGAAACCAATCCCTAAACACCCCAATTCAATCCAAAGACCAACGATTTCGCGGATTCATAAATGGAGTTTTCAAATTTGTTGAAAAAACTGTAAGTTAAGATTGACATAATATAAGATAATATAATTCAATAAAATCTTATATTTTACAACCAATTAAATGCAAGTCTTTGATGATAAAATTAAAATGTAACATTTTAAAACATTACAACTTCCAAAACTTAAATAAGCTTTAGACATAATAAATGCCATAATTAAATAATGTTAATTTTTGTAATTGGACTATTTTTTTAAGCAATAAACTTTAAACCCAATATCATGGATGTATAAGTTTATGTATTTGCATGTAGTTCGGATTCATAGATAACAAGGACTTGACGATACTTAATTTGTAATCCAATTGATACAAATCGGATTGAGATTTTCTCAATCTAAAACCAATCCACATATTTCATAATCCAATCTAATATGATGGATTAGACTAGATTGAACAAATTAGCTTATTCCGTAAACATCCTTATTGAAGACAATTGCGTGAGTGATAAACGCCTAAGTGCCGTAAGACCTCAGTGTGACATATAACCACCTTTCTTTGTTCCTTCACTTATACAGCAAGTTATTGATGAAGATCGCTCTGTTAAAGACTCTGCGGTTTGTTACTGACTGCCTTTTGAAGTGTAATGCTTTTTGCTATATTTAGCCATCAACGTTCCCATGAGCAATACTACGCACCTTTCTTATTTAGACTGTGTTGTTTCTAGTGTACATCACTCTGCGCTGATAAAAACTGCTTTTCTGTTCTGCTGCCAATTTTAGTCATTTATTTTATTATTATCCCGCTTTTGCCTCTATCCATGTAACGTTCCAAATTTTCTCCCTGTTTTAGAGTCCTAACTTAAAGCAATCCAAGATCAAGTTCGGACACTGGAGAGAAGCGTACTAGCTCTTTCTGTTCTTTCATAGTTGTTGTTGTTAAACTTTTCTTTTTTTTTTTTTTTTTGAGAAGCATGAACATTCACATGCTTATAATTTGACTAGTTATTGTGGCTTCTCATTGTTAGGAGCTTCATAATCACATAATATGCAAAAAGACTCCATAATTAACTTTTTCTTTTTTAGTTTTAAAATTGTACGTTTATCTGTACGGGTGTATCGGGTGATAGACAGCCTAATTAGAAACGCAAAGAATGAATCATCGTTAATGGTAAGAAATAAGAAGCATAAGATCACATATCTTTCACTTGCACCTTCAAGATTAATAGCCTAATACTTTTATAATTATTGTTTCAGGAAGCTTGTAACATTGATGGCAGGTGGGGCATAAAATCAAGTGCCGATCAACAGACAGGTTTTAAGGGTCTTTTATTGTCCAGGTCTGTAAACTTTGTTACGAGACTTCCAGCAACAACTCTACAATTAATTGAAATTCTCAATATGTATAAACTCTGTGTCTCTGGTAAAGATTTAATTTTCTGTTATTAAAAAGATGGTACCCAAAAAAAAAATTACAGGAGTTATGTTGTTGTGGTGTTCCTTTTTTGATACGTGAAATCTGTTAGTATGTGTTAGTATCATTTAACAAGAAATTCGGCATCAAGCTTTTTTTTTGGGGGGGGGGGTTTGGGGTGGTTGTTAAAGAATAAAGTAACAGAGACATACTCGTTCAGTTTTTAGCTACTTTCCACTGAAGCTGCCTTCATTTGATAGGAGCTCAAAATATCCCTTCCTAAGAGGTAATATATTGTTGTAGTAGTTAAGGCGTTGCATGCCTTGTAAAGCCACTCTCAGCCGTTTCCTTAAATGAAGAGATATGACAAGCCAGGGCGTCAGTGGCAGAAGCTGAGGCAGATGCACTCTCAATGCTTTTATCGTCAAAGGTCCCTTCCTCTCATGACGATGTTACTTTTAGCCAGAAAATAAAATCCTTTCACTCATGATCATTTATTTGTTTCCTTCTCAGATGCAGAATGATCTTGATGATATTGAGATGCTATTGAACAGCATCATCCAACTTGATGTGGTAGGTGACCATCACGGTGTAGCCCTTCATCTATTCTCTTAATCTCTTTTTGTTCCTCGTAAGAACTTGCAAGAGCTGTAATCCTTAACATCTTGCCTTTCAATTTAATTGGCTTTCTTATGCATACCAAAGTAAACAGAAACACAAAAAAGAGTTCGCCCAACCTCAATAAAATGAGGCGTGGTTTGTTCATGTTGTATTTTTATTAGTTATTGGAAGTTTACATAAACACTATTTTCTTATTCTAGTTGGTCACTTGTCCTTTGCTTAGTTTGCTGTTCTTAAAACTTAGGTCAACCCCCAGGAGACCTATGGTCTTTCATATGGAGGCTCTTGTCCCAATATATTTCTAGCTAGAGGAAACGACGATGTCACTGCTTCTGTTTACTTGTCAAAGAATGAAGTAAGAGGGAATGGGTGTTGTATACAAGGCCCCAAACTAATGTTTGTCTCCTTCTGTTTCTTTCCCCTTGTAAACCTCCTTTTTTATAATCATGAGGTACAAAACATCAATTTGGTTTGTAGTTAACATTAGAAATTAACATCTAACTCTTCTGAAAGGATTTCATTTGGATGATAATTTGTAGAAATTTTCTTTCTCAAATATGATATGCCCATCAGGATATTTTCTTTTGTTCTGCATAAACGTGCATGTGAGAAAATAAAAGGATAAGGTTTACATCCTTAAGAATGGGCGGTGCCTCATATTTTATTGTTTAATATGCACGTCCACATTGTAACATTTTGTCATGTTCTCATTTTAAGGTTGCTGCACTCGAACAAACACGTCCAGTTCCAGTTGACTTTTTTATAGCACAAAAAACCCGAGTTTTGGATGTAACTGGGCCTAATACTGGGGGTAAAACTGTTTGCTATTGGCTTCTCTGATGGCAAAATCAGGTTCTCATATTTACTTTCTCTTTTACTTTTCTTACTTCTTGTTGTTTCCTTGTAATTTAGAATAGATCAAGGGATGACATATTCGTAAAGTTGTATTTATTTCTTTTAAGCAACGTGGGTTCTCTTTACCAATATTGGGCTTTTGTCCGCATGTTTACTGTCAGATAAGCATATTAAAATCCCTAGGTTTATGCTATTAGTTTATGCTATTACACTCTCTTGATCATTTATTAAACTTTGCAGGCCTTTACGTTTTATCCTCTGAATCAGTACAAATTCCTTGGTTTGATTTTGTTTTTGCTGACATTGTTGATGAACAATCCTTGTCCCAATCTTTGTCAACCTTCTCTGGCCGCTTGAAACAAATTAGTTTAAGGAAGACCTTATTTCATGTCCTCTTTTGAGCTTATTTGGGAACCTATATCCATATGTTGTTACAATATACATGACACCCACATTTTATTATGTTTAATGTTCTTTTCAAGAGATGAATACTCCCTGTAATATAACTGTACCATCTTGCGGGACATTCAATCACACTCAACCAATCAGTCTCTGGTGTTACTAGACAAGGTATCATTAAACCGAAAAACTTGAAGAACAAGAAAAGCATAATCTCATCTTATTTCATGAATTCCATGTAATTGCAAATTCTGTATAATACATTAGGTTGGTGCTGGAACAAATCCCCCAGAAGGAGCAGCTTTAGGAATGTGACTACTTAAAACTTTTGCTGAAACTGGCTCTCTGCTTCCTATAGCTACAACACATCATGGGGGACTTAAAAACCCTGAAATACAGGTTAGCTGAAAGTTCGAATCTGAAATGTTTTCAGGGATCGTTCAAATAAATAAGAAACTGTCATTCCTATTTCATGCGTTAGTAGGTCAATTTTGAATTCTAAGCGGAGCCCAGGTTTTCTCTCTGCATCTGAAAATTTATTATAAAAAATCTCTAAAATGTTTGTTGTTTGCTAAAGAATCTTGGGTCATGATATTGAGATTGTTCTTTGACAGTAACGATGCCTTTGAAAATGCGTGTATGGAGTTTGATGACGCGAACCTTAAGCCAACTTACAAGATTTTCTGGGGAGTACCAGGTTTCGGTTCAGACAACTAATTTCTCAGCATATTCCTTGATATAAATATGTAACATTTGTTTAATCTACAATCATGTTGTTGCTTGCATCTTAACAAGTAATTTCATATCCTAGGACGTTCAAATGCAATCAACAGAGCTGAAAGGTTAGGACTTCCAAGTACAGTGGTAGAAAACGACCGTGAACTATATGGTGCGGCTAGTGCAGAGATAGATGAGGTATCACGTAATTCATATGGTATTCATTTCCAATTTCGTTTTGGAGTACGATCGCATACTGCAGAGTATTTGATTCTTGACTTTCTTATATATTTCAACACAGATCGTACTTGATATGGAAAGGTTAAAACAAAAATATCAATTGCTTTTAGATGAATTACAGCATCATCTGACGTGAGTCCTTTTCTGGATTCTTTTGGAATTACAGGTTAACTATAGTGTTTCTGTGACGTGTAAGCACAACTTTATTCTCTTTGAAATGCTCACTTTTGTTAAATGATATGTTAGTGATGATAGGCTCTCAAGGGATCTTCATGACAAGCTTTTGGCTGCAAAAAGGAAAATCATGAAACATGCTGCTGAACAAAGATCCAGGAAGATGCGTGTCATATCTGAGGCCGCTTCAACATCACGTTCTATCCTTCATAGAAAAGTGCGAGAACGTCGTGTGTCAGAAATCCGACCCTTGAAATTGCCGACAACTGCAGCTGATCGAAAAAGCAACCACAAAACGGCAACCAACTCTCGAAACACCCCTTTTAATGAATATGCACAAGCATATAGGAATTCACTCTCTGTCACCAAAGATGTCAAGCAGTCACCTCCAGGTAATTACGATGGTTCAATAAGAAATTCTGCCAACTGAGATAAACCCAAAAAAAAGCAAAGAACGAATTACATATTTGATAACAGAAATCTTACGGCTGTTTTTAGTGTTCCATAGTTAGCACGTCTTAATCTTGTAGCAATTTTGAAGGGCTTCAATTAATACATTTTGTTAAACTGTTTTACCTTTTAGGAAAATGTAACGTCCCGAAATTTATTTAACATTAATGTAATGTAAATGATGAATTAGTGTGCCATAATTAAAGTTTTAACTTTAATTAGATTATTTGGTTGGATTTTTAGTTTTTGGTTGTTTTGTTAAATTGATGTGTTCAAAAGATTTCTTGTTGATTTAAAATGATGTTTTGAGTTTTAAAACACAACAATTTGTAAAATGTTAAAAATACTCCGTTTTACAAAACCGTGGGCGGCACATGGTTTTCGCACAGTAAAACCGCCCACCGATTTTCTCTATTTATTTCTCTCTTCTCTCTCTCTCCTCACTCTCACGTTCAACTCTCTCTCTCTTCTCTCTCTCTCGGCAGCTCCCTCTCTCTCTCAATCTCTTTCAAAATTTTTTTATTTCCATTCGAATCCAAGCTTCGGAACAGCAAGGAGGAAGCTCGGGGACGTGATTCGGCAACCGAGAACGCGGATTGAAGCTTCGATTCGAGGTTAGATTCGAAATTTCTAAACTTTTTACAAAATTTCCAATTTTGTGTGTTTTTGAAATCTAAGTTTGTTTTAGCTTAGAAAACCGTGGATTTGTATTAAATGAACTTAGAACAACTAGAATCTAAACCTAGATTGAAGAAAAACGGATTGGATTCAAGATTTTCATTTTTCTCCTCTTTTTCTCATTTTCGGATTTTTGAGGATTTTGAGTTTAAATGTTGTTTAAATGATTCTAAACATGTTCTAGAATGTTTTTCTATCAATTATAGTTGTTTTTCATGCCTGGGATTTGAGAAAAACAGGTTAGAAACAAGATTTGGATTTTGGGGATCGAGAAACCTGTGGCTGGGATTTCTGGGTTTTCCCAGTTCGGCAGGCCGAAGTTCATGTTCGGCAGGCCGGAGTGATGATCGGCAGGCCGGTGTTCTTCCGACCGGCAGGCCGGATCTGGGGAAATGTTCGGCAGGCCGAACCTTGTTTCCGGCAGGCCGAACTGTGCAGTTCGGCAGGCCGAAGCAGGGCGTCCGGCAGGCCGACCGAGGCATGGAAAATTTTGTGATTTTTACCCGATTTTACTGTTTTGAACCCTGATTTAAAATCCCAACCTTATAGGATGATTTTAATGATACAAATGGCACACTAGGACATCATGAAATGATTTAGTATCATAGAATGTCTCGAACTAGATATTGATTGACTTAGTTTGTATCTAGGATTGTTCGTGGTTCCGTGGAGCTAACGTATAGCGGATCGGGATTACGGTGTGGGGTACCGGCACGAGTACTGAGGTAGGACTTCTATCCTATTTCTTTGGTAGCCTGGTTTTGAAATGATTTGGCTTTGAAAATGATTTCTAATAAAATTTTTTCAACGGTTGTTTGAAAATGGTTTTATCGGTTATATTTTAATATACCGTGACATGAAATGAATTTCATAATGAATGTAATTGACAACACTCGGTAATTGGGTTTTGAATGACAATGATAATAAACACTAAGGCATGATGCCATATCAGAGATCGGGTCGTGTGGCGATCGACCTTGGGGGCAGGTCCCGAAACCCAGCTGGGCCACTACGGTGGTGATATCATGGTTTGCCTAGGTAAAAGTAAACTGGTGTTTTGATTTGACGAGTAGACTGTTCTGTGTCAGAACGGTTCTACTCAATTTATTTATTTATTTATTCAAGTTCCTTTTTTTGTATAACTCCTGATAATGTTATGTTTCTTTGCATTAAATTATTTTATAAAACTTAGTCCTACTGAGCCTTTCGCTCACGTTTTATCTGTTTTAAATTCCCCCCCCTTCTAGGTGGTTTCCCATTTAGGTTTGGAGAAGATTCTTCGGACCGAACTCAGGAGCAATAGGAGAATTTATTTATATTCTGTATTATTAATCAAGGCATGTAAGACTTAACTTTATTTGTACTTGGACTGTAATTGTATTTATGATATTGTCAGAACCATGTGTGTGCACAAGTTGTGGGTTGTGGAACCCATATTCGTGGTTTTTATTTAATTGCTATTATTTGCCTAATATTTTATAAACTCGTTTATCGAATGTGGTGGAAAATCTCTTTATTTCTTACTTAATTGGATTTTTAAACTCTTAATTTCTATTAAATTCTCTTTTAATTAATCTAAATATTCTGCCACGTCACCTCCCCGTACTCCGGGGCGTGACAGAATGGTATCCAAGCCCCACAAGGTTGGTGATATGGTATATGTTACTTCCCTCGGAAAGAAAGGGAAAGTTCGGAAAGTTGATCCATTTAAAGAACTTTTAGTTCAAGCTGGTAATATGAAGTTGGAATTGAAACTGAGTGACATTGAGACGTAACCAGCACTGGTTTGTACATATAAATAAAGCAAGGCCTATTCACATCGACAGGCGTTTCATTTTCGTTTCACTTGTCATTTTTTATGGCGTGTTATCTCATTCCTCACTTAACACTCTGTTTGGTAAGAGGCGATCCTAACTATTATTTCAGTTATGAATAATGTAAAGCTCTCACATGTTATAGTAAAAAGGAAAAATTGGTACAATATAAAACTGTGACATGCTACAGTAAAAACAGTTTTAACCTATGGTTCCTACCACCATAGCAAACGCCCTCTAAATTATTTTATAATTAGCGATCAGTTTAGGCCTTGTTAATTTTTTTTGTCTTGTGAAGCTTGTGTGATCTGTGGGGATAAGATTAACATATTAACCCGTTTCCATATCATGAACAAACGAATAAGACATGAAACAAAAAATTGGCATTTGAACAGAAAGTTGCTTAATTAATAAATAAAGGTTCCAACATTTAAGTAGAGAGGTCTGGAAAAAAAAATATATATTTTTCCCTTGGTTGGCATCTATTTCCCAATACATGAACTTAGGGAATTTTATTCACTTTTCCCATGGAAAAAATACACATATATCTGGAGTTTTATTAGACTGTTAACATCTTTTATGTGTTTTTCCACCCTCTCATTCACCTGGAAGCGAAAAATGAAAATGCTGTCTCTTGGGCAAGAATTTCACAACATTAAATAATTATATTAAGGCTGAAACTTGCTGAGGGACGTCTTTTAGAACCTGTTTGTTTCGTGATTCAAATCATAGTTCAAATCATTTTGTTACAGTATTTTCTCTCACAAAAATTTAAATCTTCATTCAAATACTCCAACTAAACGGGCTCTTAGTGCTTTGTACCTTTGAGCCGCTAAAAGAACCCTTAAGATGACCCGAGCATGAACATGACCTCATATGGAAAATGTACAACTTTGGATCGTTATTGCCACTGAACAACAAAATATTATTTTTTTTATTATTCTCAATTGAATGAAATAGCCCCAATCAGGGAAGGAAACTAGGAAGAAAGCTGCCAAAAGTATTTTTTGTCCATCTTGCAGTGAAAGTTCCTTCTTGCGGTGCAAGCAAGAACTATAGATACATATATATAAATACGCACTACAGAGGCATGAAAAGTTTACAACAACATCATAATGGGGCATTAAAACACACCCACTATGGTGAAGACGATTCTTTATTTTATTTTATTTTATTCATTCAAAAGGCAGCCAATGTATTACAAGTGAGAAAAGCAATTTCTATTCAACTTGGATTGAAAATGTGAAATTGCTTCTCCTTTAACACCTATTATGCTTTCTCTATTCATTCCACTACGAGCCCCAAGAGGTTGACTAATCAAAAAACAAAAAATAAAACATCTTCATCTTTGTCTCCCAAGTTCCTCATCTTCTGGGTTCTCATCATCGGAAACCCCAACAGCCCATCCACACTCGAAGGCAACGTCTAGGAAATAGAGCAAGAAAACCAATACAATGCAAGAAACAAACATGGGAATTGGCCCAAAGATCCAGAGAAACAAAGGGAAAGAGAAGTAGAAAGCTCTTAAGCCAAGAGACCAGAAATAGCTCCCTTTGTTGACATTCCTAGCAACATAATCTATCGTTAGTTGTTGGTGGTGGAGATCTGGGGACATTTTCTTGAAAGGCACGTTGATGAGAATACTGGCGTGGCTGTAGTATCTTATGGATTGAACGTTGAGAAGAAAGGCGACCAAGAAACAGACCAATATGCAAAAGTACTTGACGGAAAAGCTTGTGTCACTTCTGTTGCCAAACACAAAAATGGATGATTTGTCTTTACTTCCGTTCGTCATCAAGACGGCGATGAGAGAGCTGAGCATGATGGCCGTCGACGCCAAAAGGGTCGACGCCATTATGTTGTTTCTCAGCGTCTGCACCGATAGAACTCCGTTTTTCGACACGTCCTATGTAAACAAACAAACACAAACATGTTCTTATGTCTAAAAAAAAGTTTAAATTTTGCATGCATGTGAATATGTAAAAAAACAAAAGGGCATAAAATCTTTGATGTCAAAATCAGATAAGAATAAAAAAATATATGTATAAACATCTGTCTATTTAAAACTGTGCTGTACCTCCATCATTGCGCGAACCCAGAAACGGCGATTGATGGCGTTGACACCGATGACTGTCTTCGTGGGATGCTTCAAGATTCGGTGGAAGAGCCAGACATGGTAAGCCACCATAGCCACGAGGCCCAATGGGACTAACAAGAAATCGATAAACTCTTGCTCCATTTCTTTTGCAGATATTCGATACCCTTTCCTCTTCTCCTTCTTCTTTCTTGCTTGGTTTCCCTTGTTGGTCGGGAGGAGAGAAAGGGAGCGAGAAAGAAGGAGAAACCAAGTTTGATGCGCGTCTGTGTGTTCTGAACGACAGGGAGGAATTGAACTAATGAAGGCTTGTGGTTAAAATGAAAAGCAAGCACACTTGGCTTATAAGTATGCATATATAAGGAAACAGATTTTTTTTTTCTATTTTTTTTTTCTTTGTTGAGAATATGTGATGAGACTCATCCGTGGAAGAGGCACTCAACTTACTCACCCGACACCCATGACACTTTTTATGCTTTTTACTGACTATTTCTTTTGTCTCTCTCTCTCTTTCTTTCTTTTTTTTTTTTTTTTTTTGGAGAATCTCTGTGGAGTATTTGTTAATTTAATATAACGAAATAAGGTTATTTTGGATAAGTATTAAAGAAAATAAGGTGAATATATAGAAGATGGATTCTGCTTTGGTGGCTCATGCCTCCCACTATGGTATGTAATTAAATAACATAAAAGATAAAAATGTATTCTTAGCAAGTTGTAGTGGGATTACAGATACCGGAACCAACCACTCCCTCATTCTATCTGACGTAATACATACCTAACAATTTGCAGTGGGACTTCCGTATTATAATTTATGAGCAAACTTTAGAATCCATGGAGTTTTGTTCGCATATTCCATCTTAAATGTTTTTTTTTCCATAATTTGTGCACTAAATAAATCATAATCTGTGTGTTTCTAACCGGAGGAAAAAAATTTGATAACCGTGTGTTCCTCAAGGCTTTTATGAACAAACGGCGTCAAAGTCCATGTTATTAACCCATCAAAAACTCGTTAGGCAGCTGTTTTGGCACAATGTTGATGCGTTTTCATTAGTGGGCTTTCACAAAATTAAGATTTTAAGCAATTTATGTTCTCATTTTGACGCCTACTTTGCACAAAAGCCTTGTGTTCTCGAAAGAGCCCATATACCATAAGCCCAAAACCGTATAAAAGGTCCTCTCTTTTTTTTTTCATCATTTTTAAATTTGGTTAAAGAAATTTTTCTTGATTTTATTTTTTTAGTAAAAGTGTACACAGGCGAATAAGTTGGCTATCAGCTACGTCCTTTCATGAGGCAAAATTGCAATCACAAAAAAGAGTTATAGTTTGTCAATGCCCCAGAAGATGGTGAAGTAGGAAGACTGCAATAAACGACAGATAACATTGTCTGTACGCCGTCTAGCAAGTTGCAAGACAGAGAAACGTTTGGACGTTTTCACAAATCATCTGCAGTGATATGCAAACCATCTTCAGTTAAAGAAAATCGTGGTTATCAATTCATGCATTTGAAAAATAGCACTTATCACATGTGGTGAAACCCTGTGTTATATAATCAAGAACATAGCAAAATTAATCGTTCCTAAATACAGCTTTATTTGAACTAAAATTTTATGGTTTAAATTATGCTTTAAAAAAAAACGTCGCAAGGAATGATAGATATACATCCAAACATTACTTGTATACATTTTGTATAGAATTCTAATACGGTCATATCCCAGTAATATTAGCACTAGTATATATGATTGAATTAAGGACAAAAAAACCCTCTTATTCATGATTGAACAAAAACAACTAATTCTTTTTGACTAAAATTGCCCATTAGTAAGTGGAGCAATAAGTTCTGCTATGAGTTTTGTCCATAACACAATCATCAAATGAGCCGCTTAAGCATAAGCATAAAGATTACAATCAGACTAAGCCATAGACATGGCATAATTAAACAGAGATTACAAACATAAACACAAATTAAGTAAAATATATGCAGCACTTTTTTTTTCCATTATTAATACCCAATAACTTATACAAATATAAAATAAAACAAAAAATAATAATAACACAAGATTCTTCAACTGATGATTCTCATGCTTGAATTCTCCGTACTTTCAATAAGCTAGTTATCATTTCATACCAAACTCCATTATACTTTATACAGTCGTAATAGCAGAACAATTCTTTCCGTACTACTCCTTCTTTAGGTAAAACAGAGAGAGATAAGACAAGAAAAAACAAAAACAAAAAACCCAAAAAAAAAAAAAGAAAACAAAAAAAAAAGACAAAATAAAAAAAGAAAAAGAAGAAAATATCGACCATTTTCGAAGCTCGAACCCCGAACAAGAAAATCAAAGAAAAAAAAAAAACAGCCAACATGTACGTAGATAGATCTGTTAATAAAACCTTTACCTTGGAGAGAAGAGCTAAAATTCGCCTAAAGTGAAGAAAAGAAGTCGTGATTACAAAAAAAAAAAAAAAAAAAAAAAAAAAATCCGATCTTTTCAATCATCCACTGATTTTTCTCCCCAAATCCTGACTCTCAGCCCCAATCAAATGACTTGGTTATAATCATTCGATCGTAGTCAATCAAATCAGAGGGCGATTCTCCGACGTTAACGACGACGATCATCGTTCTGGATCCAATTCCAGAGATCGATCGGAGTTCCATTGAATTCCCTCTCTCCACTCTCTTTTTCCCTGATTTTCCCAAACCAAGCCCTAAGCCCACACAATACCATCAGCAATCATCGGGCCAAGTTCGGCCCAATTAATTATTTGGGCCTTCCGCGATAAAGGAAAAAACAAAGGAGCGAAGACAACGTTAGTAGTGACACGTGGTGAGTGAGTTGTGGATAAAAGGCATACGAAAGTGCTTAGATTGAGGAAAGATACAGGAGGGAGAGCGTTCAGATCGAAAGCGAAAGAATCGTTGTGATGGGACACGTGATAGCGAATAAAAACACCGTCTCACTCGCTTATAGGCTTTTGAAAAGCATCAAGAAAAGCGTGTTGTTTTATAAGACAACAATAATTATTGTATAAATAATTAAATAATTTATTGTGGATAGACTCAATTCAAAAAAATAAAGAATTTCATAACAAAATACACAAATATAGTATATTAACAGTGTAGATTTTTTACACCAATAAATCCGTTAATTTTATCTCTTTTTTATTCCCAATTTCATTAGTTATTTTTTTTACCATATCATAGACCATTTACAATTTCTTGAAACTAAAAATATTATAATAAAATTGAGTTGAAATGCAAATTAAGGCTTAAACTGTGACTCTAAATACCGCATTAAAAAATAATAACAATTAAGGAACAAGGATGTGAAAGTAGTAAAATAAGCCAAATCCAATATCGTGGGTAGAGCTGCGGTGCGCTTTATAAAAGTCAAGTCACTGAAAGAGAGAGAAGTTTACATTGACCATTTAACCGGAGATTCGTCGGAAAATAACATTGAACTAGGAGGTCATCGTGTGAGGAATTTTGAGTGAAAAGGGTGTCTAAAATGGTAAAAAC
Organism: Artocarpus heterophyllus; assembly: GCA_025403435.1. Lineage (NCBI taxonomy): Eukaryota > Viridiplantae > Streptophyta > Magnoliopsida > Rosales > Moraceae > Artocarpus > Artocarpus heterophyllus. The sequence goes on along the minus strand of JAJQZP010000219.1, from coordinate 102,921 downwards.
AGCATTCACTAGGCTTGTCGTCAACTTCACTGGACCCAAATATTAGCCAATTTTCCTCTATAAATAGCGGAGAGCCCAATCCCTTTTCTTTCAACGTTTTCTCTCTGTTAGTTGATATTAGGCATTGTGGATTAGGGAGAGAAAGTGAAGGGGAGAGAGAGAGAGAGAGAGATAGAGGGAGAAGTAGGTGGTGGCCGGTCGGCTTTTGTCGTGCGGTTAGCGAGCTCAATTTCTGCGGTTATTTTTTCTTTCAGGTGTGTCATTTTGTTCTTTTTCTCTCTTCTTTTTTTTTCTTTATTTTTTTCTTTTTTAAGATATTTCTGTTTTTGTGCTTGATAGTGATATGGATTTATTAAAGTGAGCTGCTTTTTTTTTTTTTTTGGTTCCTTCTCGTAATTAATTTTTATAGGAAAAAAAAAAGAAATTTCATTTCTTATTATTATTATTATTTTTTGTCGTAGGAAAATATGATCTTTAATTATGTCCCGAATTTGTTCATGTAATTATGAGTTTGGGGCTACTATGGAAATGATATGTATGATTCAGATCTGTTGCAGAAACGGTTGGTTGGAAGTATTTTGGTTCTCAAATTAGTCTTATTTTATTTTATAGTCGTACTTTATGTGTAATTCTCAAAAAATTTTGCCCTTTATGAAGTCGATCTTTGGTTATGGCAAAGCACCACCATATTCCTTGGAAAGAGTTGAGTTTCAAGGGAAAAAAATGAAGGAAGATAAAATTGGAAGTCTTTTACTTCTCAAATTAGTCTTTTTTTCATCATTATAATTGTATAGTCGTACTTATGTGTAATTGTCGGAACTTTTTGCTGTTTATGGAGACCATCTTTTGTTTTGGCCAAGCACCACCATGTTATTTGGCAAGATTTAATTCTCAAGTGAAGAGAATGGAGTACAATAAGAAGTGAGGACCATTTTGGGGCAGAAAATGCTTTAGTGCGTTAATTCTCTTGTAGACAGAATTGAATGGCTGTTGACGGATTGGAATTTGGAAGTCGGAACAATTTAGACCTGTTGGTTTAATATTGTTAAAGATTTTTGTAACAACCTGTTCAGGGAATCTTCAGTTACAAAGCAAATTCCTTTCAAAATGTTGAGAAATCTGTCAAGTTTCGACCATTTATCTGCAGAATGTTATGGGCAAGAGCCCCCCTAGCATTTATCTCCTAAATTTAACATTTAGAATTTGTCGATTTGCAGTAACAATGGAGGTGTGTGGCAAATCCGTTGCAGCAGCCCCTGCCAATGTTATCTTTCTGTCGACGATTTTGGGCCGAGATGGGCCAGTTCCCATTCACAAGTGTGACTGGAAGTGCGAAAACGAGCATGTCTGTGGGAACATGTACCGCTGCAAACTAACTGGTCTTACTCACATCTGTGACAAAAACTGTAACCAGAGGATTCTGTATGATAACCATAGCTCGCTTTGTCGGGCCAGCGGTAAAGTGTTCCCACTTTCACCTTTGGAGGAGCAGGCAGTGAGAGGCATTCGGAGGAAGCTCGATGCAGACAATCCTCCAACTGATAGTTGTTCATTCAAGCGCAGACGGAGTGCACAGTTCCATCCTTCTCCTTTCGAGAGATCCTTCTCTGCTGTCAGTCCAATCTGCAGCCAAGTTGGAGACAGCATGGACATGAGCTAGAGTTATACATAAACACAAAGACATTATATTGCTTATCTTAATCCTATCCTTTGAAAATTTTCTTTCTTTTCTTTTCATGGGACAAATTCTGATGATAGAACTCTATGTGAGAACTTAAGTGGTGGGCCTGATGTGTCCTACCCATATGTAGGGACAATCTATATTTCTAGTCTTCTCTAATGCAATTTAGCTCTTACGATAGATGACTTGCCAGATGGGATTTTAATTGGTGCATATTTAATTGCTTATAAAACTTGACTCATCTTCTCTTCTTATATTATTGGTCCAAACTCTGTGCTTTGATCATTATTGGGTGCGCTTGTCTTAGTTTTACCAGTTGACTTGAATTTGTTTGGATTCTGTTGCTTTAGTTTTTATGATATTTTAGTTGACCTTGTTATCGGTTTATTATTGTTGATTTTGTATGTTCACAGGACATTATGTTAATTACAGGTTTATTTTGACTCCTTTAGAAATTGATGGATTTGTCTGTAGTTTGGTCAATTACTATTAGTGGTTGAGTTCTTTTTTTACTATTAGATCATGTCTAACTTTTTGGTTGAACGGTGAAGATAATGTGTTCTTATTTTACTAAGTTTGATACAGGTTGAAGATGAATAACCCCACCTGCATCCACTGCTATTTGCATATTCTCTTATTTGTTGCTTGGTTTATCTGATGGATAAAATTTCTGATGTGAAGTTCAATTTTGCAGGGCTTTGCTAGTGTGGACAGATTACATTTTTGTTGTACGAGCGAATATAACTTATGATTATTAGTTTTCTGAGATGCAATTTGGGTTTCTGATTAATGTTTTGTCATTTCTCATGCAGGTGGCATTGTTGTTGAAATCGAGAACAGAGCTAGACTTCCCATGCTTATGAGCTGAACTAAATGGTACGTACTGGCTGTTATCAAAAAGTTTTGCGTAGGATGAATTGCAATATAATAATGCTCTGAATTCAAAAACTAGCTTAAATTGTTATTATGATAGAATTATATTGCACAATCAATAGTTACTCAAATACCCCCTCCCATTTCATGACTGATTAAATGAGAAATCCTAGGCTCTATGTGCGCCATCATTCATTCATGTTATCAACTTGTTTGGGCATCTCTGAGACTGTCTGTAGTGACTCATAATAGTTCCTTCAAATTAGCTTAAACTGATTCGATAATTTCTCATCATGTCTATTTCTTCTTTTTTATCTTCTCCCTGAAGCTGTTGCCCTATTAAGGGCATATAAAAGTATATAACTTGTGTCTGGAGTTCTACTGCAATTTACCTCTTAGGTTATTTTCTCCCAGCTTGGCAAGTCTTAAAGTAATTTTGGCTGGCTGGCAAATATGACCTTTTTTGGCTGATGAAATAGAGGAAATGAGAAGTTATGGCCACAACTTTGTGAAAAGTTGCTGAAAAAAACTGACTTCCACTCAACCTACTCTACATCATGTGATGAGAACCGATCCTCTTCTTCTGGGAGTATATGAAACTGGACAAAGGCTGAAAATTTGAGGGCAAAGCCTTGCAATTTAGATTGATTGATAGTAATGTAATTCAGAATTGAGTGGTGAATGGTGATGACAATCCCTGCATTCTTTCCTGGCGTTGTCAATGTAATTAGATTGTATATAAGACCTTTTTTTTTTTTTTGCTTTGTTGAGACGAGCAGTTTAATGTATTGTATGTTACATACACGTAATGGATAATCTTACCTCTGTGTATGTGTTAATGTTGCATTATACACTTAAGAATCGTCTAGCTAGACCATAAACACTATTCCTCTTGTGGTTACAGGTACAGGTCTGGCAGCAAAAACACACTCATGCCTCTAGAGTTAAAATTCTCCAAAGGTAACTCTCAAAAAGAGAAAAAAGTTTGGTCAATTTGTCAAAAAAGGGTGAGATGATAACATTATTACGTTTGTCTACATGATGAAAAATAGACTGGTACTTTTATGTACCTAGGATCTTAGCATGACTGATTAACCCTTTTCCTTTCCACTTTGGAATTCCTCGTTGCTTTCCCCTTTGACCTGTGCCAAACTCTACTTTTGCTGTTGTCAAGTGGAATGATTCATTCTTGCCATATGTTGGAAAGCAAATTCTCTTGGTAGAAAAACCTTTTTCATCTTCATAGTTTAAAACTCCATTGCTTGCAAAACTTTAGGGCAGTCTAACATGTAGTATATTTTTTAAACTGTGACTTACAATTTTATTAGTAACGGGGTTGTAACCCGTAGGGTCAAAAGGCATGCAAATGAATATTGTCTCCTTTTTTTTTCTTCATGAATAAATCCATCTTCTGAGTTTGCATTTGATTAATGTACGTTTCTTTAGGTGGGAATCACCCCTTTCGAGGATAATTCTCTGCAATAAGTACTACATTGTTTAAGCTAATAAGGCTGTTAATTGATTCACCAATGGGGAAAACCTAAGACGATTCTACCTTTTTAAGAGAGAGAATTTGGCTTCCATTATGCATAATATGTCCCCTGCAACTGCAAAAGAAAGGAATTTCTTCTCAATGAGGCCTTCCAAGATAAAAGAAATACTAAACCCAAAAAAGTTATCTTACGGCTGAGAAATAAGAAATAACGTACCCACTAGGATTTGCGTTGCATATTCCTCAAACCATTCCATATAAAATAGGCCCTTGCATGTTTCAATCACCCTCCCTCCCTTTTCCATCAAAGTTAGAAAGGCCCCAATAAATTTATTAAAAAAAAAAAAAAAGACAACTGAAACCCAGGCAATGCATCTGGCAAAAATTCAAGCTTTCCCTAGTGTAATTTTTGCGCTCATATGCTTCCTCCCTATATCCCACTCTAGCATTTTCACCATCACAAACAACTGCCCCCACACCATATGGCCAGGAACACTAGCCAGTGCGGGAACACCCCAGCTTCCAACCACCGGGTTTCCCCTTGACTCGGGGCAAAGCATAAGGATTCCTTCTGTTCCCGGATGGTCAGGACGGATATGGGCCAGAACAGGCTGCACATTTGATGTGTTGGGAGCAGGAAAATGTCTAACGGGGGACTGTGGTGGGCGGCTGGAATGTGACGGCAGTGGTGCAACCCCCCCTGCGTCGCTCTTCGAGATAACACTTGGCGCTGGCGATGACAAGGATTTCTATGATGTCAGCATCGTTGATGGCTACAATCTGCCAATGGTTGCAGTGCCAGTAGGCGCTTTTGGTGCCTGTAATGCCACTGGCTGTGCTTCAGACATCAACATAGGTAAAAGGGTTTTAAAATCTCTGTACATATATGGTTAGTGACGAGCCATTAAAAAATTAATAGTTGTGCAATCATCACATATACGTCAATATATTCAAGCAGCCATATAGGAGAGTGAGACACAATTCTTATACTTTTTGTCATGTGATAGTTTTTCGTTTTTACTAAAACACGTGTGGTGAGTGACGATGAATGGCAATGCTCGGCCGTTTATGCTCATGATTTTAAAACTGAAACATGAAACAGGTTGCCCAAAAGAGCTTCAAGTGGTGGGGCGAGAAGGGGAAAATGGAGGAGGAAGTGGTGTGGTTGCATGCAAGAGTGCATGCGAGGCATTTGGGTTGGACCAGTATTGCTGCAGTGGGCAGTTTGCTAACCCAACCACATGCAAACCTTCTTTCTATTCAACCATTTTCAAGCGAGCCTGTCCAAGAGCCTATAGCTACGCCTTTGATGATGGCACAAGCACCTTTACTTGCAAGGCCTACGAGTATTCCATTGTTTTCTGCCCTCAAAGTAATGGGTAAAGCTTCTTTTCTTCAACCTCCTATTTTCTAAAAATGACTCCTATGTGATAAATTTCTCTGCCACACCTGGAGGCCTGATTGTTGTTATCGTTGAATCATGAAACAGGCAGAGAAAACCAAATGGTCGAATGACACCTCCAACAATACCAATAGGAGATCCAAGCCGTGAGGGATCTGTGAGAATGGTTTCCTCTTCCAACATGCTCTTACCACTTCCGATGATGGCAACGCTTCTGATCCTTGGCCTAATCTCATTCTTTGATTTTTAAAATTTGAGTCTAGAGCCGTATCAATTGTTCTGCAAAAGAGAACAATCCACATGCAACCTTCGACAGCAGAAAATGATGAAGCAAGATGATGGGAATCAAGGGGAGCAAAAATTCTCAGCCAAGCCAATCAATTGGCTTGTGTCCTGACATCAGAATATACTTGTCATAATATTCCAAGAAGCTAAAAATCTTTAGAAAATTTAGAACCTAAGGAGCTGAAACACAGAAATCCAGATTAAATTATTTTGATGTTCTCATTAAATAGTCCAAAGTTGGAACTCACAGTTGTAACAGTAAATTTTAGCAAAACAAATACAACAATGCGATAATATTACGTGGAAGAGATTAGTCCCATTCATTTAGAAATCAACCTATAATCCAGTTGAAGAAACTACTTTCAAACCGTATCATGTTTTGAAGTTTGGACTGATTAACTTTACATCTTTAACATCAAAACTTTGGGCAGCAATGCCGTTATTACAACAGGCAACAAAATCTGTGACTAGAGTAACATTCTAGAGCACTATTATTGTCAAATCAAGTAAATTGTGAACTATGGTAACTAGAATGAATAATAAAGAACATGTATGATTCTCATTTCTTGGTCTTGGCTTTCTTGGAAGCTGAAGCTTTCATTTTTACTTTCTTTTGCGGCTGTGATTTCCCTCCGACCACTTTGCCTCTTTTCCGCGCAACTCCCTGAAACAGATACATGCACATAATACATGAGCGAGTTGTCGTCAATTCATCAAGGACATACTAAATTACTAAAGGATCAGATACACATTGATGTTTTCTCAGATTTTCCTTTCGTTTTCCCATTAGCTTTTTCTTCACCATCTTCATTTTGACCAGTTTGACGAGATGCCCCGTTTGAAAATTTGTTAGCCTCTTCATCCGAGTCAAACGAGAAACCGTCCAAAGTTCCTAATAAAAAAAAAAAAATGAGATTTAAAGAATGTGTTTTAAGTAATATGTTGCATAAACAGAAAATCACGAAGCATCCCTGAGAAAGCTGCAAGGAAAAGGAGCCCTTACCTTCAACCATGGTTTCAGCTTCAAAGACGTTGGATTGTGGTTTCAGCTGAATTAAATCGTTCGTGATGACTTCTATCTGACCAAGGAACTAACAACTGAGATTTAATTATCTACAATAATCCTATTTTCTTTCCCCAAAATGCTTGATTCTTATCATTATTAAGAAAACAAAGAGTAACAAGCTCAGACCCGGAATTGATTTTAGAATTCATTTTAACCATTAGAATTACATATCAGTAAATTTTCTTTTGATACTACTCTTTGTCTTTGGATGATCATCCTCCCCTAGCTCCTTTCTGGGAGTTTTATCTTTGGATGCCTTCTTGGATGGAGTGTCTTCATTACTGCCAAGAAACAGGATTACATTATTGTCTTTCTCTAAGAAAAAATTTTACTTTATTTCGAAAATTTTAAATTTTAAACACAAACCTTTTATAAATTAAAAAATCAAACCCCAGATATTTTGATAGCTAAAAATTAATATTCAAAAGAAGATGCATCAGATTGTTAAAACTTTACAAAGGGCTGTTGGTGAGAGCTGTTTTTGAAGATCTTTGTGGTTTTTTTTCAAAAAATTGCTTCTAAAAGTGCTTAAATAATTTATTATAAGAGTTTTAAACTAAAGTCACAATATGACTTCTAAAAAATTATTATAAGGAATTTTTGAAACTTGTTTTAAAGTTTATATTATAAACTTCATTCTAATGTTTACATTATTTACTAAAAAAATTTAATATCATTTTAACCTATTAGGTAATTTTTAAAAAATTTAATTTCAAATACTTACCAAAAATTGTAATATTTAAAGTGTTTGAGAAAATAATTCAAACTATAATAAAAATTATACACTATAACATACGAGAGCTTTACATTATAGAATATCTTTGTTTTATATTATAACATGTGAGAAATTTACACCATTTACAATTAGAACTCTCAAGTGAGAAATTTTCACCCTTTACCATTGAAACTCTTAAGATTAGAACCACTTTCTCAAACGCCTTAATCATATTAATTTTGTTTTTACTTCTATTCTTCTATTGAATAAAAGCAAAAGTATTGCCAGAAGCATCCACCCTAATTTACTCAAAATTTCAGAGACTTAAAAATCCAAAAGATAAGCAAAATGGAACAGTAAATTTATGGCAAAAGTTATAAGAAGACATGCATTTTACCATCAATAGGTATCGTTATAATCATTATATTAACTTTTTAACCGAAAAATGTATTAACTGAAGTAGTATTGCGTCCCGTTATAAATTGTTAACGTAATTAGATTATATTAAATTATTAAATAGTTAAGGATTAATATTTTTTATTAAAAAGTTAACGATTAGAATAAAAATATTTATTGGTATGGCAAAAACATATGTTATATAACCCCCTAAATTTATACAAAAGATGAATTAAAAAAAAAAAAACCCAAAATTTGCCGTTGAAAATCATTAATTAGTTCAATACACAACTGCTGACTCCGTGTGACGACGGGCCAAAGAGGTTGTTAGGGTTGGCAGCTGGTCAGCAGTCCTCGTACGCTGCTCGTAGCTGAAATACCATAATATAAATAAAATATCTTCCCTTCTTCGTTGTCCTCAAAACAGAACTTTCAAATACTATCTTCTAGTTCCTCAAAAGAATCAGAAGATTGATTGAGGAGGAAATCATCAGAAATGGAGCAAGGAAAACAGGGAATTATGGTGGCGAAATTGATGCCGAACCAGAACCCAATAGAGCAGTTGCAAGCTCGTTACAAGGAGTTGGAGAACGTCTTCAAGGCATGGCTCGCCAAGCAGTCTCTTCCCGTCGAAGCCGCCGTCGTCACCGCCACCAGCGCCGCCCAGGGCGCCGCAATCGGTGGTTTCATGGGCACGCTTACCAACGACGTCTCTTCCTCTTTCCCCACGCCTCCTCAGGCCAATCTCACTCCTCAGGCCATGGCTTCCTTCAAGCAAGCTCAGGTCTTTTTGTTTTTTCTTTTTCCTTTTTTTGATTTTTTTTCAAAATTTTGATTAGTCGCTGATTTGACTTGATTTTGGAGAAAGTTTGGTGCTTTGGAATTTTCGTTTTCCTGATTTTTCCCTGGAGAATTCTCAATAAACAAACAAACCCGTGCTAAGAAGCAAAAAAGGGGAAGTGAAAAGAAGTTGCTTGTTTGTTGGAGATAAGATCTGTTTTCCGGAGAAAGTTATTTTATTTATTTATTTTTTTTTTTTTTGGGACAGTTGATTGCTTAGAAACTTCAGGAAAAGAGAAGTAAATTAAGTATGAACTTCTCCAAAGATAAGAGTATACAAAATTTGGTTTGTTTGATCATTCGACTTTGGTAAATTGGTTACATTAGTTTGAACTTCTAATAGTTTGGAAATGCAGATTCATTTTTGGAATTGAGCGTTGTTCGGGCTTTGGAGACTTTCTTTTCAGTATTCACATGTTTTAATCAACTGAAAGCTTGAATTTTGCACTTCATTGTGAACCCATATTAGGAACCCTACAATCTTAAAGTTCTAAGATTGCTTATCAATTTTTTCTGTATTTAACGTTGGTTGAACTTGAAAAGTTTTGATTTTATTAAGCTTCTCAGTTAGAAATCTGGGCGACATTTGGATCAATAATTAAATGATCTGATACGTCTCTTTAGTTCTATAACATAAGATCACTTTCGACTTTTTCCTGCATTTGACGTTGAGTGAACTTGAGAAGTGTTGATTTTTATTAAGCTTCTCGGCTAGAAATTTGGGCGACATTTGGATTAATAAACAACGCGATACGACTTTTAAGTTCTATAAGATTGCTTATGACTTTTTTCTGTATTTAACGTTTGTAGAACTTGAAAACTTTTATTTTTTATGCTTGTCAGTTAGAAATTTTGGCAGCATTGGGATTAATAAACGACGTGATACATTTATTAAGTTCTATAAGATTGCTTATGACCTTTTCTGTCTCTAACGTTGGTTGAACTTGAAAAGTTTTAATTTATATTAAGCTTGTCAAGTTAGAAATTTGGCCTGCATTTGGATTAATGAAAAACGTGACACAAAATCTGCAGTTAACAGTTCTTCTTGGGGTGTAACAAAAGGTTTTACTATGAATGCAGGCCCTTTCTGGAGGTCCCTTGGTACAAGCTCGCAACTTTGCTGTGATGACAGGCGTGAATGCTGGCATATCCTGTGTTATGAAGAGACTGAGAGGCAAGGAGGATGTTCAGTCTAGGTAAGATCTTTTTGGCATGCTCTTCCTTTTTTCCTTTGATATTGCATTTACAGTCATAATTGCTTTTTGCGATGCATAGATGTACTTGCCTTGGTGTGTAGCTTAGGAATTTTCTTCCTTTCTGAAATCATGAATATTTTGTTCAATTAATGACACCTCTTAGCAGGATCAGTCCAATGTTATCAGCTTTGATAGTAGTATTTTGTCCATAAAAAAATCTGTTTTATCACAAAATGTACTAATTTTACTCAGTTATTATAATTTTCTTTTCATAGAGGCATTTTTTCCCCTTTCATAACCAAATTACTTCAGTTAGGCCCGGGGCTCTTGGTGCTGGCTTATTAAACTGTCTTGGCCCAGTAGAATTCCAACTCGGGTTTCGCTTTGTTTTGATCTTTTATGTAACTAGCCCCTGCTGTACATAGAGAAGATTTGTAACCTTGTTGGCCAATTTGAAGGCGTAGAATCTTTAAGTAGGTTTTAGTGCTCCACTTTGGAAAGTTAAAAACTCGGTACATGTTTCAGCTTTCACTTTTTTCACATTCCAATTCCAATACACTATCCTAAATGCTGTATCTGGCTGGAGAATTCTTTGGTTATGCTATTTGAGCTAGGGGTGTGTGTGAGTGTGTGTGCGCGCGCCCGCGTGTGTGTGTGTGAGAGAGAGAGAGAGAGAGAGAGACAGATAGTTGGCCAGTCAGAAGGATGTAAAATGGAGTTTAAAGTAGGTTGATCCTCTGGAAAGAGTAAAACTCAATGTATAATTAGTAGGTTTCTCTCATTTCTCACCCACACATACACAGAAGAAAAAAAGTTATTCAGGGGTGTTTGAAGGTGATTACACATGGTTGCACGGGAGTGTTACGGACTTCATTTCCTGTCGAGCTTTGTGTACAGTTATGCAATCCTGATTTTCAGTCATTTATACCTGTTTAAAGTTTGTGGCTTCTTTGTGCAGTATGGTAGCAGCTTTTGGTTCAGGAGCAATGTTTTCATTGGTGAGTGGCATGGGTGGCCCGAATCAGGCAGCTAATGCAGTCACTTCTGGACTTTTCTTCGCGCTTGTTCAAGGTGGTCTTTTCCAGGTAAGCTCCAGAATTAAAGACTTTTATTAATTTCGGAGCAGCTAACTTCCAGAACCCACTTTCGCTTTGTCTGGTTCTCTCCTATATCGGATTAGGTGCCCACAAACACGTAAGGTTGTACATGGCTCTCATGTGCTGAAAAATATCATCTATATCACACAACAAGTGGTACTTTTTGTGTGGATTTGCTAATTTATCTCTTATAGTGGCGGAAATTTACACTTGAACCACTTCCTATGTTGCTATGCAGTTGGGACAAAAGTTTTCTCAACCACCGGCAGAAGATATCTACTATGCTAAAACAAGAAGCATGTTGAGTAACCTTGGCCTCCAGAATTACGAGAAGAATTTCAAGAAAGGGCTATTAACAGACAGTACTCTGCCTTTGCTCACTGATAGGCAAGTAGTTGTATCTTCAAACTGTATCTTAACACGTATTTTTCTTATCATCTTTTCCCAGTTCATACTTCATATGATGAATGGTTTATAAAGTAGCTATACACTTGTTCATTTCAGTGCGCTTAGAGATGTGAGGATCCCACCCGGACCACGACTTCTCATTCTTGATCACATTCAAAGGTAGGAAAAAATTGTCTTGTGCGTGTAGTAATAAAGTTGCAATGTCAAGATCTTGTGAAGTTTCTCCTCACTTTGTGACTCACTTTTTTGCTTCAGGGATCCAGAGCTAAAGGGTAAACGTGGAAAGTGAGCTGTTCTTTCAATCTTGTTTGGCTGCCATAAGACATTTTGTTTCACCAGTTTAGAAAATTGGAGGCAGTGAGGGGATATCATATATGTTTTTGGAAGTCGTTTTGATTTGTTTTTTCTCTCGTCCTGTTAGTGTAATCAAATTGCCACAATTTCCTAGAGTAAATTCTGATTTGAATGTTATGTCCTTTTCTCTCTCTCTCTCTTTGTTCTCCTCATAACAAGTTGTTGCATGGCCCTTAGCTGCAGTTTCCTAGTGTCCCCCACACATGACCAGTGAACGTCCTTTCTTTTTCTTTTTCTTCATCCCCCTAATATAGTACAGAGATGGGGACTTGGCTGATGGATTGCTTATAGATGAAGTAGAAAAAAGAACCACTCAGATGTCACAAAATAATTTGCAGAATTATTAGTTGGGGCTCGCCATGTTGCTCCATTAAAATTTTCTTACCCTAAAATTTTATAATTTCAAACTTTATAGAAAAACTATTTATAAGTATCATTTATTGTAATTCTAACCCATTAGTTTAAATTTAAATTTGAAAAAAGAAATAAAAGAGGCTATACTAATATTTAAGTTCATATGAATGACATACATAGATTTGAAAATATATATATATATATATATATATACATATACACGAGGTTTGTTGGTTTTTGTTGCTCATGCTCCTTGAAAAAAAAAAATGTTCAGAGCATGAATTACAAGCAGGTCTTTTTGTCTCAGCCGACAGTTTTGTATCAAAAACCATTTGTTTTACCTTCTTTTTAATGTAATTAATTTTGATCATATCTAATAGTACAAGCCGTAAACTATTCGTATGAGACTGTATAAGGATCCTTCTGTCTAATGATCTAGTGTTGTCGACAGAGCAACTCTTTTTTTTTTTGGCTCCAAAATATTAACAGAAGATCTGAAAGTGCTCGAGGGGCATCCTTTGGGTGACGCCCAGAAAGGTTTTTCTTCTTTTATGTGGTAGTGGACCACCACCATTACGTATGCTTTCTTTTTTATCTTTTTCGGGGCTAATCTCTGCCTCTGCTTTTTGCCGTCTGCGTCAGCCTAGCCCATTTGCTTGGGCATTGGAGAATGACATGTCCATTTGACTTTGTTTATCGCTTTTATTTTTTTTATTTTTTATCAACCTTTCAATTATTTTTCTTCTTATGCTAATCACCCCTCTCTACTCAACCCCACTATAAAGGTGTTTGACATATTTATGAGCTTGATTTTTCTCATGTCTGGCTGGTGGTGGGGTCAAATCATCAAATCTTTCATTGTTTTTATATTTTTTACTGTAATCTAATGAGTTGTTTAGAAGCCTCGTTCCGTTGTTTCCAACCAATAAAAATATATAGCTGTTGATACTTATAATAAATTAATATTATTATATAAAATTTTCACATATTATTTTTTAAATCAAACAGTCAATAAAAACCAAACAAGATTTTTGGACCAAAAAAAATATCAGGTTTGTTGAAAGTCAGGTTTAGGACCATTTCAGCCAATGAATCCTGACCCCTTTCACGTGGATCATGTCCAAATAGAAGTCACAAGACTTTTTTGCCGCCTTCATTATTAGCGCTTTAACAGGAAAGGAAAACTACAGTTTGAACTGACTGACGAACCTTCATTAATACGGATAGAAATTTTCCAATAATTTTTGTCAATTGCGTGCACGCTAGCGCGTTTTTATTTTTATGACGACATTATGTGAAAGATTTTCAACACGCTGTTTGTCCTGGATAATTTTTGACAGTTTTACATCTAAATTCTTTTGCTGATTAATTTTTTTAATTTTTAACTTTCTATTTTTTTAAATCTATTTTTTTTTTGCAATTTCAGTCCTTGGTTATAAAATTATTGATGATTTTGTATAAGTTAATAGCGATAATAATATAGTCAACTCATGACACTTCAAAATTGTATAAAAACCAAAAGATTAGACTAGGAACCAAAGTTGTTTTAAAAAATTATATTCAATTACTAACTAATGTAACAATTAGAGAGGGGTATTATTTTCAAAACTTGAGGATCAATGTCACCAAAAAAAGCAACTTTGAAGGCAAAAATATAGGTTTTTTTTTTTTTTGAGGGCATAAGTACAGCAGAATTTAGAACATTTGAATTGCAATTGTCTCTATGCTCTCCGAAACATTAGGCGCACTTTTAGGTCTCCAAACAAAATGTTTTGTCAGGATTATTAAGAGAGGTGGGATTTTGAAAAGTAAGTTTAAAAAAAATTAATTTTGGTAAAATAATTTTTTTTTACAATTTTTTAACGTAAAAAAATATACTTTTTTGACATAAAAATAGTTTTAATATTTTTTTTTATCATTCTGTTGAAGATTATCTGTTCGTTACAGTTATTATTGTCTTTTTTAAAAAAAATTAAGACAATTTAACTGTCTAAAAAGACTTTTTTTTAAGTCATTTCTTCCATTAAGATTTTTTTTTTTTTTTTTTTTTTTTGCCCTTTGTCAAATTCTCCCTTAAGAGAGAGAGAAAAAAACACAAGATTGGTTGGCAGAAAGCAACAGAATGGAAAGTAAAGAGTCGAAATTTCTCGAGAAATTAGACAACTCAACGAAAATGACTGCTCATCTATCTAGAAAATACATGAGTGGATATCCTTATTCTTCACTGCTAAGCCATTCGTATTCTGATTCCCCAATGGGAATTCAAGAAATCATGAAAAAAAAAGACCAATAATTAATTAAAAATAATGAAAAATATGACATATATGAACCAAAATTTTCTGAAATTTCTTTTACAAAGGAGGTTTTGCAGACAATTTACAAGCAACTGATCTAATTTTTTTTTTCATTTGCGTATCGAGATTCTCAAATCCAAACCTCTTAGATCATCATAGATTACAAAAAGAAAAATCAGAGACTGTGATACAGAACCACGAGATCAAGAACTGAAAATTCCAGGAACAATCGAACGGATACACAAAAAACCAACTGCTAAAATTTATTCTACATCGATCCTCGTGTCAAAACCTGATTAAGCAGAGGAATCGGCGATAACGATCAGGATTTCATGATCAGCTGCGAGGAATCGGAAGGGAGGCCTGGTGAAGGAGCTGCTGGGCGCGGGCGAGCTGGTCCATGAGAGAGACGATGCGAGCGTGGTAGGAACGCGCCTGATCGACGGCCTCGGCCTCGAGCTCGCCAAGCTGAGAGCAGAGGCGTTCCTCGGCCTCCTCGGCGACTCTGAGCCTCTCGCAGGCTCTGAGGAGCTCGGATTTCATCTGCTCCTCTCTCTCCTGGCACTCTCTCAGCTCTCTCTCAAGCTCCTCGTTCCTCTTCTTCAGAGCTTCTCCTCCGGCGCCGGTGACGGCGACCTGTTGCTGCTGCTTCTGCTTCGTGACCGCCATTGTTGATAAGGCTTGGAGGATTTTTTTGGGATTTGGGATTTTTGTGGGAAAGCAAATAGAACTGCTGGGAATATTGCGCTCGGTTTGGATAACTCAAATCGTTTATATAGCGCCAAAAAGTAAAGTGTCCAGGTTCAATGTATCTGGAGCGCCCTTGGGATTTCGCTTCGCTGACGTATTTGCTTTCCTTATTGAATTAGAGTACTCTCTCTGCGTGGTTTCGGTTGTCAAACAATTATTTTGTATCAACGAATAAAATAATAATTGTATTTACCTCCAGCAATGGAATTATTATTTATTGTATTTACGAATAAAATAGTAATTGTATTTACCTCGAGCAAAAAATAATAATTGTATTTACAAATTTTTACAATTGCTTCAAATTAGTTTTTTTTTTTTTAATGTTGTAAACACAAATAAAAAAAATGCATTTAAGTAATATAGTTTCTATAGTAATCATGTGCCGGCTTTTTAATCAAGATTTGTCGTGTTCCAAATAATAATGGTAATAAGCTTGTTGTATACTTCTAGCAAAAAAAAGATTGTTGCAAACTTGTATTTACCAGAGAGAGAGATGATTGTCGCATATGCAAATAGATTGTTCATAAAATACAACACTCTTCTGGCCTATTGTTTTTGGCAGGATAAGAAAATAAAATAGCTTTTAACCTAATTTTTGGATTTTTTAGGGTATATTTTTTAAGAGTATTCATGGATTGGATTTTGTGGATTTAAGGTCAATCTACAATCCAATCTAAAACCTTCGAATTGAAAAAATCTCAATCCGTAATCCGATTCAAAATCTTCATATTATAAAAATCTAAATCTGCAATTCAATCTAAAACCTTCGGATTGAATTCACGGATTTGTAAATTAAGCTATGACCCTTTAAAATATGACTATTGAAGGCCAATTTTTTCAACATCAAATATTAAAATAAATAATCCATAATATAAAATAGCTTAATAAAGTTAAATTTGTTACAACCAATCATTAAGATAAACAAGTTTCAACAAAAACTTAAAATCAAGGTATCTTAAAAAAACTCAAGATAAATTATTGTTCATTTATCAACAGCACTTAAAACTTCAAAACGTTTCAACTTCAATCATTAACATAACTTGATAATAATTGCTTCACAAAAAAACATTAAATTTTTTTAAAGGAAAACTTTTATTTAAATATATATCATCAAAATTATAAAAATACATAAATATATATATAAGGTTCGGATTGACGAATTAGACGGATTGAAAATTTCTCACTCCGTAATCTGATCCAAAATCTTTGGATTAAGATTTACTCAATCTAGAATCAATCTAAAACCCTTCTCAATTCATTCTTAAACCTTCAGATTGCATTGAATTTGGTGGATCTCACGGATTTATAGATTTGGTGAACAACCTTACTAACTTTTATGGATTTTTTAGTCCATAAGATTTTTTTAGTGACAAATTGACAATGATACCATTCTCTCTCTCTCTTTTTCCCCCCGGAAATGCACTAATTTCTTTAAGGTAATTACATAAGTATATCTCTTTTAACTTTTTTTCGATTCATTAAAAAAATGTATCCAATAATCTAATAAATAAGATGAGTAGCAGCCTTTGTGTTCGCTTTGTATGCCGTTGTCGTTTTATGATGCCGTCGCTCCAGTTCATGAATTTGTTTTACATTGTCATCATCTCTAAACTGTGTCGTTTTCAAGTTCATGCGTTCTCTCTCTCTTTAGTTGATGTGGATTTCGAAGGATGTTGTCGTTTGTCGAGTTAGTGTTGATGATTCATTCCTGTCGTCTTTTTCGCTTTTTTTTTTTTTCCTCCCTTAATGTCGTCATTTAGTGTTGTAACTGTTGTTAGTGTGATGGTGTTTTTCTTATATTGTCGTCGTTTATAGCATTTGTATCGCTTATCAGATAATGTTTCCAAAATCATGTTATTTTGAAAGTTGTTGTCGTTTTTTAGTTTGGGTTCTTCTTCTATTTTCGTAGCTTTCAATGTCGTATATGCTTTTTCTTTGGTTGATGTTTCTTCGTCAGTCGTCATTTTCAATAAAAAGTCGTTTTCACTTTGATATCGTTTCCTTAGGTTGTTGTCGTCTCGTTTTAATATAGCTATAGGTTTGCAGTTGGGTTTTTCGGTGCCGTTTTATTGCTTATTATCGTCTCCTCGGCAATCTCGTTTACTCAGATTTTAGTCGCCTAAAATTTAGATGTCGTTTACTAGATTTTTGTTTTAATGTTAGTTGTTTTTTTTTTTTTTCTTGAGGGGGCTAATTCGTTTTTAATGGTTATTTCTTTCTTTGTTTTTGATGTCGTGTTATAAGGTATTTTTTGTAGTTCTGTTTCGATGTTGACAAACTAAATAAAGTAAAATTTGGAGAAAAACCTAACCTAACTAATCTCTTTAGTTTTGTCACGTTCTTTTAGAATTTTGTTTTTGGAGCTGATGTACAACGAGACAAAGTGATGGCATTAGTTCTTCACGTCGTTACTATAGTGATTGCAAAGCTTGTATTTGTCACAAACTTCTAGAGTCCAAAAGATCCCTGAAAATCTAGTCCTAGAGTTCAAAGGGCTTTCAATAGCTAATATTGGTTGAGCATTCTAATCTCGGGGATGAAGAGTACCAACTTGTTAGCTAGCTCAAATAACAAGTTGAAGATTCCAATTTGAACAAGTAAGAAGTCATTGTTGACGAGCTAATCAACTTACTAGCAAGCTGCTTATCCTCACCTTCAAACGTTGCTCGCATAGACCTTGTGCCTTCAAGGCTGCTAGTTGTGTGAGCCGCCCCGCCCTTACACCCCAGAGATTACTCGCTAAGCGAGTGGCCGTCGTGCCCCGAAGGCCGTTTGCTTTTTACTTCCAAGGTTGTTTTATGCCTTAAATGGCAACCTTAGGGCATGTAACAACCAACTTGATATGGTGCTACACAAGGACTTTACCTCTCTTATCCAACTTTCGCTATTAATGATTGTCTCAACCATGTTATCACGATCCACCAATGTTCAAAAGTGCCCAAGCCCTGAGATCTCAGACTAGTGAAAGGACAATGGTTAGTGGATCTAAAATGGAAAATGTGGGATGGACTATATCAAATAGTTTCAACGTTTGGAGCTTTTAATAAATAAGAAGAAGACAAGCATTAACCATGATCCAAACTCTATTTCTCCTTCAAGACTTTACTTTTGCTTGTTTATATTCCATATTGAGAGAACTTGTAGGAGAGCACGAATGTGTAATTTTATAACATCAATATAAAGTTTAGCATTTATTTCTTGTTATTTTTATTTTTTTTTTTGTTTTTTATTTTCATTTTTCATGGTTGTTTGATCCATTTTAACCAAACTTCAATTAGAAAACTTCCTTCGAGGTTATTGAATTTTGACATCTAACATCGGCATTCATTTAGATGTCTCTACCAGATAATGAATTTACCTTTTTGACGTAAAGGCCTACAATTGAGGGAGAAAATAAACTTAAAAAAAAAAAAAAAAGCAAAGGTATTTAATAAGATTTTTTTCTTATATCACATGTGCATATCATTAAATTTTGCAACAAATAAACTATTTTAATGCTCTAAAAATATACTATTTTTAATATGTTTTGATTCACCATATCATGTACATACAATTATTTGGTCACATGAATATGAACTAAATATTCAACACAGCTTTTTTTAACAAAAATACTCAAAAATACTAACCTATTAAAAATTTTGATTACAAAAACAACTAAAGAACATGAAAATGACAACATATTTGAATAACAAATAAGAGCAAGGGAGTATCAATTTGGACCAAGCTAAAATAGGTTGGTCCATGGCTCATATGTTGGCCTGAACAGTGATTTGACATGCATAAAGACTCATGTGGGACCAGGTTGGGCCAAGATATTCGACCCATTGCTCGATTTGACTCATATAGTATTTTCGCAAAGGGAGACGGAGGGAAATGTTAAGTTTTTGAAATTTTTTAAAGTAAATGTTAAGTTTAAAAATATTCGTAGCAAATAGGAAAAAAAATATGCCATTAATTTTTTTACCCTTAGTAAATAGACAAATAAATATTTTTTACTGAGTAAATTTTTTATTTACTACAAATAGTTTAAAAACCCGTAATTTATTTCTATAAAGTTTGAAAAAGTAACATTTACTATAATTTTCATTATGGTAAATATGTTCCAGCATAAAAATTTCAGCTCAACCTGATTATCGGCCCATTGGGCTACTAGCATGACCCATTATCCTTTTTGTTTTCTTGTATGGGATTGACATCTCTAGATGGAGAAGATACAAAAAGCACCCTTGTATTGTAGCTAAATACAATATTTGTCTTAGGGTTTTTAAAAATTTAAAAAATATCCCCTATGTTTTTTAAACCACCAAAAAACCATCTTTTTTGACTTTTAATAAAATACATCATTAAAAAGACAAATATACCTTTAAAAATCAAATATAAGGATCTTGGTGAAACTACAACTAAACACCCAATATTTGGAGAATGGAAAAATAAAACCAACTTATAATCAATTCTATATTACCTAATATTTTTTTTATATAAAAATTCTATTTAGAAATAATAATATATTTCATATGGCAAAGTAAAACCAACTTGTTAGAAATGCCCAATACAACTAATATGACTAAATAATACTAAGTTTTTATTCTTTAAAAAAATAGGTTTCACTTTCTTTTTCAAATGAAAAAAACTTATACCTTCAAAAAAAATTCAAATGGGTGTTCAAAACTTCATTCATGTTGATATTGAATCCAAAAGGGGGGTTTGAAACCTAGCAAAAACCTAACCTACATCGTGAATTATGTTTATACTTCAAGGACGGTTTAGTCATTTTAAAAAAAGGAACAAAATTAAGAAAATGGATGGTTTTTGGATGGTTTGAGAAACATAAGAAATGCTTTTTGTATTTTAAAAAATTCAAAAATAAATGTTGCATTTAATTAAACTGAGGGGGTATTTTTGTATTTTCTCCTCCAAATAGGACCAATCCCAAATTTTTCCTTTGTTATTCTCTTTCAATTTGTGGATGTCGAAAATTTCCGCTGCCAATTCCTATAGGATTGACAAATAAGCAACTATATAGTCAAAGTGGACTATACCAATTACTATTTTTGTCAACTAGATAGTTATGATTTCTAATACATAAGGGACGACATGAACATTATGGTTAGTTCACACACATTTGAATGATTGTGACAAATAATTTATTTGACAGGAAAATTGCCATAACTGGACGCAAACACGCCCTCCATTTCGGACCTTAACACATACCCGAAGGTTCATGCTTATCTTTTATTCATAAATAATCTTCAAAGTCTAAATCCACAATAATAAAGGGTTAATGAGACAATTAACTCAATTACGTTTATTGAATTAAAATATGACTCTAATTTGTAAAAATTTTACAAATGTCTCATATAATAATATCATTAAAATTATTTATATGTAATTATATAGTACAAAATATAATATTATTAAGATAATTATTATACCATTAAAGATATTTTTAAGATATTTTAAATATCATGTTAGATTTTAATTTCATAACAATAATTTAAACAAGTATTATAATTTTTTCCCTCTACTTCTCTTCCCAAAAAAAAAAAAAAAATCCACAATAATAATACCAAAAAAAGAAAATGCCAAAAAGTGAGACTTTGTGCTCTACGCAATTGCTTTAATTGTCAGTGTTGCTGATTTGATTTGGGTGTTTGCTCATTTCACGTCTCTTTTGGCATAGCATAAGAACACCATCGTCGTCGTCGTCATCTTCCTCTTCTTTCTCGTAAGTTTTATACACATGCATTTGCACAATTTTGCTTCCGATGAGATTGAATTTCGATTAGTTTCATTGCGTTGATGATCGATTTCTCTGTCTCACCTGTTTTTTTTATGCATATGTGTTTCTAAAACTGCCCATTTGCTCGATCGCCTACTTGCTGACATTCTCGGAGATGATAATCTCTCTTACCCAGATGGTCGATTTTTGTTTCCGTCATGTTTCTTTCGTTTTTCCTCCAACTGGGTGTTGGAAAATTCAGCTTTTTATTTTTAGGATATGGGTTATTATATTTATCTGGGTCGCTAATTTTGCTCCACATCCTTTTATGCAGAGTAGTAGTTTGTTTGTTGGCTCTTGCTTTGTCGAGATCAGTTCTAAAACTTTTTATCCCGGGTAAGTTTCAATAGTCCAAATCTGTAGATCACACAGCTTTTTTATTTTGATCTTGGTAATCAGTTTCAACTGTTCATGTTTGTCTGTTTAGTCTGCAGTTTGATGAGAACATATTAGAACTTTACATTTGATTTGAGTACTAAGGAGTTGTTTATTTGGGAATAGATTTGATGCAACTTTGGAATACTTAGAAAGAAGAAGAGGAAATGTAATTGGAGATTTAGTTTCTCTAAAGGGTATGGATTTGCAGAACAATTCTCAATCCGAATTGGGGAAATTGGAACAGATTATTTCCCAGTTTTTATTGAAGAGCTTGCATGTTATTTTGGACTCTAGGATTCCCTCTCTTCGCCCTCATGATCGTAGAGGCGACCTCTCATCGGCTACTCGAGTGAGAAAGAGTGACAAATGGTTCAATTTAGTACTAGGAGACCGCCCTGTGGCTCTAGAGAATTTGAATTTTTGGCACAGAAATGTGATGGATCCGATGATTATCGATGTAATACTTGTTCATGAAGGGCCTAACTCTTCATCTGTGGACAATCTCTATACTGCTTCAGCAGCAGGGACATCAGTTAAGACGGTCATAGAGAGGTGGGTAGTTCAGTATGAATCTCCTCAGAATGTGGCTCCTCAAGTTGGTGGTGAAATGTCCGCGTCTTACAAAAGGACATACAAGAAATCAATCATGCTTTTGCGTTCTCTTTATTCACAAATGAGACTTTTGCCAGCTTACAGAATTTTTCGACAGCTAAATAGCTCTAGTTAGGCTTATAATTTTGATATTATTTACAAGGTTTCTTCGTTTGGTGATCCATTCACAAGCGCAGAGGAGGAATTGATCAAAGAATATACCTTTCCACCTGTGGAGGCCTTTCCTGGTCGCCTTTCTGTGTCTGTGACTTACCGTTCAACCCTATCTGATTTTAACATTGAGCCTTCAACGACAATGCCACCTAAGATTATCACAGATTACGTTGGTAGCCCCGCCACTTACCCACTGAGATCTTTTCCCTCGTCAGAGAAGAGTGTTCGTGCAACTTCCTTTCCTTTGAGAGGAGCACGGCCGCCTTCTGTACCACTTGAGCGCCCACATAGCTGGACAAGTGGTTTTCATCGAGCTGCACCTTTTATGCAGAATCACCAGCCCCTTGTTGGATCTCCACCAGCATATCGTCCTTCTCCTACGTCATCTGATTTTCCATCGTCGCCTTCTGATATCTATGGTAACAGAGTCCAAAACTACCGACTGCCAAGCAATCAAAAGGCAACCAGTTATGATGAGTATCAGCTTTCACCTCCATTTTCACCATCTCCATCCCTGTCTCCTCCAACATACTTCTACGGTGGTAATTTTAATCAAATGCAAAACCGTAAATCTTCAGAAACTGCCCCGGTTACTATTCCGGCTACATTGACAGGCAGAAGTATTAGATACCTTTCTCCCAATTTTTCTGATCCAAATAGAAACTCGCTTCCTCCTTTATCCCCAAGAAGCATAAGGAATGATCCTTCATCACAGGAGTCTCCATCTGGAATCAGGTCATTTCGGAGAATAGAGTCTTCAAGGGCCAGAGAGATGACATGTGGAATAACGAACTACCACACCAGTCAGAAGGTAGTTGTAGTTTTCTATTTTAACTACTGCATTATAGTCTAGAATTTCAAGTGGGGTTTTTTGCCTTGCTTATAACTTTTTGCATTCTTTCTGTAGGTCATAAAAGATAGCAAAGACGATTCAGGGCAGTTTTCAGGACCGTTGTCTTCCAGTGGCTCACCCCGTATTGGGTTCTCTAGAAGCTCCAGTAGATTATCTTTTCAGGATGACTTGGATGATTTTGGCTTCTCATGTCCTTTTGATGTTGATGATGTTGACCCGCCAGATTTTCAAGCCAGGTACTTAAATTTATCTTATTCTATGGCCACAGTGGAGTCACAATCTTTGTCACTTCTATTCTTCTATTTGATTCAGTGAACAAGTTTTCCGTTTGTTTACTTTAATTATTCCTCGTTATCCTGCCTGCATGTTCTTTTGCATCATCTCATTTTTGGTATTGATTCTGAACTATTTCCAAGGCTTTTGGATTTTTGGACTTGGTAGGTAGTATGGGTGGTTAGAGAATGCTTTGCCAATCTGTTTAGACTCAAAACATGGTTTCTTTTTCTCTCTTTTGACATGTTGTTGTTGTTGCGCTTTTTTTTTTTTTCATACTTGTAAACAAGCAGATGACACTGTTTGCAGTGTCATCATAGCGTTGGCACTTGCAGAGAATGCTGTATTTTGGGGGCAAGTTTTGTGCAACCGATATTAGGATCCATTTTAGACAAAATAAGCAGGAAACGCATCTCGATAGCATTCACAGTCCCCATTGAACCTTTGGGATATAATAACTTCTTACGCGGTTTCCTCTAAAATTTTGCATACTAAGGATAGGAATAAGGAGAGGAGAGAGAAGAAAACAAAATTATGAACATGATGTGAGCAAGCTATAATCTGTAATTAGTGGTTGCGCTAGCGGTTGGACTTGGGTTATATAGTTATATTTTTGCATCGAAAAGGACACAAGTAATTTCATGAAACAAATTGACTTCAAGCTGTTATACCACTTCAATGGACATATGGATATTACTTCATTTTAGTCTGTAAACCGCATTTGCCCTTGGCATATTTCTCTCGACATTATGCAAGGTTTCTGCTTCTAGTATCTTATATATATTCTCTTCTTTTGTTCGGAACTTTGGTTGAGTAGTCAAAATCTTCCTGGGAAAAGAGCTCCAGACACCGCTTTGCAGTCGCTGCCAATGGGTGGCCGAAAATCTCAAGATGCTGCAGTAGGCGTTCTTGTTCACATGCTGAGGACAGCGCCTCCATTGCGCCAAGATTCGAGCTGTTACTCATCCAACTCCTTGAAGGCTGAATCCGAGGGAGGACTTGCTACAGCTTCTGGATTCTTCATGAGCCGAAAGGCTTCTGATGCACTTGAAGAGCTCCGGACTTACAGAGAAATGAAAGACCTTCTACTCTCTAAGAGTGGGACCGGGGTGGCTGCCAAAGAAGAAGCATAAATTTGCCGCTTGGGTGGGACGAGGGTGGAGATGTTGGCCAATGTGATACACAACATTAACAGAAATTATATCTTGCTTTTCGAGAGATGGTTAACCAATCTGTAAATATTCTGGTTGTAAATTGGTGTAATCATTGCAGCAATTAATGGCTTTTTTTAGTACTCTTTACAATTCAATGAAGTTTAACCGAAACTGTTCAGCTTTTCTGTGAGCTTTGTGAGGTGGTGTTTGAACCTGGTATTTCTTAACAGGTGAAAGGGTGTTTTGGCATTTTCAGTTTCAATCAAAACTTTTGATTGTTTCTGTGTAAAACATTCACATGGTACAATATTTAAAAAAAAAAATAAGCTATAGTGTAAAGCTTTTGCATACTAGCATGGTTTTAACCAAAATTGATTCAAATCATGGTTTCAACCGGTGCTCCAAACACTCTATTTAAATTGACTTTTACATGTTAGAGTGTTGTTCTCGAAGTATTTTACCTTTTATTTTTATTTTTATTTTTATTTTTATTTTATGTTGATGTACTTTTATATCTATCATTCTCAGTTCATGTCAATTTTGTTGCGTTGATATTATTTGATAACAGTTGAGAATTTCTAAAATTGATGCTTCCTAAGACTTTTGTCGTTTTAATTTGATGTCGTTTCTTTAGTTTCTGCCGTTTCGCAGTTCCATGTCGTTTGTCTTGTTGAAGTCGTTTCTAAGCATTTTGTGGTTTGCAAATTCATTTCGTCCCATAATTTTACAGTCGTTCAGGAAGTTGTCAGTCTTTAAGTTCCAATGTCGTTTCTATATTGGTGCCCTTTTAAAAAATGCGTGTTTTCCCCATCCACGTAAACCTTGGTAAAAAATATTGTCATGCGATTTGCTATCGTTTAGATGAGACCCCAAGTTGATGTCGTTTTCAAATTCACGTTTTATTTTGCTGCTTTTGAGGTTTGTGTCGTTTTTCAGTCTCTGTCACTTTGTTTACACTTATATTCAACGTTAGAGTGTCAGTAACATAATTGCAACTATAACGCAGAATTTAAAAGTTTTACATTATAATAAATTTTTGCTTTTATATATTATAGCAGTTAGAACTTATTAGTTTTTGTTTTACATTCCGTTATTTTCATATTGTGTCATTTTTTCCTTTTTTTTTTATTATTATATTGTGTGGCTTATGATGTGTGGCGTTTGTCTTCAGAGTTCCAGTTACTCGATGTTTAGAAAAATAGTTTGAATTCATAGTTTAAATTGTGAATACTTATACGCTATAATTCTTAAACCAAACGGATTAAACTCTCCAAACACCTCTTTATGCTCTTTTCCATGTCGTTTTGTTGTGTGTTCGCAGTACATGTCGTTTGCTGATATTGTCGACTGGGCGGTCGACACGTCACCTTTCGTCTTCCCGCTTTCTGATTTCTCCTTTCTTCTTTTCTTCCATTTCTCTGAAAATAGTCCCGAAAGAGCAAAATTTCACTTTTTGATTGAAACTGTACAACTGCGATAACAATGGATTTCACGGCATGCCCTTTCTGCAATCTTCATGTTCCCTCCGTAGAACTTCAATGGTGTTCCTTTCTTTTCATCTCTGCAATACATACATACATATATGTATATATACATGTTTATTGTACATATAAAATGGCGATTGTTAACATATGTATTTTGCAGGCATGCCAACAACCACTTTGAAGACGAGCAAGAGCAGCAACAACTCGCAGCCGACTCGGAACTCGCTCACCAACTCGCTTCCGCTCCTCCTTCACCTCCTCCACATTTCCAGGAAAGTTCTAGACCTAATTGGTCGATTGATTTGCAGAAAAGAAGCGTCTTTCACAGGATCGAAGGCGGTTTAATGGCCTTGTTGAGGAACTGCTTGGAATCGGAACCCGAGAATACGACCAGCATTTTGTCCGGTTACGTCGACCATTTTCAGAGCACCAAGTCTGAAGATTTTGGGTGGGGCTGTGGGTGGCGCAACATCCAGATGCTGAGCTCCCACTTGCTGGTCCAGAGGCCAGAGGCAAGAGAAGTTCTGTTTGGTGGGTTAGGGTTCGTCCCTGATATTCCATCGCTCCAGAGATGGCTTGAGGTTTGTGACTTAGAGCAAGTTTCCATCTTGTTCGGATTGTGTTTGATATATATATATATATATATATATATATATATGTGTGTGTGTGTGTGTGTGTGTGTCAAAAGAGTTTGTCTGATTTTGTTTGTTTGGTGTTAAGTTAAAAATAGGACTTTACCTGGTGAAATCGAAGAAAAATTATCCCTTTTTCATTAGGTTTAGCAAGTTAGTTTGTGAATTATTATTTATTGTCTTTTACATAGATTTGGTAGGAAAAAAAAAAGAGGGTCGAACAATCGTAGCTACTCTTTTGGGTGTGATAGGGCCCCACATGAATGTTCGCATTGAGCTTCTTACATTAGGAGATGAAGCATGTAATCCCACCAAGGGCTAATTGATATTAAGTTGGTAGCTGAGACTCTCAAGCTCACTCGACTCGAACTTGAGATCTCTCATCTACCAAATTATTTGGAAATAAGCCAATGCCACTAGGCTATCACCAGTCTAGCCTTTTACTAGGATTAGTCCCAGAGGGGTTAGGCTTTACCTTTATTATAATGTAGTTCTTTTGTCAGGTTGCTTGGGAAAAGGGCTTTGATGAGCCTGGTGCTGACCATTTTAATCACAAGATTTGTGGCTCGAAAAAGTGGATTGGAACCACTGAATGTGCTGCCCTTTTACGCTCTTTTGGGATCCTTGCAATGGTGGTTGATTTTGGTCCTAAAGAATTGGAATCGCTTTATCTTAGTGTTCCAGGCATAAGTGTTGGGGAAAAGGGAGGAAAGAGGAGAGCGGTTGAAGTTTATGGACCAATGGATAGGTATGTTTTGAGAAAGAATCATAGTTATCATCAAGCAGATTCCAGCGTGCAGGAAAGGGCTAGTTCTTATGGTGTGCAGCTTGGTGGCTCTTCGGGTAGTGGAAAGAATATCACAAGAAAAAGTGGGGGTCAGCAGGTTGTTGACTGGGTCTGGAATTACTTTTCTAATAAAAACTTCACCAAATCTGGCAGTCATCGTGTAATTGTCAGTGAGAAAGCGTAAGCCTTTTATTTTTGTTGCCTGTCTTGTTTTTTGGCGTGTTGATTATCATGTTTGGAAATGCAATTTTCATAAATGGATTGCATGCATTTTTATTGTGTTTTAATGTTTTGTGAATTGTTCCGAGCAGGCCCTTGTACTTCCAACACAACGGGCATTCAAGAACCATTATTGGGATTCAAAGCAAATATAGCAAATATAGCAAATATCAACATAACAGGATACGGCAACATAATCTCTTGATCTTGGACCCCAGTCATGTAAGTTCAATCCTATTCATTTCCATCTATGAGTCATTATAAGCTATCTTCTTTTTTATATTAATTATGGATTATGTGATTCATTTTGTATTCTAAAAACAGCTTTCAGGTTTGGTCGGAGAATATAATTGATTCGTTTACAACTCATTAGTAGAATGCCCCAATTTTAGAATGATGTGTTTTTCTCTCCCTTAGGCTTCCACTGAAATCAAAATTTATATCCTCTTCTTGACAAAATATATACAGTTGTTATAATGACTAAACTTTCTCAGGAAAACTGTTCCTTAAAGTCAATTCAGGAGCTCATTGTCTGAAACACTTCATTATATTTTCAGTGCACATGCTCTGGTACTTGCCTTGTCAATAGCATCACCATTATTTTCACTTTTCTGCCACTTGATTACAGAGAACTGGAGCCCTTGAAAAATCGTTTAGAGAAAATGTAGGATGGCAGAGTTTTATAAAGAGAGGCGTGCACACACTAAAAGAGCCGGAGTATCAGGTTATGATTACCTAAATATTACTTCTGAATTTTTCCTTTTCTATTTATTGCTTGAGTGACTGAATTTTTGAGGACTAGGCTTGATGTGATTATTGTTTTTCAGTTATGCTATGTTGATCCTGGAATTGCTGCTGGGGAGGACATGGAATCGCTGAAGACAATACAGAGCAAATTTTATGAAATTTAGGGGACTATGTGTCATATATGTGCTTAAAAATATTGTTTCCATTCCTGATCAAGGTTGGCAATTTATTCTACCACAAGGTTAACGTGTGAAATTTGGTAGGAAACAAGGTCCAGGCAAGGTTTTCTATAGCCGTGAAATTTGATAATTTGTCGACCTTTCTTCCTTTTATTTAGGGGAATGTTGATATGTAGTACAGGAAGCTCAATAGAAATCTATTTACATTGTTTCTATCAAGTTGGCCAAGAATGGGACACTAACGGTGCAAGAACAAACGATAAATTGGTTCACTGGCAGCTAATGACAATGAAGATGGACTTCAGGTACCACCACCAGAATTCAAGTCAAATGTGAACAAAACACGATTTAACTACACAATCTGATGACTTTTGGAACTCAAGTTCTTGATGCTATTGAGATTTCCCACCAAGTTTTGTGGGTGGAATAGACTTGAATACAATCCCTCAGATGCTATCAAGTTTGTATGGGAATCCATCTCATCCATCTCCAAAATCTCACCTTTGTCCATAACAACAATGGTATCTGAGTTTATGATTGTAGAAACCTATGTGATCTGTGTGGTTCTGGAAGGTAGGGCACCATAGTTTTTCAGATTTATTGTTTCCAAAGCACTCATGACTGCTTTCTCGGACTCAGCATCAAGCGTGCTTGTTGCTTCATCCAGCAGCAAAATTTCAGGCTTCTTTAGCTAGCGATGGCTATTCTTTGCTTTTGTCCTCCTGAAAGTTGGCTGCCCTTCTCCCCAACAACGGTATTATAGCCGTCAGGCAAATTACTTATAAATTCATGTATGTTTGCTTGCCTTGATACTTCCACAATCTCGGTTTCTGAAGCCACATTGTTGCCATAGCAGATTTTGTCTTTAATTGAGGAGCTGAAGGAAAGAGGCTCTTGTTGCACCAATCCTATTGTGTCCTCAACCCTCTCAAATCGTATTCTTTTATCCCCTTCCCGTCGATGGTTATGCTTCCTTCCTGAGGATCATAGAACCAGAGCAGAAGGGCAAAGATTGAAGACTTTCTAGCTCCACTTGGGCCAACAAGAGCCACCTTGGATCCAGCTTCAATCTGTAAACTGAATTTATTGAGAACAGTTACTTCTGGCCTTAATGGATAGTTGAATTTAACATTTTGAAATTCAATGCTCCCTCTAACCCTAACGGAATTTTGAAGCTCTGGTGTATCTGGTTTGATTTCAGTTTTTCGGTCAAGGGTTTCAAATGCAGGAGTCAGCACACTGATGGTAGAGATGATAGTTGGGATTAGCGTCCAAAGTTCTGTGATTGAAGGTACTGTGAGAGAGAATATCTGATAAGATCTTATACCATTTACAAAGCTTGCTTGATTTTGATCCACCAAAATCGTCGTGTACCACAATGCAACAGCATATGCAATGTTCCACAGGCAAAGGGAAAGGCCTTGAATTATGCCATACTTGATGCCCAATATCTTGCTCTTCCTCTTGGGATTTTCCAAAGATGTTTTGGCTTTCCTGATTATATGCTCTTCATGGCAAAAAGATGCCACAGTTCTAATGCTGCTGGCAGACTCAGAAATGAGGGCGACAACTTCAGAATGTGCAGCAGCCGAGTTACCTGAAAACCCTTTGGCAGACTTTGCTTGAACTAGGCCGCCAATGAAGCAGCAAAGCATCACATCCCAAGCTACAAAACCCATTCTCCAGTTAACAAGCATACTGACAGTCATTGCTAATGGAAAAATAGTACGCAACAGAAATTTAAAAATTTTACATCAGAGTATTTTTCAAAACACAAGTTTGACATGCTATATGTATAAATTAACCAGATCTTACTAACCTTTGATTGTCGAAGAACCCTCGCAAAACGTGAAGAGAAATAACGTTCCAAAAGAGGCTCAACCAACCGGTCTTTTTTGCTATTCTCTATCCACGACAGGAGTAAGTGTGGGCTCACACGTACAGCTCTTTCACTAGGTGACTCTCCTTCCAACCAATTAAGAGAACCCAAAGCTAGTGTTTGTGATTTGTGAACAAAAGCTCTCAGAGAGTTTTCATATTCTCACAAGCAGAGTGTCACTCTTAATCTCTCAATTGATCTAAATAACTCATGTGACTTACTCTCTATTTATAGAGGTTGGGTCTAGGGTCAGTCCTTATCAGATTAGGTCTCAAAAATTCGGATCAGAATCAAATTCGGATGAATATATGATAAGATTTGCGTAAAAACACGTGATCTTATCCATCGCTCATCGGCAGGCCGATCAGAATGATCAGTAGGCCAAACACGTGGATCGTCAGGCTGAACTATCGAATAAAAATCTTAGCGAGTCTTTAATTTTCCACCCGAGATTCTATAGGATAAAGTCTCAGTTTTAATTCAAATAACCCAATAGAGAAGTTACCTGATCAAAACAACTTTATCTAGATAATCTCTAAGAAAATAAATAAATTCCTAATAATTGTACAAGTTTATCTTGATCTAATTTATCTAAAATTAAATCAACCGATAAACAGACAAGAATTATCCGATCCCAATAATTCAACAAGTTTATCTTGAATTAATTTTATCACAAAATTAATTCAACCAATAAACAAACATGAATTATTTGATTCTTTCAAATTTTAATCAATTTGATAAATCTGACATAAGTTACTAATTATTGGAAAAGCACGTTGTATCGTTACAGGATTTTGTGAGCTAGCAAAGGAGACCAAATGGACCTATATAGTTCAAGCTCCCGATAATTATAAAACCCAATATCCCAGATATATATTTCATAATTATCAACTCCAACGCTACTCCACTAAAAGCTTGGAGCTGTGCTTTCGAACTACATAGAATTACGAAACCCGTATAGCAAAGTCTCCATGGCATATCATAGTTTATCGTATCCCCATATGATTATCCATAATCAGCTTAAGGACAAGTTCTGTCTTACCTTCCCAATTATTTTTATCTTACGTTTCATTATCTCACCATCGAAAAACTTGTCATTCAAAGACAGTATACCATTTGGTTACACCTATGTATCCAAATGGTTGAGCGCTCCAGTTTTCTAATTACAGGATAACGCATATAAGAGGATATCATTACTCCTAAAGAGGAGTTATGGACTCCATATCTATGAATAACAGGTCTATGCTATCAACAGTCATGCCTTCAACATACCGGCATGCATACTACTATTAAGATGTGGGTGTCACCCTTTGGTACATCAAAAGACATAAGTCAAAACAACGGGCCCACTATTCATCTCGGGATTAATATACAATACAAATGATTGTCTAAAGTGAAACGATTTGTCGAGACAGAATTATTAATCCAAATCAATTCACTTTATGTCCCGATCCAACACATCGTCACCTATGACAACGTGGCAATGTTTTTATTCATGGAGTCCACCTCCAAAGGTCAAGACAAACCATCTCCCAAAAGGGATATAGACAATAAAACAATCTTTATATAAATAAAGCGCCTAACTTTATTCCCTCGATTTAGACCGTCACTATAAGAATCCTATCTTCCGCATAATCTGTCCATCATATGCCTAATTCTTAAAGTTTAGACCGACAGTCTCAGACTATTGCTTGCTTAATATACATTCAACAAATATGAACATAAAGAGGACAATATTTGGTATATAAATACTGAATAAATTCTTTTTTGATAAAAATGTCTCCAAAAACTTATTACATTTTTACTCCTTAGGGCATACATGTCTAACAGTTGCAATCAAAATGGAGGAGATGCATTGCAATATAACAGACATATGATCCGATATTATGGTTTTGACCTTTGTGCTGTCATTTATGATCTTTGAAGTGAACCAATATTGTTCTCAGGTTTCTCAAACCGTGCTATTTTGTTACGTAGTACGCCTGCAACGTTTTGATGAAATGTTTGTTAAATTTATCCTAGACAAATAATGAGTTTTCTTATCATTAGTCACATATGAGAATGCATAAATGTTCGTGGTGGTCTTGAGAGAGTGTACAATGCCTTAATACAAATATCGTCTCAAGTTTGCCATGGCCTTCTCTCCTATCACTCCAAAGAAGTAATGTTGCAAGGTGTGTGAGAATAAGGACAGCAGCCCTATTAGAGAAAACATGAACGAATACCATCCGACTTGATGCTTTGCATCTTTTTTGTAATATGCTACTCCAATTGTTATAATGTAGTACCCGAAAATGGGCCTCGAAATTCCCAAGAAAGCTGCAACAATTGAACCAAAGGTGCTCTTTGTAAAGTCTTTCTTTGTTGAGCCACAGCACCATATTCTGAAAAATATAGTGCCTCGTCGCTTCTCTTTTTTCTCCTTTTGCTTGGAAGTCAGGGTGGAAGACTTTTCAAGGTAGTTCATGTGTTCTTCGGTGTCTTTCTTATATGGAATTTGCTGCTGGGTGCTTTCAGGCTCTTCGGGATAATTTTTTGAGCTGTACTTTACAATTAAATGTTGTCAGGTATGATTTTTGAGCTTTTTATTCAAAAAGGGCAAAGAGAGGATATAACCTTGATTCTAAAACTTGGTTAAGGTTCTGCATGTTGCACAAGTTGTCGTAGAATTTGCTGGTTTCTAGCAGCCTGTGGGCAGTTCCAGTCTCTATAACCTGTCCATTTTGTACAACGACAATTATGTCTGCATTAATAATAGTTGACAACCTGTGTGCAATCAAGATGACAGTTCTTCCCTGCATAGCCTTCTCGAGTGTGTCTTGAAGAAGCTTTTCTGATTTTGTATCAAGTGCACTCATGGCCTTGTCAAGCAATAGGATTGGAGGGTTTTTCAAAATGGCTCTTGCTATGGCTATTCTCTGCTTTTGCCCTCCTGATAACTGGACTCCCCTTTGTCCCACCTGGAAACAATTTCATCCCCAAAACATGGAAAAACCTTTCCTTGGTTAAGATTTGTAGAACAGTTTTTTTTTTTTTTTTAAGAGATGAAATTCCAGCAAAAGATGGTGTGCATTTGAGTAATTTTTTTTTTTTTTTTAATTCTTCCAAAGTATTATTCTTGCTAGCCTAACCATGGGGCTACAGAACTACAGCAAAAACAGACCTCCGTTAAGTAGTGATCGGGGACTTTTGTTATGAACGAATGTGCATTTGCCATCTCCGCTGCATTCTGAATCTGGTGATCATCACCATCCATGTTGCCTACATTAATGTTGTCTTTAATTGTGCCTGTAAACAGTGATGGTTCCTGGGAAACTGCTCCTATGTTTTTCCTAAGGAACTTCAAGTTCAGATCCTTGATGTTATGGTTGTCTATGAGAACTTTGCCTGCGTAATTTGCACTCGTATTATTAGCTAAGCGAGGCAGAAAAGCACTTGACATTATGCAACACAGGTTGCCAAAGATTAAGTAGCCGTATCGAGTAGTTGACAGATACCTCAGACCTTTTGAAGGATCATAGAATCTCAACACCAGGGAGATAACAGTACCCTTTCGCACCCACTACTTCCGCTAAAGCCACTGTCTTTGCTGCTGGAATTGACAATGAAAACCCTTTAAGGATCTCTTTCTCATTTCAGAATGGATATGAAAGGTGCACATCGTGTAGTTCGATGTTTTCTTCGACTTTCTCAAGCGTCTTCCCCTTGGAATCATAACTTATAACTGGTCTCCTCAGAATCACTTGGAAAACCTCATTTCCTGCAGCCTTGGCTTGATTGAATATTTGCATGTCTGGTGCAGCATGGGTAAGTGATCTGACATGTAGACAAAGTAAGATTTTAGTATGCTCGAGATTCTGCTCTCTACATAGGTTTGTTATTGAATACTGTTTTGCTTACATTGCTCCAAAGAGAATGCTCATCACTACGGTTTTGATATCTCCTCCTTTTGCCTTCTTGTCAGTGACTAAAACAGCTCCAATCCATATGATGAGTGCCCACGAACAAAACGGCACTGTTTGGAACATTCCCGTCTCAACGCCCTATAATGGAGCCTCTCGTTTACGGATAGAAAACTGCTCCTCCATGCAATTTGAGAAAGACTTGATTGCACAACATTCCCCAACAAATGAGTATACTGTTTTTATTTGAGATAT
The DNA here is from genome assembly GCA_025403435.1 of Artocarpus heterophyllus. Lineage (NCBI taxonomy): Eukaryota > Viridiplantae > Streptophyta > Magnoliopsida > Rosales > Moraceae > Artocarpus > Artocarpus heterophyllus. The sequence continues at coordinate 68,432 of JAJQZP010000219.1, read as the reverse complement.
CGTCTGCAGTGCTGGAAACAAATAAGATAGTTAATGACGGGAGAATGTTGTGCTAGAGTAAAAAAAAAATATATATATATATATGTGTGTGTGTGTGTGTGTATATATATATATATATATGTCTACTGATAGAACATGGTTGTCAAGTCTGATAAATTAACAGAACTCGATACAATAAAAAAGTGTGTCAGTAGCTTTTTTCGTTTTCTCTCTCTCTGGTTGCTTTTCAAATGGGTAGTCATAGGGATAAAATATGTCGTTGTTTACTTTTTTTTTTTTTTTTTTTGGATAAGAGAGATTAAGAAAAGTTGTTAACCTGTTCTACCATAGATGTTGCTTGTGACTGGTTAAGCACTTTGGCAGCTGTAATGGTGTTCATTTTCTTGGTGTAAGTAGCTCCAATAGCAAGAATCATAGGGACAACCAAGAAGTTGAGGAGCGCCACTTGCCAAGAGTGCATGGCCGCAGTCAGAATTCCAAACAAGAAAGTTGCCAAGCATGACAAAAAAAGACCCAACTGCAAGTTATTATGAAATTAGATAGCATTAATAAAAATTGATGGGGAAAAAAAAACAGATAAGAATATCTATCCACCTTCTCGCCAACGGCATCTTGTATGACACTCGTGATTACTTATTCTATTACTTGTTAAGTCTGTGTCATAGGCCCCAATTTCCTGACTAACCAATTTCCTGACTAAGGACTGCTTTTAGATATGCTAATCTTAGACGTGCCATTTGTGTTTCACTTGCATACATCCAGCATCCAATCTCTAATAATTAAAATAACAACATCATAAGAAGTTAAAAAAGAGAAACGTATGAAACTTCACTAACATAGCTCTATAATTAACCCTTCATTTCTTTTTATTGGCTGCGAATTTGATCAACATGTATAATAGTGCGCTGATAATTGATAACCAAACTTGATCTTACAACTAATTATAGGAAAATTTACGAAGGATTCCAGCTGGAAAGGTGGCAAAGGCCATGTACCATACATATGGAACAACCTAAAATAAATAAATAAATATATTTATATATATATATATATATATATATATCAGTATGCAACTTGAATCCCATAAATATCCCATCATGAGATCTTACACACACACAAAATAATATTGCTTGGCCGTAGTTTTTTTTTTCTTTTTCTTTTTTTTTTACTAGGATTTAGAGGACTAACTCTTCAAAGGTAGACGTGTAAAATTATAGTTCAGACTGGTAAAAAATTAAAGGTGTGACCTGATATACATGCGTTCTATTTTTTTTTTTTTTTGCCCCCAAGTCTCTCTGAGATTACAGTCTTAGAACATGTGTGTATGCGTGCTAGTCTGTCTATTTATTAGACACAAAAAAGAAAAAAAGTGAGCAAGAAGCACATACCTAACCATGGCATGAGTTTCGTTAATGTTGTCGCCGAATGCAGCAAGAAGTATCCGATTGGTGGAGCCACGCCATGGACAACTGAACCCAACGTCACAAAGGCCATTAGAGTCCCAATCCCATCCATCTGCATAGCTCAGCAGCTTATGAAATGGCAAAGCTTTGGCTACAATTATCTCTTCTTTTTTCTTCTCATCGACCTTGTCTACTTCCTGCTCTTCTTCTTCCACTTGAGTGAGTTCTTCTTGGGGCTGAGGGCTTATTTGCAACATTTTTTGCATGCACGTGTCGTTGACTACTATTGAAGTTCTGTATGTTGCATTTTAAGGTCTCATCTCCACATTTATATATACATATTATGAGAATAATCCCAAAAAACAGAATATTTTGTGGATATACCTTGCCTTTCGATAAAACAAAATCAGCGAAAATTATTACTTTTCGTTTTTGGTTTCATGTTGGTGTTTTATTGCATGCATGTCAAAAGCATGCAGAAAAGAACTTAAAACACAGTAGAGCCTCCTATTGACCTTGTCTCTGAACTTTTTTGTGTCGAGTTATGATTGTCTTATATAGAGATCCAAAACAAATACTCCGGCCGGAGGGGCCGGGTCTCAATCAAAGTTCTTATCATATAATAATGATACTAATGTGCTGTTTCTGTTTTACATTTACCATGGCAAGACAAATATATACACGGAAATCTGAAGCATTAAACATTGGGTTCTAGTTGTTGTTGTTGTTGTCAACGCATGACATACTTACTGTCCTCTTAAGAATTGGGATAAATTTTAAATCCCGTTTTGTTGAGTATTGAATTGTCGTAGGAAATGTTAATGTCTTTCATTGCTTGTCTGTTGCTCAGAACATTATTTGTGTTTAGCTACTTCATTTCAAATCAAAAATTTTTGTTGGCATAATATAAAATTTTAACATACTATAGTGTCCAAAAAAAATAAACCACAATACAAAACACTCACATTCCACGCAATTTGAACCAAAACTTTGGTTCAAACCATACTCTCAAACACACTATATGAATCCATTTCTTGAATTTAACACTATTGTATCAAAATGTGGAAATAGCAAAACAAGTTTAGACAACCCTTAAAGATAATTACTTTTTTAAGAGCATGATTTAAACCAACACTTACTTTGAAAAGTAAATTAAAACTTAAAGTTAGAACTTAAACAACATCACATGTAAAGGCTTTACACTGTAACAAACTACTGTAACATATAAAAGCTTTACATTATAGCAAATTGAAACTTAAAATTCCAACTTTCTCAAACAAAGCCCAAAATGTTTAGGTTAAAGCCATTATCGCTACAGCAATTTCTCATAAAATTTAAATTGCTACAGGATTTTGGTTTCAAATCTTTGTTCCACACTTCGAACTGTATTTCCAAATTTATATCAAAAATCAAGTAAAACCAAATTAATCAGAAGGCTAATAAAGAGCAGCTTCAACGCTTTCTAACAACTTGTACATATCTGCCTCTAGATCACATTCCCCCTCCCCATAAGCCAACCGAGAAAAAAGGAAGGAAAATATTTATACAAGAAAAATAACAAGGAAAAAATTAATTCCATATCAGAAGATGATGATTGAAAAACTCAAGTGCCCCTAAGAAAGGCGCACTTCTATTAAATTAAAGCAACAAGGCATATATACCAAAGAAAAAAAAATAATGCACTGCTACAATATACAAATGCCAAATTGCTCAACACGCAACCGCTAGCACAATGACAGTGCTACGACCTAAAACTCAGGCACAACAGCAGAGAATACAAATCCGATATTGCTCTTTATACAATAAATGCAAGAAACCTCAAACACCAACTGAATTTGGTTGCGCCGTCATTCCCGTTCAAAAATCAGAAGCCAAAAAGGAGCTGTAATGGTAATAATAAGATGCTTAAGGAAACACTTCTTACAGGAATTTCCCATCTTCTACAGAGGTTCAAGAGTCCCGCTTTTGAGTCTCTCCATCCGGGCTTGAAGCCCTGATAATGCCTTCTCATCCATAGGAAGAACGCCACCATGGACAGGATTTTCCAAATTAGCATGTTCCGGTGCATGATGAACCTGGCCGGAAAATCCTTGGTTCACATTGTCATTCATGTAAATATTAGGCCTGCTTTCTGTATGCGGGTTCCCAGCAGCCGCTGCTAATTGCATGCTCTTCATCCTCTCTCTGATTGCATCTAATGTCCCACTGGTTACTGATTTTCAATGGAGAGCTTCACTGTTAGAGACTCTTTCACCAATAAGAACATGCAGGATATTAAACGCACAAAGAAAACAGTTACCTCCACTTATATATCTCTCATTCCTTTGGTCGCCCAATGAGTTTTCTGTGGTCAGACCTCTAGGAATGATATTATTTGCTCTACCGTCTTCGGTGTATGATGGAGGTAGATTGAAGCTAGTCGGTTCTGATTTCATATTTAATGACTTTGCATCATTTAAGGAATTTGTACGTACAGGGGAGAGGGGTGCAAGTTCCGGTGAAGAAAGACTTAAAGATGATGGGGGAGGCGTAGATAACGGCAAGCTCGATGGTGTCCTTCCAGCTGCTGCATTCTTCTCCATCTGAAATAGAAACCCAAAAGTAATAGTTAACATGCATCTCAATAACACATCCACATGCATTAAACTAAAGCAAAGCAAGCTGGAAAGTTTTGCTATAGTATAGTCATGATACGATACCTGGGCTAAACCATCTCTAATATATGTGCGAAAAGCCTCACTAGCATTTTGGAGCTGAGCAAATATATCTACCTGAAATAGGCATCATACAAAAATTTTACACACAACTAAACCATATAACAAAGCGGTGCTAGCTTGTGTGAGATGTTACACTCTTGAATGCTCTCCAAGAAACACGAAACGGCTTAAACTGAAACAGTGGAATAGACAACTTACTTTTGGGTATAGTTGAGTTATGCGATATAGTTCATACAGACCAATGGTGCACGTATGCTTATCACCGATTTTCTTGAATATAGCAGCAAGCTCTTGCTACAAGTTAAACAAGCCAAAAGCATCAGAGGAATTCATAAACAAATACAAAGGCTACGGTAATGACAGATGAGTACATAACTGAAGCCTAATCAATGCAAAACTAGATCATTTTAAACCTTCAACTGTGCATCAGCAGAATGCGTGGCAGATGAGGGATTGTTGGCAGCTGAATCACCCCAATGAGTTTGGCCCACAGGCCCAGTTGCTGTCAACATCCTTGCCGCAGCTAAAGTCTGTCAAATTATAGCAGAAAAATTATAAAGACATTGAGCAAAGATATTCTGAATCCAAAATTAACAAAAGCAATAAAGTTAAGCTTCACAAATTTCCTACCTCTAGATTAAGATCAATGTAGGCAAGAATAATTGGCTGAGGTTTCATGTCAATAGGAACCATGGAAAGGTGACCTTTAATCGCAGCTCCACGAAGCTTCACAAGTTCATGTAGAACAGTTTTCACCATTCGCAATGGTTTGTCATCAGCACCAGCACTGGATTCATGTCACACGTGGCAGGAGAAAAAAAAAACTACATGTAAGGATAAAAGAAAGAACTAACTACAACTATTACAAGCATCGCCAAGGACGTAATAGATTGCATGTGAGTCCATGTGAAAAAAAAAGAGACATACCGTCTCCTGATTTCTTCCATCCCCAAGTCCTGCAGATACAAATGGATGCTTTGCAGGATGCGGTCCAGATCAACATCATAAATAGTGCTTTGAAGAACCTAATCCGCAAAAAAAGCCAAGTCGTCAAACAACGAAGATTGAACTAAATAAAGGACAAAGGTCTACGCTCAATGTAATCTGATCATGGTTTCTTTTAAGTTGAACAGAAAATATATTTCCACAACTTTATTGATCTGATTCTCAGAGCCAATAATAAGACAACACAAAAACTAAGAAGCTCTAACAATTTCAGCAATTGCCTTAAGCATTTCTGCATATTTGTGAAGTCAGTCTCATTTAAGACACTTGTATCTATCATTCAGCAACTGAACTTTGAATATTTAAGTGATAAAGTAAGTGGTGCAGTGATATTATTATGAATATTCCCATCCAACTTGAAGAGCTGTCAAAGCCGTTAATCGTATATCTGCATCAAAAAATTCTCCTCCGTTCCACGACCATGGACTTGAGATACTTCCTGAGAAAAGAAAGGGGAAGAGAAGTTACCTTTGTAAGTTTAATAAGACATTTAACAACCAGATCAGAGAACTTCTGATTTCTGGCAGCAAATGTCTCGTTTGATGCAGGTGATGGCCACCTTGAGGGATCTAATGGACATAAGAGATTAATGAGAACAACGAAGGACGAAGTTCGATCTGCATTATCCTGTACGTAGAATAACTAGTCAAAAATAAAGTAGTGGATGACTAAAATTACTGCAGAGAGGAATAAGGGCCAAAGAAAAGAGAGAAAAAACAAAATGAAAGTACAAGTAAGTGTTAACCAGAATCTTTAGCATCAAGACATTCAAAGCTTTTAGAAGCTGGCTGCCATCATCCATATGCGGAACTCTCTCGTCCAGAAGCCACAGAAGAAGCTCAGTTATTAGACTGTCAAGAGTACTCTCCTTCACAGCATAAGCTAGTCTCTTGCTCTGAAATGTCTGTAGAAAAGTAGATCAAATAAGAAAATTAGCAGCTTATACCAATTTTAAATCTGGTTGGAGGCTTTGTTATTGAAAAAGACGAGAATCCAATAAAAAGAAATAGAGCATGCCACTGGCGTTATAGGTTTAGATAACTTGAGCATATTATATCAAACTTCGCACAGGAAATTGGCAGAGAAATTTTACCTGCATGAGGGTGTTCAGAACATATTTACAAGATCTAGATGATGCTCCTGTCAAACTGAAGTCAAAAGTCTTGGCTACCTGTTTTAAGGGGAAAAAACTAGGTGAATTTCCAAGAATGCTAGTTTCTACACCAAGGTATTCAATATTTTATTTATGGAAAGAAATGGAGCGAGGAAGTTGCCTTATTTGCCAAGCATGAAACGAGCCTATCTGCATCCTTAACAAGCTCGTCCATTGCACTGCCTTCTGGATCGCTAGTGGCTTGTGCCAGCTCATGACACACAACTTTCATTCCTTCAACAGACTGCAAAAAAGGCATATAATAAGCTCATCTCGTACTCGTCATTAAACTTGTTCAATGTGAACCAAAATAAAAGGCGAGAACCACACACCCTCACTAGCCCTAGGACAGGTAAATGAAGCTTCTACAACAATAACAGATGGCATTATAGAAACTTCTATCCCATATTAACCATAAAAGACCTTGAAAAAATAAGGGCTAGGGCTGGACAAGCCAAAAGAATGTGCTACATAAGTTCCCAAGGTAACTTCCAAAAGTTTTTTAAGTTTCAAGCAAGACATGCCACTGTCCCCTGGGTGGAAAAAAATGAGAAAAAAGAGAAAGCAAGAACAAAATAAAGAAACAAAAGAGCAAACAGAACAAGAAAACACCTGCTCAGGAGAACCAAAGGAAATAATATCCAAAGCTTCATTCCAGTCAGTAGGACCATTAGCACTCGGAAGGGCACGGGGCATAAGTTGTCTCTCCATAGGTAGCTCGATATTCCCATAGTTTTTCCTGCAGTTTGGTTATACAACCATTATATGATAGAAATATTAGGTGTAATAATAATTTCAGTAATAGGATTGAGAGGTATAATGTAAAACACAAATAAAAGATCTAAGGGATCAGTATGCCAGCAATACCTTCCAACTATCGGACCAGAGATAGACCGTGTGGCCTCCCCGCTTTGTTCTGCTACATCAGAGCTACGATAAAAAAGAAATATTTTTCAGGGTTATAGCTAACCAGTTTATGCCATTGACATTTTTTACGGATTCGTTACTTTTTGGCGTATGGAAAAGGTTATTTCAGACTACATTCTATACCAATACTAAGTTGAGAATTAAATGACCTTAAACAATTTTGAATACCATAAACAATTTTGAATACCAATACTAAGTTGAGAAGTAAATGACCTTAGACAATTTTGAAAACTCAAATGCAACACACAATTTTGAAATCATAGTCCAGGGGCAAGAAAGGAGAAACACCGATTTGACTTCCGTTTATAAATTAACAACTATGAAGGGAATTTTAACAAAATACAATAGGAACATTTTTTTTTTCTAACTTGTTTTAGTACAAGAAAAAGAAATGCACACACTTTACACGAGGACAGAAAATAAAAACAAATATTCCTCCAGGAAGAAACAAACAACCACATAGAAAGAACACAGCAGATAAGATCTTATACAGTTTTTAAAAAATAGCTATTTACTAAAAGAAGAACCACATTGAAAAGAAGTAACACATGCACAAATTACAAGGTGAAAGGCACCTTAGAACATACCCAATTTCCCTTACAGAACGTCTCAAAGCGGCTCTAGCTTCCCCGGGTTTCCCTTCCTTCCTTTTTTCCATTTCTCGAACCTGACAAAGGCAATATACAAATAGATGGAAAACAGAAACAGATTACAAGACCGAGAAAGGAATATTTTAACTTACACCAAGAACTTCTGAGCACTAATAACCAAACCTTCCATTTAAACCTATCATCCAACATACTCTTCTGAGCATCTGTCAGCTTGCCAACGTATCTCCATATATCCTCACCTAACAAAAAATGTAACCATTGACTAAATAAGATAGTGAAAGAAAAAAAAAATCCAAGAAATGAAACCTAGTTGCAACAGGTGCAAGAAGAATGCAACTAAAAGGAGTACATGTAGAAGATGAAGTTCAAGTCATTGATTAATTACTAACTCGACGGTTGGCACCATAAGGTAAGGAAAAAAATATGTTCAATGAACTAAAGGATGACTTAACATGCTTAGATGTAGGCATGACATACCAAGAATTTTATAGCCAGTGGCTAAAGTATTTAAAGCAGCTTTCCTAAGCTCGCCATCTCTTTCTGCTGTCAAGCTTGCAACAATTTGCAATGATTTGAATTGTCCGCTAATCTGCCACGTAAGCAGATGTAAGTATCATTTTATATCCCCAATCCTGCATCCTATATATCAGCTAAAAACATGAGCAACATAAAGGTCTCCATTTACCTCAGCACCATGGTGTTCCATTAAATATCCAACAAGATCAACGTTTTCTATTCGTGTACGGTTGTTTTTAGAACGTAAACCCTCCAAAATATAAGGAAAGCTTTTTGCAGCAGAATATGTCTGAACGATTTGTTTCATCAGCTCCCGCATTTTTTCTCTTACTTTCTCAATGTTATGCCCCAGCTGCAGGAAAAAATCAAAAAAGAAAATTCAACAAGTCCTTTCATAGCTAAAAACTACTCCACTGTCCAAATGCAAAAGTGCAAGCACAAAGGAAAGGCCAAATCATATGATTTTTGTTAAAAAAAAAATAGAATAATAATATCCGATCATGTTCATGTTAAAATAACAAAAAAGAACCTTCTCTATCAAGCATGGAAAAAATATGGCTGCTTCCGACTCGGTCAAAGAATGCCCCTCATCCTTTAAGGTGTCAAAAAGTTCAGGAAGAAAATCCAGCACCTGTGATTCATGCCAATAATTACTTATCAATTAAAGCATTGAACCCTAAGGGGAAAAAAGTTGCTCAAAGAAGCAATATAAACTTACCTTCAGCAAGCATGTTGTATTTGATTTACAGAATTGTAAGACAAACCACCTAAGCAGTATATCCAGAACTTCAATGATTTCCTTGCCAATGGATGGGAGCGCCTAAAATATAATCTCAATCTTGTAAAATTGTGCACTCCAAACAAAAAAAAAAAATCAAACAAACAAACATATAAAAATGCAGCAAAATACCTTCTGCAGCATCTCAAGTGCATCAACTTGCTTCTTAAAATCTGTGCTTAGAAGACGTCTATGCAAATCCTCTCTGAAGTACTTCATCATATCATTCTGCATAGCGTGCATGTAGAATAGATTTCGCATAAGATTAAAAATGCATGTAAACTGACATTAAATACTATTCTACATGCCTCCATAGACAAACCTCAAGATCTTGAATCTGTTCTATTCGTGGCTCTTCAAACTTAAACCGTCGCACTACCATTCTTTCCCTATCCTCCTGCAGATAATTTAGATCAAATGACAACTTATCAAAATGTTCAGAGTAATAGATAAGTTTAAAAGTAGCCTGTTTTAGTGAACTATACCTTATTCGAGTCTTTAACATTCAATAAAGCCTGTGATTGGACGGCTATATCTTGAAGAGATGTCAATGATTCTGGCCTTGATGCCTTTGTAACAGCAATTCTCTTTGCAAATATTAAACCCCCCCGCCCCCAACAAAAAAAAAAAAAAAAAATCAATATCCTTGTTAATTTACCAAAAAAAAAAAGATAGGCCAGAAAACATACCGAAGATACAGCTTTATTTCCATGCCTCAAAACACCATTGGACGAAGATTTTCCCACCTTTGAGAGGCCTCTGGATGTGGGTCCTGTAGAAATTGCTTTGGAAGATTCAAAAGATTCTAGACAAAAACATTTCAAATTAGTAAAATTATTGAGAAAGAAACCAAAAAGCCAAATAACCAACAATCTTACCGTGAAAAGCACCATTAGGCCTAAATCGTTCAAGAACAAGAGCTAAAGCTGGCCCATGAATATCTTTTATAATCTTCTCAACCTGAAGAACGCATGTGACAAATGTTCATGCGCTAATTAACCAAAGAATCAGCAGAAGTACCAGAATTTGTTGACACACTTACAGTTTCCTGCCCACTAACTCTCAAGATTTCAATAAGGCACGTCTCTGCAGCTTTGCGAACATCTGAGGATTTATCCTGAAGAGAATTCCGTACATTCAATTAATGTATGAAGAATAATAAACGTGAAGTGCTGTGTCTATGTATGCATTTGTCTACGTTTATCAATATTCATGAAGAATTTTGGTAATTAGGAAATGATCTCAAAATTAACTACTGAGAATAAACTTCTATCAATTGAAAATTACCGTCATAGCAAAGGAACTTGGTTTCAGAAGTTGGACGGCATCAGGAAAATCATTTAACCCAGAGAGTTGCTTTGATAACCAGTCAAAAAGATCCTTACGCCCTTCTGCACCAAGCTTGGTATCCATCAAGGCAGCTGCAATATAAGGAACCTACAAAGAGAAGACTGTCATAGCATCTGATACCAAACCTTGACATTACCAAACACGATGTTCAAAAGTTACCATTTTCTCCAGATGAACAGCTGAGAGCCAAGAATCTAAAGTGGTCAACGTGCATTCTCTCATATGCTTCTTATTGTCACCAAGGCATTTCAAAACATCCGAAAAAATGCCCTGCAAGATATTAATTCGAACTGACACTCAACTCTTTAAAGGAAAACAACGTTTTAAGATCAGTAATTTTAACTAGGAAGGAATCAACAACCTTGCTTGACTTCTCAACAGCTGGACCCATTGCAGATGCAACGTTACCAACACATGTCAAGGTTGCCATGACTAGGTTTTTGTTGCTATCAGATAGACGCCCCCTCAAGGCACCAAATAATTCAGCTACAAAAAAGAAATTGAAAAATTGAAATTATACCTTCCCATCTACACAATTAAAAAATACCAAAAGAGAAAACAATAGCCTCAACTAGTTTGAAAACACAGAACCACAACACAGAATGACATGTACCAGTTCCATTTGGTTGGATGCGCTTGTTAGCCTCTTCCAAAATCTTATTCACAGCTTCAATTGACTCTAAACGAACCTAGGAGAGCAAAACTAATAATGTTAAAAAGATTGTAATGCCTGATAATTTCAAGGATAAACTATCAAATATCGCAGAATAACATGAAAAAGCAGAAAATTAAATGTGTTTTGAAAATTACCTTCCAATCTGTATTTTCCAGACCTTTCAACAGAGTAGGTGTAATCTTCCCACTAATATCTTCCCGAGGCAGGCCATCTAGGCCCACTGAAAAAACAGATGAAGTAGGTTCTGATGATTTCACTGTTCTCTTTGGAGCTGCTGAAGCACCCTAAACAGAAAAAGAAGAACATAGGTAACTTGTAAACAAGAAAGAACGATATATGCATCTTATATCATCAATTTGGCATACCTCAAATGAATTTTTCTCATACTCCATGTCCAAAGCACTAAGTAGTGCAGGTTTAACATCAGAAAGAAATCCTTTGATATCTGCAACAAGAGAAGACAACAAGCTTTAAACAAGAAATAAAGGTTTATGCACAGTTTACAGTTCATACTAAAACGACCATCACCTGGACCAACAAATCTGTGTAAGACACCCAAAAGCTTGACAGTAGCATTCCTTGTAGCAGCTGCACTAGACTGCAGTCCAGTGTCTTTTGAAAAATCAATTAAATCCTGTAAAATATCAAATTGTATTTCTTTAGATAACCAATTATAGCAACTGATAATCGGAAAAGTAAACAAGAAAAAAGAATGCATCGGCCAAAATAGAACTCTAGTCACCTTAAGTTTCAAATGTGAGATGCCAAAATCTTCAACTGCTGAAACCATCCACAAAATTCCCTCGCTAAGAACCTTAGGATTCTTATGCTCTTTCATGATTTTGTAAAGCTACAAAAGAAACAGAAGACCATGTTGCAATTTGAAACAAAAATAAACAGAAGGAAAAAAAAAAAAAAAAAGGGAACGTTCTAACTAAGCTAAAAGTAGAGGATTTTATCCCTGCTTCAGGGGACACTAGAAGACAAGTGGAACAATGGATGAACTTACCCTTTCAAAAATAAATCCAGGACCTACTGCTTCAGAGAAAGTAGTGAGGCACTTCATCGCATGAGCACGAGTCTTGATGTCTGCAACCCGCTCACTTATACCTGTCAATTCACGCATACCAAAAGCAAAGGCAAAGGATGCAAGATCAGACAACTTAGTTTAAACAAACAAACCCAGCTCAAAAGACTAACTGTCAATTTACTCACCAAAGAGGCAAAGCACAACGCACTTCTTCGGAAACTTTGTGGAGGTAGACGCTATAAAAGTGATAACTTCAATAACTTGTTGCTGAACCTGCACCATTCAAACTTAAGGCTTAACATTAACAATTCTTTTTTCAATGAGAATGTTTATAAACAAAAGACAGACGGCATTGTCTAGCAAAGAAGCCTTAAATACCTGAACGTTTTTCTCACTCCAGCCAGGGACGGCACATAGCAAACGAATTAATAATTCAACCCACTGGTGAAGGTCCGATAAGGCTTCCAATTGTTGTTTAAATGAAAATATTGCTGCAAGAAAAGTCAAATTTTAGAAGTGAAGATTCATAGCAATATCAAGTTGACAACACAAAGCATCCGTAAACAAATCATGACCTAATATAATGTATTTCACTCTCTCGCAACAATTGATCTGCAGATGTGTTCTAATTAATATCATCCGCAGATGTATTTTGCTAAACAATAAAAAGTGAATGTATCATAGAATTCAAAGCAGAATAATCACCATTTTTCTAGTTTTCAGTTTCAGTAGATATCAATTTTTCTATGCCTAGTATAACCAACCATATTACAACAAGCACACATAACATACAAAAGAAAAAATCTCCAGTCACAAAATATGAATAGACAAGTTGATATAATCATCACAAACCTTCAAGACGTTCCTTCCACGCTGCACTCTTCAATTGAGAAATGGTATCTGCTTGTACAAGAGAACCTAATCGATTTTCAATCTCTTCAAGACACATTTCTGCTGGCTGTTACATATTCAAAACAGTAGTAAGTCAAAATATTGAAAGCTTTGTGCATAACAGGAAAAAAGGCAATTCTGCAGATAAACTATGGTCTACCTCAACATCTTCAGGTGGTTCAACAGATTTAGAAGTCTTTTGCAGTGCAGGTGCATCACTCTTTTTGTTCACACCTGATTTAGCAGAAGCCCCTTTTTTGTTCGCAGGCTAATACAAAACAATTTTGTCAATCAGAAGACACCACAATCAAAGTAACTTCAGCTGCCTAAACTGGAAAAGAAATAAAAGTATGAAGAACTTACAGCTGACTGAACTGGCCTCTTCCCACTCAGCATGCTTGCTGCTGATTTTCTAACAAATGAAGCTTCTGATGTCTGCATATAGCAATAAATTTAGCACCAAATGCAAAATATCAAAAAAGGGAAATTCCCACTTGGAAGCATTCTCAAAATGGTTTTGTCATGGGTATGAAAATGGAAATGAGAACCTTTTAAAAATAATGTTGGGATTGTTTCTGAAACTGCATGTGGTTGTCTATCTTGAACAATTTGAGTATTAAACTGCATTTTGTTATGTTTCTGAATATATGTATTGAGTATATATGCCCTAAAAAATGATAATAGCGTTTACTTTTTTTTCTTAATGAAAAAATGAGACCAGTTTCAAGCCATATCAGCCTTTTTTGAAAATATATACCAACCAAACACTATTTCCGAATCGTTTCCAAATTCAGTTACTTCAAGAAACACAAAAAACAGTTCTAAAAACAGAATCAAACGGCCCCTAAAACTTTATTAGACAAATTTTTTTCCTCCTCTCACAATCTAACGTGCCAAGGATCAACCTAGTACATTTTTCCCACACTGGCAGTGACACTCCATCCATGTTTATGGACCTCATTTCTTTCCAACGTGCCATGGGTCCTTGCAGTTAATTAATTAAAAAAAAGAGTTCAAAACTAATGATAGACGCAAGATTTTCTATTTGCAAAATCCCCAAGGATATAAGATAAACGTGAACAACTCCACTGTGGAAGTAGCTCATATATTTTAAGCATAACAGAATTCTTCAAACGTGACACTAGAGTTTGAACTCACCTCGAGAGAGGGAACAGTTGCACCTGAAGTTTGGACTGTACCTGGCACAACAACAAGGATAGATAGAGTTGTGAATACTCCCGTGACTAAGCAAAGTTTTCTGAGAGAATTGAACAAAGTTAGTGCCACGAGAACAACTAGACCTAATACAGAGCCTTACAAACCTGAGCTTGCATTGATGGATGTACCTCCTTCAGAACCAGAAATCATTTCAGAAAGCTTCTTTCTTCTGACATCATCAAGTTTCTCAAGTGACCTCTCCAAAGGTCTCATACCAACCAACTAAATGAAGTGAACAAAGTAGAAATCAAGAATTAATGTCAGTTCTAAAACTTTACATAAAGTTTCAGCGTTTACTACGATTATATAAAGCAACAATACCACCTTAGCTACTGCTGCCAAAGCTGAAAAGGCTGCATCCCTCACATCAGGGGTTCCATCATTGAGGCACTATAGTTCCAAATTTGAAAATGTTAAAAACTCCATAAGAAGAGCATATTTAGTGAAGAGATCTCAAAGCTGTGAATGCATATAACTAGAAATTTGAATCTCAATAAGAGAAACAGAAGATAAAATAAAATAATAGACAGGATAATCCACATGCCAGAAGAGATATACTTCCACTGTTCCACTATCACAATTTATTTTTTTTCCCTTTTGTGTATGTTAAACATTAAATAGTTAGAGCGCCATGCAATAAAACTAAGTACTAAGTAGCGCTCCCAAACTAATTGAAACCACACAAAAGTTGCCATTATAAACATTAAGCCTCTGTTTGGCATGAAGGAAAATTGGACAGAAAGAAAATGGTGAAGGGATTTTGGGATGGAAATTGATAGATGAGGGTGTTTGGTAGGAGGGAAGTTTGGATGGAAAAGAAAATGAGATGAAAATACTACCAAGTAGATTCTATTATATTTTCTCCCCTCAAAATTGGACGGATTATTAGATGGAAAAGATTGTCAGTCATATAAATGAAAGAAAATTACAAAATTATCCATAATAATTAGACGAAAAAAATCTGAAAATTACTTTCTTTTCCATACTTCACGAATCTTCAGCACATTTCACATTTTATTTCTTGACTGGTTCTCTCTCTTGCAAACCTTCACCAATCACTATACCTCACACCTTCATCATAAATTTCCCATCTTTTTTGCTAAAAAGCTTTTTTTTTTACAATTTCTATTGTTGAAGATTGATAAAGGTATGTAGTCCAAATTTATTTAAATTATTGTTAATTTGTGGTTGAATCTGTCTCCTTTTGATTTTATGTTTTGTTGACTTCTTGAATTAGGAGAATGTTGAATTTTTCTTTCTTTTTTTTTTTTGTGAAAATTGAAAGTTTTACAGAAACCCAACCACCTTTCGTAAAAACAACCAAACGTGTTGTTCATTTTCCAATCCAATCATCACTCCCAGGTCAGTCTCCTTCTATTTCTGAATTCATTCAACCTTTCTTTCGTTTTCGGCAATATTTATACTATTTTTACATGATGTTTCTAATCAGATTTTTTTACAAAGCAAAATATCAAGAAGTGGCAAAGAAAGTAATGTTACTTGGGCTTTTGGTCTTGGGTTGGAGCGGCTAGCAATGGTGCTATTTGAATTCCGCCAATTTTACAAGTGAAGAATTATATTGGTTGTGTTGGATAAAAAAGGAATTATATTGATTATAATTTTTCCATCCTTTAGGTTCTACGTTCAACACCAAACGCATAAAGGTAAATTCATTTTCTTTTCTCTCTATCATACCAAATAACTAAAGAGAAAACTAAAATCCTTTCTTTCCTTTTAGTTTTCCATCCTTTATAATTTTCCTTTCTCTCTCACTTTCTTTCCTTCCTACCAAACAGAGGGTAAAGGAAGCAACCAATATCGATCCCACAAACTTAGTTTTCAAGCTACTTGACATTATAACAACAATGTTCAAACTACCTTAACATTATAACAAAAGAAGTTACAACTTCAGATATGGATGCACTGACCTCCATACAGATGGGGACATAATCCTTGTGCACCTTCAGAATAACAGCCTTGCTACTTGTTTCAATGCAAAATGTTACCCAGTTCAATGTTAATGACCGAACAAGAGGAACTTTATTTTTCGTAGCCGTCTTGACATCTGCAGTGAACAGCAACCATTACAGTTTGAATAAAATAAGAAATGCTAGCTATCAGCAGTTGGGTAAAAATCTCAAAGGAAAGAAATTTACGTCTTAGGACTTAGTTATAAGTTATAACAGTACATTTGTACAATAGACAATACTGAACCCAACGAAAAAGGGGCCGAATATGGCTCAATAAACCTGAGGATACTGCAAGTGCTCTTAACCTTATCAGTACCAGGTAGAATAGATAATATACTTGCCTTCCACAATGTCCGCCAGATTTAAGCACCCGGCTTTATGCATTGCTTGAAGAGTTTGAGTTAGTGCCTCGGTCAAAGTAGGTTTTTTCTCTTTCAATTTTTCCTTAAAAATAAAAGAGGGAGAAGAAAAATGTAAGATAAGAAATAAACTCCAACATCCCTTCTTAAAGCTAAAAGAAAAGCTACAACTTTAAAGCAAAAAGCAAAAGTCATGGCTACAATCAGCGTCACTTGAACTTCTACAGGGGACATCTGCTTGGATGACTATGAAAGCATTTACAAGTACCAAGTCCAAGAAGAATATTATCATGCTTAATCTGAGCCCCAGTTAAGCACTTCCAATGAACGTTTTCATCTTTTAATGCCAAAATTGGTTTTCTGATACAAATTATAAAGTTCATTTTTCATTTATTTGGTAACAACAAAAAATCAACTTACAAGCAAAACTGGCAATAAGAAGCGTGAGCTCCCAGAAAAATGAGTTCTTAAACCCTGAGCGAGATTGCCAAGAGCTTGGATAGCCTCGACTGCTACAGCAATGTTGACATCTGTTATAAGCTGTAGAAACAAACAGTTAGAGAAATACTCATTTATCTACCCAGCAGACAGACGTAAAAGATAATCAATATACAAAATCAGAAAATAAAAGAGAGAGTTGATCTTTCTAGTACACCAAGTAGAACAATAACGCACCTTCATCATTGTTGTTTGCAATAAATACTAAATGATACAAAAGAAAACTTACTTTTTTTAGTGTCCGACATATTTCTGTGAAATCACCAGGAGCTATTTTTTTTGTTGAAGCAAGCTTGGTTAGCTCAGCGACAGCCTCTTTTCGTTCAGACCACTTTGTCGCTTTCTAAAACAAAGACGATGCACCGCTAAAACAAATCTTGCTAATAACAAAAATAAAGCACTACAAATTTTTTTTTCTTTGTTGCTATGAAACGCAAGTCACTTCCACAACCGAAAAACAAAAAGATTCAAAGGATTTCCTTCAACTAATTAGATAGAAAGAGAGCACTAACCACTCCATCCCAGAATCCAGTCTTCTCCAAAGGAGCCAATATATCAACAGGATCAACGAGCTCATACTCATCTATTTCTTGAGGAGCTGATCACAAGACAAATTAAAATGAGTAACAGTAGAGCAGCTACAGAGTTACAGCACCAGCCTGTCAAGTTAAAAAGCTAAAGAACTAAAGCGCTAACATGCCGAAATTCCTACAACAGGAACAACCTCTTCCTTGCCAATAGCACACCTACTTGATCTCTCATTCAATGAACGTTTAGAAAACAAAAATAAAAAAGCATCTACATGGTTCCAAGTGTGAATCACATACCCTCAGATGTAGATTCTTCAGATGGACCAGAACCCACAGCTTCAGACACTGCTTCCCTTTCTGGCTCCTTGTCTTGCTCAGACCTAGAACAAGCATAAAATCAAGCTCAAACCCGCAAGACTTGTGCTCCCACAAGTAAGCTAATTAAGAACTAAATTTGCACCTTATTTTACGAGATGGCCTAGCTGTCCCTGATACATTGACCAGCTCAGCCTCCAACTCTTTTTTCTACAAAATACAAAAATTTAAATTGGGAAAATCAATTCTATACTTTCTGGAGGAAAAAAAAGAAGCTCGCCATGGTTCCTCATAAAACAATAAAATTATACCATTGTATCTCGCATCTTCTCAAATAATATTGATTTTACGGGGTCTTTTCCAATCCAACGACAAAGCTCAAGAGTAAGTCCTTTAGATGATGCACGAACATTTTGATCTTGATGGTCAAACAGTTCAGGCAACATCTTCAAAATCCTCTTCGGAGGTACAACTTTCGCTCCAAATTCGCTATTAAAACAGAACACACAAGGATAACATCATAAACCTATCTTATTTATACATATGTATCCCATAAAGAAATCTCAAATGCAAACCTCAAGGCTTGAAACATGACATCAATTGCAGGTACAACAGCTTTGGCAACTTTATTCTTTATTGCTTTCTCCATTGCGTCCTGCAACAAACACAATCACAGTAAAATCCCAAGAAACCACGCGAAGTGCAAAATGGTAATGCACACACTACTAAACTCGCTAGTTCAATCTTACAATTTGAAGTGAAAAAAAAATAAAATCAGAAAGAGAAAGAGAAGCATGTACTTCCGCTACTATTCATATGTAAAAACAAGAGAAGCATGTACTTCCGCTACTATTCATATGTAAAAACAAACACAAGAATAGAAGAAATGGCGTACCAGGAAAGCCTCCACTGCCTCCAATTCAACCCAAAGCATGAAGATAGCCTGAGCCTTCTCCACCGTCTTCGGCCTACCGGTGAGGCATTTCGCCACAACCGCGTCGCATACTTCCTTGGCATACCTAGACATTGCAATTACAACACTCCATAATCACAAATCCAAACAACAAAAACAAAAGAGAGAGAGGCCAGAGAATAATTCACCTTCCGGCATCAGCATCAGCGGCTCGTAAGAAGGCAATCAAGGCATCAAGCGCCTTCTCTTGCACAGGCGCATTGGAATCCACCACCGTCTTTCTGAAAAAGGGACCTGCGACGACGAAGCCAGCGGAAAACGACAACAAATTAGGACGCGGGGGGAACCCTAAGTGGCAAAGCAAGAAATGAGAAGAAGAGTTTGCGTTTCTTTTACCGAATTCACGGAGGCGAGAGTCCTTGGGGTCAGTGATGGAGTCGCAGACGGCGGCCAAGTCGATGTTGGCCTCGTTCCGAACCTTCCAATTCTTGTGAAAAAGACGATCCTCCCATGGAAGCTTCTTCGCCTCCCTCAACAACTTCTCTTCCTCCGACGACATTTCGCCCCTTTCGCCTCACAACCTATATCTCTCTCTCTATGATTAACCTTGTCGATCAGATCTCTGCAAATGCCAATGCAGAGAGAAATGGAGAAGATGGATCGGATCCACCACCACCACCAACACAACACAACCTCAGGAAAAATTAAAATGAAAATTCAAAAACAAACCTCTCTATAACGAAGAAGAGGGTTTTTTTTTATTTGTTGCGCTTTCTTCTTCGTTTATATAATTTTTATTTAACAAAAAACACAAAAAACAAAAAGGAGTGTCTTTGGGGATGGTTGAAGAGAGAGAGAGGAGATGTAGAGGGAGAAAAGGACGCACTGTTGTTGCTGGGGTTTAACTTTATTTAGACGGCAGATTTTTAAGTTGGAACTAAACGACGGCGTTTGACAGCGCTCCTGTTTTCCCTTTCTAATCGTTTTTGAAATTTTGTTGATTAAATTATGATTAGTGCACTAAACGATAGCCTTTCTGTAGCTGGCGGTTTTATTTTTGCTTTGTTGAGGTGTCGTGATCTGAGCCATTAAATTCAAATTAAAGGACGGCGTTGCGGATATTTCACGTCATGTGGGGTCCGCGTGAAATCCACCGGATACCGGCCCGGCGCGTACCATGTCCTTATCTCGCCACTACGGCCTGTCATTATAAGGAGTACCTTATGTATTTTTTATTATTTGTTATAATTTTTTTAATTTATTATAATAATACTATCGTTTAATTAAATGAACAAATTTTTTTGCTTTTATAATTAATTACTAATTGGTTAAAATCTTTTATTTTTCGTGGGACGATGATTTATATTGCACAGGATTGGAGCTGTAGGGATCATTTTATTTGAATATGTATTTGTTTTATTCAACGAAGAGAAGTTTTTGTCAATGCCGCATAATTACGTTTTTTAAAGTTGCCTTTTTCTTTAGACTTACAGTCAAAGAGCTATATAAAAAAAATTTTGAAAAAATAGTTGCCTGTCCGAGAAAATTCTAGTTTGAATCTCTCTTAGTTAACTATTTATTACTAGTCTGTTTGATAAAGTTGATTTTAACTAATATTTTAATTAGTAGCAGTATCAAGCTCTTATATTCTACAGTGTAAAGCTTTTATATGCTATAGTGTTTATGAGTCTAACAAATGATTCTAACTATCATGTCAAACACCCTATACAAATTCAAATTGTGGTAATATGATTTTTTTAGGTCGTTTGTTGCGTGTGTTTACAATACAATTTCAACTATTTTGTTATATTATGTTCTCTCAGGAGAATTTTAATTTTTATTCAAACAGGTCATTTCAAATGATAAAATTTGAAAAATGATTATTGCAATGGGAACTAGAAGTGTACATAAAAGTTATATTGAATATGTCTTGAAAACAAGATTTAAATTGATAAACTTAAACAAATCAACTTTCTCATCCTCCTTTTATTTTTGGCCAATGGAACAGTGGCAATTGAGCTTTAATCCTAGTGGTGTGTTGCTTTTTCTAGTTATTTACTATGATGACCCGTCTTTTCAAACAATCACTTAACTTTATTAAACATTGTTTCTTAAACATTAATATTACTTACTAGCAAAAAAAATGCTGAAATAATTTTTTCCTTTTTTTTCTTTTTTTTCTATAACATCCTTTAAAACTTTCTTTCGAACTGTTGCGACCTCTGTCGCAATTTAAGTTGAGACTTCACTCAACACTTCGCTTTAAAATCATTTCAAATAGTTTCTTAAAACTTAATAAGAAACATTAATTAAATCATAGCTTAAAACTTCACTTTATAATTATATAATAAATTCCGTTAAATGTATCTTAAAACTTTGAAAACATTTCTTAAAACTTTGATTTTCTTAAAACTTTGAAAACATTACATTAAGTAGTGGAAAACTTTTTCTTTGAGTAGCGGAAGCAAACTGCTGTGGTATCCATACCTAAATCTTCGCATTTGTCCTCCGCAGCACCCAGCTCTTCTAACAAATCCTACTGGTCACCCATAGGATTACCTATAGCATGAAGAAACTTTTAATGTGCTTTCGCTCAGTAAGTTCAAACGTAATTAAAAATTTTCTCATAAAATATTTTCTCTCAAAACGTTTTTCATAAAACATTTCTGAAACGTTTGTGTAAACATTTTTCATAAAGCATTTCTGAAACATTTTTTCATACGTTATTCATCAAACATCTTTTTGTAATGTTTTTCTTACAACGTCCTTCATAAACCTTTTCTTGAAAACATAAAAATGTTTTACATAAATATTTAATGTAAAAAATAACATATAAATATTTCATAAAAAGAAATTGACGCAAAATTAGAATGCATTATTCCATTCATGCTCAATTATGAACTTTCATTTATGAACATTCTTTTTTTACTTTAAATTTGTGTCTTTGTCCTTTAACTTTCCTTATATTACGTTAGTGTTTGTACCAACATCATTAATCATAATATCATAACATATGATGCTTCTCTTGTGGAAGACTTGAGACCATCAAACCCGAGGTCATGTACTTCACATTGAGGAGGTCAAACTTTAACTTTACTTGTGTACCTCACATCTAGGAGGTCACCACTTTAACTTTACTTTCAGTACATCACAATAAGAAGGCTGGTACGACACTTTTTTTTATTATTTTTACTCTTACATTCTTTTGTAACTTGGTGAGCATATCAAATGCAATCACATTATATGTAAACACATTTGCAAATCATAATTATTCTCTTTAAAACTTATTGCATTACAAATGCAACATAAAACTAATTACTTAAACTGTAAAACATTATGCATTAACAAAATGCAAAACATACTTTAAACATAAATTTTGCAAATACATTGCAAACTTTTACTTGATCTTTCAAAACTTTATGCACATCAAATACAACCATGCTTTAACATAATAGTTGCAAATATGTTGCAAATCTTGATTTAAACTGTAAAACTTTTTGCATAACAAATACAAACATACTTTTAAAAACAACTTGTATAACAATTGCAAACACATTTGCAAACATATATATATATATATAAACATTTAAAAATTATTTATTTCATGCTGTAGGTGAGGTTTGAAACTTACCTGGATTGCTCTTTAGCGTTTCCTATTCCATTCCTTTTCCTTCCATTAGTCGGTTCTGTGTCCTGATCATACGACACCCGACTAATGAGTTAACTTTCTCTTTATCAATCCACCTGATTGGTAATAAAACTTTAAACATCTAGCATTTATTTCCTCTTAACTTAACTTGATACCCTATCGATTTATCCCCCTCTTTACTTTGTACTTCGTTGCTTTTAACTTTGTAACCCATCAGATTACCTTACCTTTCACTCTAGTTCCATAACCCATCAAGTTATTATTCTTTTGACTTGGCTTTGTATGCAACCTATCAAGTTATATTTTTCTTTACTTGAACGGCCCTTATTAAATTTCTTGTCTCATGTGACAGTTTTGTTACTTAACGTATTATGGAATATTTTTCGTCTAAGAGCATTTTGCTAGTTTAGAGGGTTCGACTTCGTTTTAGCCGTTTTCTTAAAAATAATGTTTTTACCCTTAGCGGATTTTTTGCCCATTCCGTACCTTAATAAAACTCATTGCTTAACTTTACCATTCCATTACCTACATAATATGGAAAAATTCCCACCAAGAAACGTTTTTCGACATCAGGCGTTTCAGGTTCATTTTGACCATTTTCATAAAATGACAATTTTGCCCCTAATGTTTTTTTTTCATTATTTCCTTAACTAAACTTTAAATCCTTTAAAAACATAATCCCTGTGGTTACTTGCTGCCCACAAAAATGTAGGAACCTAACGTTCTTTGGTGAAAAATCTAGGTTTTACATAATTTTATGGTTTTGATCCGAAATACAAAAATATTTATATTTTTGCCACCGGTACCAAAAACAATCATTTTATACCAAAATGTTCAGTTTTTTGCAAGGAACAAAACTTATAAAAGTACCATGGTCAAATTCAATACATTCCATAATGTTTCCATTTCTTGAATTTTTGTGCTTAAAATTTTGTAAATTTCGTAACTCCTAAACGGAGTCGAATTTTGGAAAACTACTTATGATATTTTAGCATTTTCGATGTGTTCTACAACTTTCATGTTTTAACTTTCTTGAAATTCTAACGTTTATGGGGACTTTTTGGTTGATTTTCAAATATACAAATAATACATTTTTCTTTGTAATTTAGTTCATTTTGAAATTTCACCAAAACCCTTACTTTCTTCTTTCCATCATCATCACCATCAATATATAGCATAAAACAATCATGCCTTGACATCCATCTTTCATACCATAGTCCAAATCATTTTATTAAACACTTTGCATACATAAAAACATAAACTTTAACTTGATTTTAAAGACTAGGATTTAGAATTTTTACCAAGAATTCTCCAATCTTTTAATCCTCTAATTGTGCAATTAAACTTGCTTAGATTCCTTTGTCATAAACTATGACAAAAATCCATTAAAACCCAACAATAACTTTGAAAAAAAATCACTAAAACCCGAAAAAAAGTTTGAAAATTTACTTTCAAAGTTGCAAAACTTTGCACTTAAACATTGGAGCTTGCTTTAATCATGATTTGGAGGCTTAGAAATCATCAAAATTTGAGAGAGGATGGCCTTAGGGAGGGATGGTTTTGGAGAGCCAAAATGGAGCATTTTTTTTCTTCATTCCTTCCTTCTTTCCTTTCTTTCTTTCTTTTCTTTCCTTTTCTTTCCTATTTCACGTTTCTTTCTTCTTCTTTTTCCCCACCATGGAGGCCAACATTTTGGTCTCTTTCCTCATAAAACAAATGATATATATATATATATAACTTGATTTTTAAATTAAATTTAATGACTCATCACCATGAGTCATCACTTATCAACATTTGTGATTAAAAAAGGTTAGACAATTTTGTATGGTGGGATTAGGCCACATCAAGATGTGTGGTGGCCCAATTAAATTTAGCAAGGTGTCCCCATTTTTTTTTACACAGTATAAATTTATACTGACTATATTTTTTATACTGTTGGCATTCCTTTCTATACTGTTCATGAGGTCCCACAATCTCCCATACTTACTTACATAAATCACATAATGTAATTCTAATATTATCCAATTTTGTACAGTCTAAATTTATATTGACAATATTTTTCTTATACTGTCGTTACATTCTCTATATTGTTACAACATTTCTCATTCATCCATATTCTCTAAACAGTATTATTCCTGTGTTGCTTTAACGTAAACATCTAATTTTTGTACTGCTTAACTTTAAACAGTCAAATTCTTACATCGTATTACTTTTACAGTCAAATTTTTACACTATAGTACTCTATCAGTGTACTTTCTTACACTATATTATTCTAATACTGTATAATTTTTTATATTATTATATAGTATTTTTCCTTAAACTGTATTTTTGTCATAGTACAATCTTAATTTATTGCATTTTTACTATACTTAAAAGGCTCGGGTGTCACATTTACAAGCTTTGGTTCATCGTCAATGGTTGTGCACCTTTGGCAACGCCTCCTCTTATTTGGTTTGTTTTTGATAATGGCATTTGAAAATTACACACTGTTGGTGTTGTTTTCTTTTTAACGATTTAATTTTTGTTAAAAAAAAAACTAAACAGTGACTTAAGAACACATTGCTACGAGGAAATGTACTAATGTAACATCGTTGTGATTTGCTTATGTGATATGTAGAGTGTGTTTTTTAAAGCTATTCTAACTTATTAGTTCTAATCGCTATAGTGTAAAGCTCTTACATGTTATAATATTTTAGCTCTAGCTTATTAGTTTTAATTACGTTCTTAAACACACTCATCATTTTCGTAGTAGGAAAATTAGTTGTTGCTTTTATCAGATATCATTATGCAGTTGCTTAAGATGACATGACGTACCTCTCATGGTAAAAGATACATATAGCATGTTTGATAAAGTTCTCATACGCTACGATAAAGGCAAAAAAGTTGCTACAGTACAAAACTCTCATATGTTACAGCGTTTACAATTCTAACTAATGGCTCTAACTACCAGACGAAGCACCCTAATAATTGTTAAATGAAGAAATATGAGTCAGAAATAGCTACAGGGTGAATTGAGACCTGAGAATGCTTTTATCATCATAGTTTTCGTCCCATATTCGATTCATAAAACCATTATCGTCCTTATTCCCCACCAAGGAGAGGCAAGGACACGTTCAATAAATCTTTATGTATCTCATTACCCATGAGGCTTTTTATCGTCTAAGAAAATTCAAATAAGTTGGAAACGAAAAATAGACGGCTCATTTGGTAGTATTTTTATTTTTGGTTTTGGTTTTGGAAAACTTTGAAAATGAAAATATTTTGGAAAATGAGCTGGGCCTGTTTTGTAAATTGTGTTTGGTTGATACGTTTTGTCATTTTTAAGAACAGCTGAGAAAAATAAATTGTGCTTTATGTATGTGTTTTTGAAAACACAAATTTAATTAAAAAAGCTAAATATTAATATAATAATAATAATTGTTATTATTTAGTTAAACGAAGAGGAATTCCTCTTCTTCCTCCTTTACTGTGGTGAGGCAAGCGCCGACGCCAGCGATTGTGCAAGCTACAGCGACTACGTCAATGTCGACTGACCCAACCACACCCCTTGACAATAGCAGAGTGATGGTGCTCTCGCATCGACGGCCACTCCGAAAGCTTCCCTTCCATTGACAACCACTCTCGCAGAGATCAATGGCGCCACCAATAGAGATCGACACAACTTTCGATCCGACAAAAATGGCCACTCCACGAGCTTCCCTCTTATCACGAATAGGCCGTTGGGTTGTGGTGGGGGCACTCCGATGAGGTTGGGCTCCGGAGATAGAGGAGGTGACTGTTGCAGTTGGGCGGCACCAAGACTTGCCTGTAGAAGGAGGGTGGCTTGGTTTGCTGGGTGCTGCCAACTAGGTTCGCTAGTGTAGCTGGGATGGCAGCAAGTTCACCGGTGAGGGCTAGTTGTGGGTCTTAGAGAAATATTGAGGGAGGGAGTGCGAGAGAGTGAAGAGAAAATAAAGCGAAAACAACTTTTTTTTGTTTTCATTTTTGGGGCTTTTGGGGGAGTTTTTAGAAATGTTTTTGCTTTATGTTTTGTCTAAAATTTAACCAAACAAGTTATTGTTTTCATTTTTGTTTTTTGTGTTTTTGAAAATGAGAAAAACCTTCTCAGAAACAAAACCAAACAGCCCCAAAAGGATGCATTCAATATAAATTTACTGTGTTCATAAAACAAATAAGATCCCAACGAAACATGTGCAAAGAATAATACTTAGATTGCACTAATGTAAATATATTATTGGAAAATAAATAACACGTATAATTTTCTTTTAAAACAGAGAATTATGAACATGCATTAGATGGGGCGTATTTCTCTAATTAGTTTTGATCTTGATTCAGATAAGAAGCTATCCTTTTTTTTCCCCTCAAACTCCATTGGCAATCATTTTTTTCTCTCTTTCCTATTAAATGGTGGGCTTTACAGATACGCCACCTTTTGGGAGTGTGGACTGAAATGTGCCACATAGAAAAAAACTCTTTGAAAAAATACCACAAACTAATTGTTTTTTTTATAATTTTACTCTCGTATTAATTTTTATGAGTGGTATATAGTATAAATTTGTTCGTAAAAAGCAAAAGTCAATCCACTCTTCAATAAGGTGATAGTAGGCATAAGTATCTTTATTAGATGCAAGATTCCCTAAGGCTCATGTTCATAGGAAAACGTTATCCCTTGATGACATGTTGTTTTCTCCATGAGGAAAACAACATGTTCCTTTACCACTCTAGATCTATGGGCCCGTTTGGCATAGCTTTCGTTCATGCTTTTAGTTAGTAGAAGAATAAAAGCAAAAGCTGTAGCTTTTTAATAAATGTTTGAAACCATATTTTTAAAAGAGCTTTAATGGGTCAAAATAGCTTTAATTATTTTTAAAAGTCGCAAAAATGTTATATTTAAGCTTATAATGTATTATTGATGCTTCAGTATAAATTTCAAGTATATTTCAGAAGTTTTTTTTAGAAGCTACATTTTGTGGCTTTGATATAAAGCACGTTTGGAGAGCAAAAGCTCTTTTAATAGTTCATCCAAACACTTCAAGAAGTAGCTTTTGGACTCAAGAAGCCAAAAACAACTTTAAAAAAGCCCTCTCAAATAGGCCCTATATCTGGAAGGCACTCCAAATCTATATCTACACCTTACATAGAAGTGGGAATAACTTTTACACTTTAAACTTATTTTGAACCAATATAACAGTTTAAGCTTACTCTATTTTTCCTTAACTTATATCTAATGGCTCAAATTTAATACACATGGTTTTTTTATCGGCACACACCTTATGCATCCATTTGTATTCAGTTTTCCTCGTTTTTTCTAAATGCTTTGCCAATGCCTTGTATGTTTTATGCAATCGTTCGCTCAATCTTTTCATTTTCTTGTTTTCACGAACCCATGCTCATATATTAAATTTAATTACCATCATTATATTTTTCTTTTCTTTACTCTTTCTCACCTTTATTCTCAAAATTTTTTTCCCTTTCACCATTAATTTTTTTCCACTTTCTTGTATAAATTTTGTAATTCCTAAACACCCATATTTTCAATTTTTTTTTTCCTTTCATCGTTATGATTTTTTCCCATGTTATTATTGAGATTTTGCAACTTTTAAGAAATTGACATTATTACTTCCAAAAAAATTATGATATTACCTTTTAATGTTAAAACTATTTAGGGAATTAATTACATTACTATATCTTATGGTTTTCATTATTTCTCAATCTGTCATTTTGTTTTTAAAAGCTACAAAGGTATCATTTGAATTTAAAAAATGTGTTTCAATTTTGTCCCGCATAGACTTTTCAACAGAAAAAAAGGGGGGAAAATATAAAAATACCCCTACTTTGGTTATGAAATTATGTTTCTTCTTTAAAAACATTTTAAAAAATATTTAAAAATTTTAAAGGTTATAAACAAGATCTTTTTTTTGAACTTTGATGTTTTGTTACATGATTTTTTTTTAAATATACAATATTTTACGTGGTTTTTTTAAGGATAATCATGTTGTTTTGTCTAATTTTTTTATTTAGGGTGATGAAATTGAAATAAGTTTGTACAATTTAAATAATAACTTTGTTGTTTCTAAAAATAGAGAGACATATTGAGAAAAAATTAAAATTAAGATATACAATTATGTAATTAATCTAACTATTTATATAATGTTTATCTCTATTATGATATGCAAAAGATATCAGGTTGAAGCTCAATTTGAAGTGAATTATTATAGCATTTTTATCTATTTATCTATATATTTTCAAAGGGGAACACGGATAATAACTATTTATAATATTGCTGATTATGCTTTATAATTATGAGGTCTAGAAATATATGCAAACTACCAAAAAAAAATGTTGACCCCTTAAAAAAAATAAGAAAAAAGTCGTATTCCTCGTGCTGGTTTCTTATAATAAACGACACGGCGTTATAACTTGTTGGTAAAATGCAATGCGTCTCTTTTTTAATTTAACACAACGAGGCCACGTCGTTTCTTCCCAAATGAGAAAAGCTACAAATGATATCATTCATTGAATACATGCATGCAAAACACACGCCATGTCGTTTCTAACTTGACAAGGACTTACCAGGAAAAAAAGCCCTCAAGTACGACGCATCGTTGTCTTCCTCAAACGACATGTTGTTTCTTACTAATAAGAGAGCAACACATCATTTCTTGAAGACACGTCTGCATTTGCAAAATCCACTTCGTGACCTCTCTAATTTAACTTTACAAGAACTAGTCCCTAAAAAGCATCCTTGCATGTCGTTTTTCACTACAAAATATGTTGCCAATACTTAACTCAACGATGACATGTCGTTTCTTCCTAAATAAGAAAGTGACATCATTGAAGACACGTATGCAATATGCAAAACCCACTTCATGCGGCCTCTGGCCCGTCTTAAAAAGGACTGCCGAAAAAAGAGAGAGAGAGAGAAAAAACTCAAGAAGAAGGACGAATCGTTTTTTGCCTTAGTTTTAACCAAATGACATGTTTCTTTTTGACACAATATTTATCATTACAAAATTTCAAAATATTTCTTTCTTCCTCAAACGACATGTTATTTTGAGCGATATTTTGCAAATATTTGGGATTTAGAAGATCTTTTGTGATGGCAAATATAAAAATATCTAAAAGGGAGAGAGGCCTTCCGAGAACCCAAAGAACAAATTTTACAAATTCTATTTAAACTATATCATTATATCAAAATATTTCCCAAACTTTAAAATTTATACGTTGTTTCTTTGAACTACAATACTGCATTATATTCATACTTTAAACTCTAAAAATATATATATTTTAAATAAAATAATATTTGTTACCTTATTAAAAAAGTGACCTCATCAATTTATTTAAAACTCTTAAAAAACCAACTTGAATTATAATAGTTATCTACTTTTCCTTTATTTTTTTCTTGCTATTGAGCATATATTCTAAAAACAAAATATATAAGACCTTGGTATCTAATTAGTTCATTTAAAGTGAAAAAACATTCAATTCAATCTTTAAGTATTATATCTAACCTTAAATTTAAAAATAATGTTTCAAAATTTGAGATAAATTTGAAGAAAAATTATATTCTAAAGGTATAATAGAGGGTGTTTGTTTGAGTTTTTAAATTACGGTTCGAATTATTTTACTACAGTATTTTTACTCACAAAAATTTAAATCTTTATTCAAATACTATACTCAAATACTCATACCAAACACACATAATTATATACTTTTCAGAGTTCTGGCGACCTATTCCAATGGAATTCGCAAAATTAAAAAAGTAAAAGAAAAACACTCGAGAAGAAGACGAACCGCTTTCCTACTAAATTCAAAACAAACGACACGTAGTTTTGAGGATACAGTAACAAGTCTTGGTGGCAAGATGAAAAAGGAGAAAGAGGGCCCCTCACTTCACCTTCTCTCTCTGCCCTGCCCCTTCACTTCTGATCAAGTCCGATTCACCATTCACCAAACCCGGACATATAGAGAGAGAAAGAGAAAATTTTCCGCTGAGAGTGAGCTCGGCGAGAACTCAACTTTCACTTGCAGGTCAGCCTCCTCCTCCTCCTCCTCATCATCATCTTCTTCTTCTTCTCAATTTCTTCGCCATTCCCACTCTCTCTTTTATTCCCAATCCGCAGATCAATAATATTTTCTCTCTTTCTTTTTCCCCCCTCAAATTTCGTTTCATATCAGAAGAGCAATTTCAGTTTCTTTCTCGCAGTGCATTGCGTTTTTTTCCCCTAAACTTTCCAATCAATCTGCCACTGTATTCGATGTTTTGTCTCCTCTTTGCTAGGGTTACTTTGATACTGAGATCAGTAGTTTCTTGAAGTTTCTATTTTTTTATTGTTATAATGTTGCACCTTGGATTTCAGATTTAACGCTTTATTTTCATGTCACTATTCTGCAGCTATGGCGAATTTAGTTTTAACCAGTATACTGGAAAAGGTATGATTCTTAATGAACAGACCGAGGGTGGTTTTTTTTGTTTTTTGGAGTTTTATTTTGTGGATATATGCCTTGACTTGTTCGAGCTTGTTTGTGTGCAGATGACGGGCAAGGATAAGGATTATAGATATATGGCGACATCTGATCTCTTAAATGAGTTAAATAGAGAAAATTTTAAGGCAGATTCTGATTTAGAGGTTAGGTTATCCAATATCATCATTCAGCAGCTTGATGATGTTGCTGGCGATGTTTCTGGCTTAGCTGTCAAATGGTATGATATTTCTTTCTGCACATCATCTCATACATATAATTATACATTTATATCTATATATGTATATGCATATATGAGAAACTATAGAACGTTAACAGTGAAAACAAGAACAAAAGGATTGAGGACTGGAATTCCACAATTGAAAAAACAAAAAAACACGTAAAAAAGAACAAAAAACTAGAAGAAAACCTAGATTTTTTTTTAAATTTTATTTTAAGACCTGTTATAGATATACCCTTTTGTATGAATCATAGCTGTTGTGGTTTAGTTTGGGAGGAAGTTGAAAATTCTTGATAACTTCATTTGTTTATTTATTTGGCGTGATTTTGTAGTCTTGCCCCGTTAGTGAAGAAGGTTAGTGATGCACGAGTAGTAGATATGACCAATAAACTGTGTGAGAAGCTACTGAATGGGAAGGATCAGCATCGTGACATCGCAAGCATAGCTTTGAAGACGATTGTTGCGGAAGTTGCTACTCAGGCTCTTGCACAGTCTATTCTAGTTTCTATTTTGCCGCAATTGATTCAAGGAATTACTGCCCCTGTGAGTAATATTTTCTAGTCATTTCCATGTGTGGTAGCCAAATTGAAACTAGAATGAATGGTGTTTACATTTGATGGCTCTTTTATCAGATTTATGTATTCATTTTGAAAAGAAGTCTTCCATTCAAGAAGTAGATTGTGATTTGTAATCTGCTTGAATTAAGTGGAACTCCAACAAAAAGAAGTCTTCCCTTCAAGAAGTAGATTGTAATTTGTACTCTGCTTGAATTAAGTGGAACATGAAGTTTCTCTGTGGTTGAACCTGAATCATTTACCTTTTTGCTTCTAGCGTATTCCCTTTTTGTACTTTTTTCAGATTTTCATTGTCTTTGTGTTGCTTAAAACAGGGAGAACATAATAACAATATCTTGGTGGCACGCTTAATGGCAAAAATGTTGATGCCTCTATTGTTTATTATTCTCTTAATTTTTATGGTCAATGAACTCTTTTTAGATTTGGCCTCCCTCATCTAAATTCTCCAATGGCATAAAATGCTATCTCCCTTATATTGTTTTGGCATTTCACACATTTAGAACGGAGTTTTAACTGTGAGAGAGTCGGTCGTAGTTTGGATCATTTGATCACATGTTCCACTATTATTGATGTATTGTCTTTTTATTTATTTATTATGAATTTTTCCTTTGAGCAATCAAGTTCAGGGCTTCTTGTTTATGGTTTTAGTGCCCTTCTTTTTCCCCAGGTAACAAGCACGGAGATAAAATGTGAATGTCTTGATATTTTATGTGATATCCTCCATAAATTTGGAAATCTCATGGCAACCGAACATGAGCAGCTCTTGGGGGCGCTCCTGTTTCAGCTGAGTTCTAATCAAGCTAGTGTGAGAAAGAAAACCGTTTCTTGTATTGGTAAGATTAATGTAGAATCTCTACTATAGTTGTTCTTCTTTTACCTAAACTATTACTTTTGGAAAGTACTTTTTAAATGTTGTTGATTTTGCTAAACAATTTCTGCTTTGCTTGCCACGTTTCCGTCGAATATGATGTGTGTCATGAATCAGTGTTTGGCTAATCTTATTCTTGTTCTGGCTTGTGCTCAATCATAGGAATTAGGTGTACTTTTTCCCCCATTTCTTTTTGAGCGTTTACAGGTGCTGAAATTTAAACTGTTATTTACTTACCACTTCGAGGGGAAATTAACTCATGACTTTGTTTTCAGCATCTCTTGCTTCAAGCTTGTCTGATGACCTGCTTGCAAAGGTGACAGTTGAAGTTGTTCAGAACTTGAGAAATAAAGGTGCAAAATCAGAAATGACTCGCACAAACATTCAGATGATTGGTGCTTTGAGGTGGGTGTTAGAATGTTTAGCTTTCTGTCTAATGCTTCTTTATGGTGTATTTTTCGTCTCTCTAATTGTTATTAGTTGTTTCTGATGTGTTTTTGTATCTATTGTGTTTCAGTCGAGCTGTAGGTTATCGTTTTGGGCCGCATCTTCCCGACACTGTACCTGTTTTGATCAATTACTGTACAAGTGCATCAGAAAATGACGAGGAGCTTCGTGAGTACAGCTTGCAGGTACCCTTCATGGTTTTTGTTTTTTCTTTCGTTCTAGGATATTATGTGTAACTTGCATTTTTTATTTTTCTTGCGTTCTTTTTTTTTTTTTGTGTTTATATGTTATATTTTGATTGCAGGCACTAGAAAGTTTTCTGCTTAGATGCCCCAGGGACATCTCATCCTACTGTGATAAGATTCTTCATCTTACTCTGGAGTATTTAAGTTATGACCCAAACTTCACGGATAACATGGAGGAGGATACTGATGACGACAGTCTTGAGGAGGAGGAAGAGGAGTATGTTTTAATCATTTAATCTACGTGCATGGGGCAATTCATGGCTCTTAATTCATAAAAAACTTGTTGCTTAATTTATGCTGGATGCTTTACATATTGTGTAGTGAAAGTGCAAATGAATATACGGACGATGAAGATGTTAGCTGGAAAGTTAGAAGAGCAGCTGCTAAATGCTTGGCAGCATTAATCGTGTCT
Source organism: Artocarpus heterophyllus (assembly GCA_025403435.1). Lineage (NCBI taxonomy): Eukaryota > Viridiplantae > Streptophyta > Magnoliopsida > Rosales > Moraceae > Artocarpus > Artocarpus heterophyllus. The sequence continues at coordinate 34,672 of JAJQZP010000219.1, read as the reverse complement.
CGTCCAGAGATGCTTGCGAAATTGTATGAGGAGGTATTTTTGTGATTCCTTTGGATGATTGTTATTCTGTAATTTACTACCATGGAGTCTTTATTTTTATTATATTTATTTATTTATCTATTTTTTTTTTGCGTTTTTGTCTTGGGTTCATACATTGATGCATCAACATATTGTCCCTCTTTTTCAGGCTTGCCCAAAATTGATTGAGAGATTCAAGGAGAGGGAGGAAAATGTCAAGGCAAGTCAAAATGATCTAAGTGCCTATCTCTTTATTACTTATTATGAGGTCAGTCATCTGATATTATTTTTCTGCAGATGGATGTATTTAATACATTTATTGAACTATTGCGTCAAACTGGAAATGTCACAAAAGGGCAGATTGACATTAATGAATTAAGGCAAGTTTTTATGTCGTTTATCTTCAAACAAAAATGACTTAATCGTGGTTTTTCCTTGTTTGCTCCTTTCAATAGTGCATGGCTTTTGTTTTTGGTGAAACCAAGCTTTGTATAACGCACGTGTATCGTCTAAAGATTTAGAGAGCCAAATATAAGGCCACTCTTTGGGCATCTCTGTCTAAAGATTTTCAGCGGGTTTTCCTTCACTGATTTTCTGAGGGATTGGGTGGCAGTTTTGATAGATTAGTTTGTCCTACGATCTGTTTAGTTTTTTTTTTTTTATCTTGGATGTTGTATTCTCTAGATCTCTAGTTCTTTTTGAGGACTCCTTGTCCTTCCTCTATGTACATTTCATCTCTTTGTTTTCAATGAAAAGTTTTTTTCCTTATCAAAAAAAAAAAAAAAAAAAGGTATGATGTACGTGTATCATTTATTTAGTATTTTGTTGTCTTTCTTTCTACTGTTTCTCGTGCAGGACATTGAGGGATAACATCATCAATAAATTCTTTCAAACTGATTAATTCTTTTCATGTTTCTTATCCATCTATCTTGTATCTTTGTTTACTTAGAAACACTATCCAGCCTTCAAAAGTTGGTCATTCTGTTGAATGACCCACATATGTTCTCTCTTTCTCCCCTCCTCTCTTTCATCTCTCCAAGTGTAGTGGTATTGCTTGTAAATTTGTCACATGCTGTGGACTTTGTTGGCACTTTAAAACATGGTGTTTTTTGTTGCATAGTTTATAGAAACTGGTATCAATTCTTTAAATTCATTTACGTTGCAGTCCAAGATGGTTGCTGAAGCAAGAAGTACCAAAGATTATTAAGTCGATAAACAGGCAACTACGTGAGAAGTCTATTAAGACCAAGGTAAGAATTGCTCATGTCCACTTTGGTAGATTTGTTTCAGACGTGTTTTGAAGTATTATGTTTATCCATTTGCAGGTTGGTGCCTTTTCTGTTTTGAAAGAACTCGTTGTTGTCTTGCCAGATTGCCTGGCAGACCACATCGGATCCCTCATCCCAGGAATTGAAAAGGCATTAAATGTAAGTAAAACCGTTAAAGCTGCATCTTGAAGCTGCAATATTCTATATGATGTTGGTATTTTTCCATCACCCCTTAATTATATTCTTGTGATGCTGTGCAGGACAAATCTTCTACCTCAAATTTGAAGATAGAAGCTCTTATCTTCACAAGATTGGTATTGGCTTCACATTCTCCATCTGTTTTCCATCCTTATGTGAAGGTAAACATCAGTTCGCTTTCTTAGTACATAAAGGGACATAATTAGGAGAACTTGAAAGCTGGGATATAAATACACTTTAAACAAAAAACTGAAATACTGAATGTTGGGCTTTTGAAATAAGTGGCAATGTTGTAGCCTTATACTGTTAAACACATGTAAAGATAGAAGATTTGGAATGCCATGATTTGGTATATATTACGTAAACATTAAACTTCCGTTAGATTTTCAATTTTCTGCTGTTGTCATTTGGAGTAATTTTTAAACTAAACATTTGAAATTAATTTGGTCTCTATGTATCATCATAAAGCTTTCAAGCAAAAAAAAGGAAAAAAAAAGAGAAAAAGAAAGGAAAAGAAGAGAAAAGAAAAACGCTGCTTAACCCTTTTTAACATTTTAATATATATATATGTCTATTTGTAGTTAATGTTGAACTTAGATAACTAATTGTGCTACATATAAACCATTGACATCTTGTAGCATTTTTTCTAGTCTTGTTAAAAAAAATATGGGAGAAGTGTCTATTGTTGTAGTTTAAGTTTATCAGCTCAATTTTGTATGATCAAAACCTCAAATGGATTTTTGCAACCTTTGGGTCAATTAATTAAACAATAGTCAATGTTGAGGGATAGACTGAGTTTGGACTTCAAATAGGTCAAGGGCTTGAAATTATAAGTTTCTTTTAACTTTATCTGCTTATGTTATCATCTTTCATGTTTGGCTTCTTGAGTAATTGGATGTTATTATGATTCAAGAAATTCGTATAATCTTGTATTTTGTGTTTAGCTCAAAGTCATTTTATGTTGACAATTGTACAGGCTCTTTCTAGTCCCGTTTTATCTGCTGTAGGTGAGCGTTATTACAAAGTCACAGCCGAGGCATTGAGAGTTTGTGGGGAACTTGTCCGTGTTGTTCGCCCTAGCATTGAAGTGAGTTTCCAGGCATTATTTAACTTTGTAACCTTGTCAGTCCATGGTCTAATTGTTGAAGAACGTTGTGATGTAGGGGACGGGTTTTGATTTTAAGCCGTATGTGCATCCAATTTATAGTGCCATAATGTCACGCTTGACAAATCAAGATCAAGATCAGGTCAGTAGTGTTTCTGTTTTCTGTTAAAGCTTTGTACAGGGTTTGCTGTGGCTCACATTTTTCTTATCCAGGAGGTCAAGGAGTGTGCTATCACTTGCATGGGACTTGTTGTCTCAACATTTGGTGATAACCTCAAAGCAGAATTGCCTGCATGTCTCCCTGTACTTGTTGATCGCATGGGGAATGAGATCACCAGACTAACAGCTGTAAAGGTGAGTTGCAGCTATATAGATGTGTTGGCTTGAATTTATGCTGCTCTTATGCATTTGTGTTATTCTTAGAAAAGACATCATAATTGTGTTGTGCATTTATGTGTGTACGAGAGTCAAGTGTATCAGCTGTCGCTTCATTTTAGGTTTCCCTCTTTGTATCGGCTGTCGACTTCTCATCATTGCCCGATTGTTAACTTGAGTGGGTCTTCTTCTTGGGAGGGATGTTTTGATTGTTCCTGGGATTTTAAATTCTCTAGAAACTTAACAGTCAGGGAATTAGATGAAGTTGCAGTGTTACTTTCTGTTTTGGAGTCTGTTAACATCAGGGGGGTTTTTTTGGATACGAGGGTGTGGGTGCTACAAAATTCAGGAATTTTTTCAGTAAAAACCTTCTTTTCCTTGCTGATTGATAATTCTTCTTTAATTCCTTTTCCGTTCTATGACCGGATTTGGAAATCCCGTGTTCCTTTCAAAGTGCAATTTTTTTTTTGGCTTCTTGTGCTTGATAAGTTAAACACTAATGATTTGATGCAGCAAAAGAATCCAAATATGATGTCGTCTCCTAACTGGTGTATTCTTTGTAAGAAAAATGATGAATTGGTCAATCATCTTTTCTTACATTGCCCCTTCACTTATAGCATTGGGTGCAGGTTAATAAGGGAGCTGGGATTTTCATGGGTCACTCCTAGCAGCTGTAAAGAATTGTGTTTATTCTCTGCCTCTTGGCTTTAATAGAAGGGCTAAGTTGTTGTGGAGGACTGCTGTTTTGGGGGTTTTTTGAGGAGTGTGGCTGGAGAGAAATAGGAGAATTTTTTATAATGTTGAGGTTTATACTGACAAAATTTGGGATAAGGTTAGATATTGGGAAGCTTTATGGATTCATCAAGGTAGTGAATTTGTAAAGTTCTATTTTCTGACCTTGTTAGAAGTTGGACCCTGTTTATAAGGTTCTGCTTCTGATTTTTCTGAGAGAACCTCTCCCTCTTTGCTTTGTACGTATCCTTATTAATATAAAGTTTCTTTTTTTTTTTTTTTTTTCTTTTAAAGAGTCAAGTGTGTAGTTCATGTAGTTATTATTCAGGGTGCTGAGATGAGTGCCTGGTTGTTTTTTTCTCATCAAGCGTGATTTATTTATTTGATTGTTGTTTTCTAGTTTTCTTTTTCATTAAGTTATTATTCAGGGTGCTGAGATGAGTGCCTGGTTTTTTTTTTTCTCATCAAGCGTGATTTATTTATTTGATTGTTGTTTTCTAGTTTTCTTTTTCATTAGAATGGAGATTTTTTTTGTTTATTTATTTATTTTTTAACTTTTGATCATTGTTTAAGTCCTTGAGGGTTTATGTCTAGGCATTTGCTGTTATTGCCGCTTCTCCCCTGCAAATTGATCTCTCATGTGTTTTGGAGCAAGTCATAACAGAATTGACTGCATTCTTAAGAAAGGTATGAAAAATTTGGTACGCATTCTCTTCAATTGTTATTCCAATTTGGAACATGGACTCAACTTTGCTTCTCTATGAACTAGGCAAACCGGGTTTTAAGGCAGGCAACACTGGGGACCCTTAATTGCCTAATTGTTGCTTATGGTGACAAAATTGGCTCATCTGCTTATGAAGTTATTATTATTGAACTTTCTACTTTGATAAGGTTTATACTTTACCTTTTTTCCTAGCTTTTGAATTTCCCTTACTTTGATTGTTTTTATGGTAACGTGTGACTATTTCCAATGTTACCTTATACAAAACATAGTTCTTATTCATCATTGTTGTATTAGTGATTCAGACTTGCACATGACGGCTCTTGCCTTGGAACTTTGCTGTACCTTGATGTCTGATAACAGATCAAGCTCAGTTATCGGTTTGGCTGTTAGAAACAAAGTTCTTCCTCAAGCACTAACATTAATCAAAAGCTCATTGCTTCAGGGGCAAGCTCTATCGGTATTTTTCTTCAAATTGTTGAATCTTGATCCAGATATTTTGCATGTTTGAGGACCTTAATTTTTGGATACTGCAGGCGTTGCAAAACTTCTTTGCTGCTTTGGTCTATTCTGCAAACACGAGTTCTGATGCCTTGTTGGATTCTCTTCTTTCAAGTGCTAAACCGTCTCCCCAAGCAGGTGGTGTTGCAAAACAAGCTTTGTACTCAATAGCACAATGTGTGGCTGTTCTTTGCCTTGCTGCGGGTGATCAGAAGTATTCATCTACAGTGAAAATGCTTACTGAAATCCTCAAAGATGACGGCTGTACCAATTCAGTAAGCCTAGCCACCCCTCCATATAAATAATATTTAAATAAAAGCAATTCCTAATGATGATTTTTTTTTTTTTTTGCTTTGTAAGAAACCCCTAATAGATGGTAAAAATTTAAGTAAATCTCTCTCTCTCTCTCTCTCTTTCTCCCCCCTTGCCCATACATCTATCAGTACAAAAAATTGTTTCCAAGATCTAGACAAGTCTGCTAGTTTATTATTTACTTTTAAAGTCCGCTGAGTGTATGTTTTGATTGCTGTAAGGCCAAGCAACACCTTGCATTGCTCTGTCTTGGGGAGATTGGGAGGAGGAAAGATCTAAGCTCTCACGCACATATTGAAAATATTGTTATTGAGTCATTTCAATCACCTTTTGAAGAGATAAAGTCTGCAGCCTCCTATGCTCTTGGCAATATCGCTGTTGGTAATCTGTCCAAGTATCTGCCCTTTATCTTGGATCAGATTGACAATCAGCAGAAGAAACAGTATCTATTGCTTCATTCTTTGAAGGAGGTGGGTTCTATCAAAAAATATGTCAATTGTGGAGCCTCTTGTTATTTTCTGTGAAATATTTCTCTGATTTAGCTTCTGACTATTAATGCAGGTCATAGTAAGACAATCCGTAGATAAAGCAGAATTTCAGAATTCCAGTGTTGAGAAGATCCTTAAATTACTTTTTAATCACTGTGAAAGTGAGGAAGAAGGTGTTCGCAATGTAGTAGCTGAGTGTTTGGGTAAAATTGCGCTTATTGAACCTGCAAAGCTTGTTCCTGCACTGAAGGTATTAGAAAGGACCTTTTATCTTTATGCTAATTTTTGATAAAATTGTCTGATGGGATGATAATTTTTAGTTTATCTTCTTAATTTCAATAGGTACGAACAACCAGTCCAGCTGCATTCACTCGGGCTACAGTTGTTATTGCGGTAAAATATTCAGTGGTTGAGCGTCCAGAGAAAATAGATGACATTATATACCCTGAGATCGCATCGTTCCTGATGCTTATTAAGGATGACGACCGGGTGAGCCTTGTATCTCTAATTTGTTGCTGACTGCTAAAAGAATTTAGGGTCATGCTTTTCTTTCAAAACTTGAATTCTTTTGTTTTTAAGTCCCCCCAGCATCTGTGGCTAGGTTTGTTTTGGACTTGTAATCACTGATTTGATGTTTTTTTGTGCAGCATGTAAGGCGTGCGGCCGTATTGGCCTTAAGCACATTTGCTCACAACAAGCCAAGCCTCATTAAGGGGCTTCTTCCAGAGTTATTACCACTTCTTTACGATCAAACAGTTGTTAAGGTAGGATTTTTTACATTTATGGTATGCTTTACTGACCTGAAACGTGAGTAGGTGGATGAGAATCATTCCCATTTATATGTTGATATGATACCTTGAAATCCCTTCTTTTAGTCATTTTGTTCTTATTCTCTGATCTTTTTGTCTTTTTCATTCTTAAAAACTCTCTGCAGCAAGAATTGATAAGGACAGTTGATCTTGGTCCGTTTAAGCACATAGTGGATGATGGCCTTGAGTTAAGAAAGGCGGCTTTTGAATGCGTGGACACGTTGTTAGACAGTTGTCTTGACCAAGTGAACCCCTCGTCTTTCATTGTTCCTTACCTTAGATCTGGTCTTGATGGTGAGCGTTTAGTTTAAGTATCAGTCTTCAGCTTCTTCTCCCTTTTCATCCTTTCTCTCTCTGTCTCCCCCTCTCTCGCTCTCTCTCTCTAATTTCCATTCTACATGTGAGGTGTTGTAGGGTTAGTGATTTTGATAAGTTCCAGCTTCTTTTTCATGTTCATGACTATATAAAAGAAGAAAAATGAAAAGTTAGTCCATTACTGTCCATTTATGCTGGAACTTATTTCTTCGTAGGTCTCTTCCCTTCTTAGTCTCGTAGATAAATTGAATATACACAATATCGTGAATAAGTGTTAGTTTGCTGTTGTGTGTCTCACATTGAATGAATCTCTAACTGTTGGTCAATCCTAAAAGCAGTTTGTTGCTTAAAACTGATTTGTGTATCGGGTTTATGGCAGATCACTACGATGTTAAAATGCCTTGTCATCTTATCCTCTCAAAACTTTCAGAAAAATGTCCGTCTGCGGTACTGGCCGGTGGGTAGATTAGACGATTCTGCTATTCTTGGATACAGCATGCTCCGAATATATAACTAATGTATTACTTTTGTTTATTTTGCATTCATCAGTTCTCGACTCATTGGTGGACCCTCTCCTAAAAACGATTAATTTCAAGCCAAAGCAAGATGCTGTCAAGCAAGAAGTTGATCGTAATGAAGACATGATTCGCAGTGCTCTTCGAGCGATTGCATCCTTAAATCGTATAAGGTTTGCCCCTAAACTTAATCTGAGTCCACTCATTTGATGCACAAATCAAATGGCCACACTGCCTTCTTGTCAGCCTTGAAAGACAGAAGTGTGTTCTTACCTTATCAAATGCCTGCAAAAATTGCACAAGTGCTCCTACCTTCCTAGTCCTTCCTCAAACCCAAGTTTTGTTTATGCTTTCTTATGAACATCACTAAGTTAGGAGTAGAAAAAAAAGCCTGCGAGCTTCGGCTTTTTTGGCAAATGAGTGGGGATGGAAGTCCCTGCATCTGATCCCCATCTCTTTATTTTACTTTTTCTGTTCTCTTTATTGGTTATTCTTCTAATGCTTTGTCATGTTTGGTATTCTGCAGTGGTGGAGATTGCAGCCTCAAGTTCAAGAACCTCATGCATGAAATATCCAAGTCTCCAACACTTCATGACAAGTACTACTCCATCCGAAACGAGTAATGGACCAGTGCCTTGGTGTTGCATCCAACTTCACTTGCAAAAAAATGAGAGAATTCATCGATCATCCGATACTCAAACCTTTTTTTTGGTTCGGGGGTTTAGAGAACCAAAAATGCAGAAAGTTTGTGGCCTCATTGATGCATGTGTAAAGCGGCTTAAAAGTTTAAAGTTGAAGCTTATAAAACAGGCGAGACGCATCACCATTTTCTTATATCCTAGGAATACCAGTTAATGATTTTCCTTGTATAGTTTTCAGAACACCAATCCACCATCACATGCCCATTGCTACCCCCCAACCCAAACTCTCAATATATGGATTTGCGTTTATGGCCGAGGTAGGCTTGCACAAAATATCGTTTTGGAGATGTGTTTCGTCTGAATCATAATGGTTATTTTTTCTCTTGTTAAAAAGTTGTTATTGCGAAAATACGGTTGTCATGTCAACATTATAAAGCTAATTATGAATCTTCATAACTTCTCAACTTCTTGCTGGCTCTAACCAACAAAATCAAAAATTAAAAAAAAGAGGAGTTTACTTCCATATCCACAAAATTGCAAGTTGCATCCACAACCTTTGGAGAACTCTCTACAATAACTTTTAAAGATAAATATGGCACGTGTAAAATAATTTACAGACATCTATAAATGTGATTTCATATCAAACGAATATGAGAAACTATTATTGCTGTGTGTTTGTGATGAAAATCCACAAGTACACTACTGCCAGAACTCTGCATTGGTTCTTCACTTCTCTTCAAACTCAACATCAATAATTTCAGGTGACGACTTTGAAGAGCCAGTGCCTCTACTATCTCTTGTAAAGGAGTCCCCTTTGGGCTGCCACACAGTGTTTCCGCAGCCGGCACAACTTATCATTTGGTTCTTGTAACCAACAAATTGCCTATTGCAAGCCGGGCAAGACCCCTGTCAAAGTTAAAAGCAAAACAACACCAACGCATTTTTTCAAAAATCTATTTGTCACTATACATAACAATAAAACGTCAACTACATTACCAAAATAGTAAATTTAGATGGTCATATGGTCTTGACTCTTGATAGCAACATCTTTAGGAGTGTCTTTCATGAATTGCAAATTCTAGAGTGATGCATAGCATAATAGTGAGTGAAATGCTCCTAAGGAAAATAGATAGAGGTATTTCATATATTGTGTGATGAATGGAACTCAAACATTGTAGGCAACAACTCGTAGTGTGCACGCGAACACACTCATGTAAAAAAAAAAAAAAAAAATGCAAGGCAGCAAAGACGTTGATACCTTTATAACAAGGTTATTGGCGAAGGTTCCAACGAGAAGAGGACCAGCGAAAGGCAGTACCCATATTCCAAATATCAAAAACCGGAAGAGCCATCCAGATAGCGCAAACCAGAGGAAGAAAATTGTCTACAAAATATGAGAGAAAAAGAAGCAGCCCTCATTCCGATGGTGGCGTAATCAACAAATAAATACATAGTTTGGACCAAAATGCTCAATTTTTGAGGGTCAACCCAGAATGCCAAAAACAATCACTACTACATAACTCTCGACTTGATAATCAATTCCCGCCAGTCTATACAAGCTAAATGTTGAAAAATACACTCTATTCCTTCTTTTATATCGAATCGATCATAACCACTACCCACATTCCAGGAAACCGTGGACCACAAATATGAACCAATAAAAAGATCCCATATTCCATAGAAAAACATCACGTTCCCTTGCTGAAAAACAAAAATTATTTGCTGAGAGCGAAGGACGGCATTAAAATTCCTACCAAGATAACTAGAAGACCCAACCAAAAAAAACCCCACTCTGAGTCTCTGACTCTCCCACCCCAGTTGTTGTTTTTCTTTCTGTTACTTCGATAGTAGCTGGACTTCACTACAGAACCATATATTCTAATTCCTTGCAATTGAAAAAAGAAAAAAAATTGAGTAAACCGAAAACAAAATAGTACAGCAATGAAAAGAGAATTCTACATGTCCAATTTCCATAAAATAGGTTTTCTTTGATCTACAACTCAATTTTCATAGCCAGAAACTTAGCATGAGCCAACCAAACAAAGAAAGTTTTCAACTTTGCGTCGTCAAACCAAATCTTGAAAGTAATTGACTAAGAAATGGCAATTAGGGTCATGATGAAATGCTGTTAAAAATGATGACTTTAAGTTATTAAAGAAAGCGAAACTCACAGCAAAACTCCTTCCCAATGGAGTCTCCAGAAAATCAACGAGCTGCTTCCTGTACTGTTCGGACGACAAACTAACAAGTTCTTGAGTAAACTTTAAAAATTAATTTAAAAATCGAAATATAAACTGAGAGAGGAGACAAACCCTAGGCCAGTTTCTGCTAAAATCCATGGTTAGGGCGCGCCATCGAGATCCAATCTCGAGGTCCCTGTCGATCTCTCGGGCGCGGGTGAGAGCGGATCGGGCGACGGAGCTGAGGCGGTGGGAGACGGAGTACTGGCGGTCGAGGCGCTCGGCTGTCTTCCTGGCCTCAAAGAGGAACCGCTCGAAGCCGTCGTTGGCGCTCCGCCATGCGTCCCTCCAGGCGTCGCCGGAGGCCATGCGCTTCGGGAAGCCGTCGAAGTCGCTGCGGCGGCGGAAGGCCAGAACGAAGGCCGAGTTTGGGCGGCGGTTGTTACGATGCCTGGCAGTCGCCGGGAGCGATACGGCTTGAGGATTCCATCGGAGAGTTGTGGCCATGCGAGAGGGAAGGGAAGGGATAGAGACGAAGCTTCTGGACTTCGCGAGGTGAAGAAGAAGTACAAGACGAAAGACGAAGACGACGGTGATAACACGCTGCCACAAGCGCAGACTTTCTCTTTTGTCTTCCTCCGATTTTTCAATAAATAATTAAAAAAGAAAAAGAAAAAGAAAAAAAAGGAAAACGACATCTCGTTTTGATATTGATCAAAACGGCCTCCTGCTAATAATCAGGTTCCTTTAATAATAATAATATTAATAATTGTAGGCGATGGATCTACAATCAAATATTAAAAATTTTAGATTGGGTTATTTAAGAAATTTGAGCTCTTAAATCACCATTAAATGGACCTGTTAGCGTAAGTCAACGTGCTAGATTGGAGTGAAATCAATAAAATAACGCTGAAACAAGACTAACAGATGATATTGATAGTGGTTTATTCTGTTAATGAAGAGCTGCGTCCATTGTAATTCACTAAAATGTTTCGGTTACAAATTACATGAGAGCAAAAAGAGATGAAAAAGCAAGTAGGCAGAGTTTTCGTATCTGTATATATCTCATATAATGAGACATTCATCCCCTTACATAGAGGGTGAAGGAGAAACGTGACTCCCAACCGTCTGGCGGAGTAGGACAGCAAATTGTAAATAACTGCAAGAGTGGGACACGTGTTGATTGATGATAGACTGCATGAATCACGCCTCTGCCATGTTTCAGTCCATGTCTAGATGTGTTATATCTGTCAGTTCGTGCTAGTAACCGTCAACTTGAGACGATCGATCCGGTTGAACCAAAACGAAACGAGAACATAATATTTGTAGACGGTGAATCTACAATCAAATGCTAGAATTCTTGATTGAGTTATTTAGGAATTTGGGCCCTCAAATCACCGTTAATCTATTTGCTAGATTAAAGCGAAATAAACAAAATAAAACTACGGTAAGGATGACACAAGATTTATAGTGGTTTACTCTGTTAATGAAGAGCTACATCCACTGTATTTTTCTATGATTTCTTTGAGTACAAATTACAGTGTAAAGAAATGAGAAAACCAAATGGTAGGGTCTCGGTATCTGATTTTTGTGTGTGTGTCCTGTACATCATAGTGGTCTTCCTTTCATATAAAAGATGAGAAAGGATAGTGGCTCTCAACTGTCTGGCGGAGTGGGATAGGGCACCATAAGTAACAGCCATAGTGAGACACGTGTCGATCGGTGATAGGCTGCAAGAATCAGGCCTCCCCCACGTTTTGATCCATGACTAGACGTGCTGTAACCGTCTGTTCGTGCAAATAACTGTCAGTTCGAGATGATCGATCCGGTCGAACGAAGACATGGAGACATGCGAACTATGTTTAACAAGAGCAAAACGACTCAAACCATGCAATACGATCGAATGGAGTGAATAATGTGAACCCTTAATTGTATTGGGCTCCAGTCAGTAGATTTTAGTCAATCCATTTGTTTAGTATCAACGTTAGGCCACTTAAGCCTGCTAGAAATTTGGGCTTTACTAAATTGCACCCCAACAGATAGCCTCCCACTCCTTAGTTGATGTAATGGACTATAGAAGTGAATGAAGATCAGGCCCAAACTCGACGGCTCATGTCTCTGACTGATATCCTGCACCCGTAACTAAATCATTACCTTCTCCTGGGAAATCACGATACTTAATTACCTGCAATATGTGTCATTAGCCAATTGGCAGCTCCAGAAAACTACTGCAATGCTGACGCATGAGTCTGATTCGAAAAGACACCGCCTCGGTTCTTGAAAAGACGCGTAACCCTAGCCCTTGGATCAGATGGCTCTGAATCAATTTTAGTCGTTGATCTGGTACCCTCGGGTGGTATATAACTCACGTTTTTCTCTCACCTCTTTCATTTCATCTCTCTCTTCGAACCTAAGGCAGATTTCCTCCAGTTTCTCTATGATTTTTAGGCAAGATTTTCTTTTCTCTCCTAATTTTCTTGTGATTTTCTTTCCGTAATCTTGTTTTTCTTCCAATTTCAAGCATTTTGATACCAAACACGCTTCATTTCTCGAGAAAATCAGTGACTGCTTGACTTATTTGGCTGTCGTGACCCTAGAATACCCAAGAACAGTTAAAGCCTACAAAGTTTTAGGATTCTTTAGCTTTTGGATCTTCGAATCCCTAGTTTTCCTTTGGTAGTCCTGTTTCTGCAAAAATGTCAAAGGCAGTTATCATTGATTCGAGCTCCAGCAGTGGTGAAGACCCCTAATCGAGTAGCGACGAAAGGGAAGTCGACGAAATGATTCGTCAACAAACCATGACCGAATCGAGCGTACGGATGACTGGAGCCGATAGTGGAGAGGCGACGAGTCAAAGAGTAGAACGAAACCAGCCAGCTGGTCCCTCAACAAGGATCGACAATATCGAACAACTCGAAAGGAGGAAGTATATTTCTCAAACCAAAGGATTATCATTTTTCACCAAGAATCTAGAGTCTGTTCTGACAGAGGGGGACTTGTTGACAGTAAGATCAAAGTATGGAATACCAGCCTCGGTTCAAATACAATTACCTTATCTAGAGGAGCATGCGGATACACAAAACGACAGCTAGTTTTGGGTGCACACAAAATGGTTCGAACTTGGACTTCGACTGCCAATTCCAGAATTCATGATTGAGATCATTAGCCATTTTTACATTTCCATGACTCAACTCATGCCGAATGGGGTTCGATTACTTATAGCCCTTATGGTCGTGATAGATGAAGCTGGAATCGATTTTGATATATTCGACTTCCTTAGGTGCTATTACCTCAAGCCGAACAGCAAAAATTTGGGCAGTTTCTATTTTGTATATAGGCAGTCGAAGCAGCTCATAATAGTGTTTGTAAACGCTGATAGGCACTGGGAGGAGCGATACTTTTTCATGTCGATCAACCGCGACTCCTTCAAACTTACTACTCGATTTTCTTTTCCATTCGCTTTCAGTCATATTGGTAAGTATCATTACTTCTTTTATTTCAAGCAATATTTCCATCTAATAAACAATCTCTTTCTTTGCAGATTACGAATTGAATCACCCAGCTCCCATCGGAGAAAGGTTCCAGGCGAGGTTGGAAGCATTACTAGCTCTAAACGGACGGACTTGGGTAGAGATCTCACAATCCGATTGACTCCGGAGGTCTTCGATTTGGAAATGATTTAAAGAAATCCCCACAGGTATTCCTATTCGATTTTCGAAACAAGTTGATTGGGTCTTCGTATACCACGGTGCACTTCAGCGGCTGTACGGCCCATCAAAAAATATTACACCACTATCTAACGAAGACATTCATCTCGCAGAAGTCGCATTGTCAACCATGAAGGTAACACTGCCCTTGGTAGAAGAGATGCGAAAGAAGAGGCATGCGGACAAAGCCGCAAAGAAAAAGAGAAGCGACAAGGGCGAACCATCAGTACAAGAAGTTACCCCTCTAGCCACTTCATTAGATCTTCGTCCATCTCCTTCTTTCGACATACAGCCCCCACCATATAAGAAAAGAAAGGGAGTTGAAACTTCAACTTCGACTAGGGATGCAGAACAGAGTGTTCTTGAGAAGACCCTTGACATCCCAATAGATGTGAGCATCATGTAAGACAAGGAGGCGGCAGCAAAAGCGGCCATAAACTTTTACTTCGAAAAAGACAAGGAGCTTCTTGGTGGGAAACCCTTCGCTTGGCTCTTCAATGAATAGGCCGTGGCATTGGGATAGGTAAATCTTAAGCACGTTAATCCTTTTGGCTTTGATAGCATCGCACCTACTGAGATTCCATCATGCAGGGTCTTTTGCTTCATAATCTGTTCGCAAACAAAGCTGCTCACAAATATGAGTAAGAGATACTTAAATGTAAAAAGCTTGAAGAAGAGCTGAAGAAAATGAAAGCTGAGGGGGACAACAAATAGAAGGAGCTTAATGATATGGCCGACACATTGAACAGGTCGAACGAGAAGGTACTAAGCTTGTCTAGTAGCCTTCGTCTTTTCGAAGAAAAAGTTGACGGCCTGAAGAATACTCTGACTGTGAGAGACAAGGATATCGAAGACATCAAGGAGTAGCTGTTGGAGGTCCATGGCACTTCTTCCTTCAAAGAGCGACTTGAGGCCTTGTTGGAATTCAAGTCTAGCCGACTGAGCGTCGAAATAATCGACGAAGAAATCAAAGACCTCCAGGAATTGTTATCGACAGATGACCAGAATGTCCAAGGCGAACTGGCCAGTCAAGAAGTCCTTAACGAGCCCTGTGTCCCTGAGCCTGATGCTTCGTTGATTCCAACAGATAAAGTCTCTGAACCTACAATTGTCGAGTCAACTGAAGAAAATGTTCAATCAGCGAATAGAGAAGCTTGAAAACAGTTTTTTTTTTTGTATCGAACGTTTTATTCCGACAAAATGGAAATTGAAATTCAACTTTTGAAGTCATCATTAGATTAGCAACGCTTTTATATCGTATGCACCGATTAACCTTAGTCAATCGAAAAGCAACAGATCAATAAAGTGATAAACGAAAGTATCCAATCCAAAAGGATTATCAAAGTTACATGGCTACAGGTAATGTTTTGATAAAAATCGATCGAACTGGCCTTGAGTCAAGAAAAACTTAGACCAAGAGATCGAATTATATAGGTCGGTTTTCTTGATCTTATGAACCCTGATTACTAAATAGTAAAAACATTTCGGATCGAGTTTATCAAATTCAAACTATGATTACGGCAGCATCAGTTGTACTAATTGAACTTATCGAGTCCAAAATTTAGTCCTGAATGGCTGCATGAGATCGGTTGAATTCAAAATTGAGCCAAAAAGATGGCAAAATGAATCTGAATCGAGTAAGTCGAATATGAAAAATTAAAAATGGCATGCTCGAATTTACAGATCGAGCTAGTCGGATCCGTAGTTAGGGGTCATGAAGATGGCAAGATCAACCGTATGGATCGAGCTGGCCAGATCCACAGATGAGCCATAAAGATGGCGATGAGTGTGGATCGAGCTGATCGAGTCTAGATGAGCCATGATGATGGCAATTTGAGTTCGAATCGAGCTTGTCGAGTCCAAGGTTGAGCCATGAAGATAGCTATTTGAGAGTTCTGATCGAGCTGGTCAAGTCAGAAATGCCATGAAAATGGCAAATGGAGCTCGGATCGAGCTTACCGAGACCGAGGTTGAGCCATGAAGATGGCTATTTTAGTTTCGACCGAGCTGGTCGGATCCGTAGATGAGCCATGAAGATGGCGATTTGAGTTTGGATCGAGTTGGTGGAGTCCGAAGCTGAATTATATAGCATAGCTATGTTCCCTGAGGAAGGAATTTGTCAATATATTGGGGAAATAAAATTTGAATTAATAAAGCAGCTGCACTCGTTTATATCATATACGAGTTGCCTACGTACCCCATGTTTAGGGATCAAGCCAAACGTAGTTTAATTACACAAAGCAAAATGAATACTACGCATAGTACTTCCTCAAATAATTCACGTTTCAGCTCTTGGTAATGAGGGATCCATCAAGCTTTTCCAACTTGTATACTCCGTCACGAACGACTGACCTTATTCGATAAGGTCCTTCCTAATTTGCTGTCAATTTTCCAGTGTTAGCTTCTCTCGTATTCTGAAAGACTTTTTTGAGCGTAAGATCTCCTTCCTGGAATTTCTGACCTTGACCTTCTGGTTGTAGTATCTGGGGGCGGCTTGTTGGTAGAGACCTAGCCGATGGAAAGCTGTGTCCCTTTTCTCCTCTATCAAATCCAGTGCATCCTGCATCATCTCATCGTTTCCTGCCTCGTTTAGAAGAGAGTAATCGACTCAAAGATCTCGAGCAACAACTTTTGTAGGAATAACAACTTATGTTCTATATACAAGCAAAAAAAGGGATTCGCAAGTAGCTCTTCTTGGAGTCGTTTAGTAGGCCCAAAGCACCATCGGCAGTTCCTCGACCCAACGCCTTTTTCTTACATCAAGTTTCTTCTTTAGATTCTACATGATTGTCTTATTCGTTGCTTCTGCCTGGTCGTTTCCTTGCAGGTACCTTGGTGTTGAGAAGCTTGAAACAATGTCCCAATCGCGGCATAACTTCTTGAAGTACGAGGAGATGAATTAGGAGCCGTTGTCTGTGACGATCTCTCTCAAAACTCCAAACCGACAGATGATATTTCTCCAAATGAATCTTTCAACATCTCGCTCTTTAAGGTCCGTAAATGCTTCAGATTTGATCCATTTGGAGAAATAATCGGTGAGGACGAGCAAATACTTCACCTGTCTAGGAGCTGGTGGGAACGGTCTGACTACGTCCATCGAGTATTTCATGAAAGGGTATGGTGAGCTGACCGAGGAGAGTTCTTTTGCCGGTTGGTGCATGATGGGGGCATGCCTCTGGCAACTATCACATTTACGAGCAAAGCTTTCACAATCGCTCTACATTGTCGACCAGAAGAATCCTTGCCTCTTAACCTTGTTGCACAATGATCTGCTACCTGAATGATTCCCACACGATCCCTCATGAACTTCTCAAATGACTTTCGCGATCTCGTCATCCCCAAGGCATCGTAGATAAGGTCCCATGAAGGAACGCCTGTAGAGTTTTCCACCAATCAGGTAGTATCTCACGGCTTGTACTCTGATCTTTCTCGCTGCCTGCTTGTCTTCCGATAACCAGCCATCACTGATGTACATTTGAATGGGCGTCCTCCAATCATCCATAGGGTCAACATAATTCATCTTCTCGATTGGTATAATACTCGGGCCGTCAATTCTCTCCAAAGGGATTGTTCTCCTCTCACTGACTTCGACCGATGATCCCAAATTCGTAAGTGCATCAGCTCTTGAGTTCTGGTCTCGCGGTACATGTTTTATTTCAAACTAATCGAACTGGGGCTTGAGCTTGGAGACTAGGTTCAGATATGGGAGCATCTTTTCGTCTCGTGCTTCGGACTCTCCGTTTACTTGGTTAACGACTAATGTGGAATCACTCTCTAGGATGATTTTAGTAGCCCTTAGCGCGGCAGCGAGCCTGGTACCAGCAATCACAGCCTCATATTCGGCTTCATTGTTAGTAGCCTTGAATCCTAACCGAAAGCAATGTTCGATCACTTCGCCAGTTGGGGACTTCAAAACTACTCCAATTCCTGACCCCTTCTCATTGCTCGATCCGTCGACTTATACAATCCATGTTTGTGATCCATGCTCGGCAGGCCTATAAGTAAATTCGGCAACAAAGTTAGCAAGCACTTGAGCCTTCAAAGCTGTCTGAGGTCTGTACTTGATATCGAACTCTATCAGCTCAACCGCCCATTTTGTCATTATTCCAAAGACGTCCAGCTTTTGCAAAATTGCTCTCATCGGGTATGACGACAGCACCACCATAGTGTGGTCTTGAAAATACGAACGGAGTTTTCGAGCCGACATGACGAGCACAAGCACGAGCTTTTCAACAACAGCGTATCTTGTTTCAGCATCCAACATTGTGTGCCTGACGAAGAATACTGGTTTCTGGACCGAATCTTCTTCTCGAACAAGGACTGAACTTACCGCCGTCTCTAAAACCGCCAAGTATAGGTAGAGCGGTTCATCTTCTTTTGGCTTTGACAAGATCAGTAGAGTCGTTAAATACGTCTTCAATTCTTTGACAGCTAATTCGCATTGTTTTGTTCCACTCGAATTTGGTGTTCTTTTTGAGCAGCTGGAAACAAAGGAAGACATTTGTCAGAACTTCTGGTAATGAATCAACTTAGTACAGCTACTTGACCAGTCAGCTTTTGAATTTCTCGTTTGGTTCTTGGTGAAGGCATCAACTGAAATGCTTTATTCTGATCAGGATTTGCCTCGATTCCTCGCTTCGTGACGAGATAACCCAAGACATTTGTCAGAACTTCTGGCAATGAATCGACTTAGTGTAGCTACTCGACTAGTCAGCTTTTGAATTTCTCGTTTGGTTCTTGGTGAAGGCATCAACTGAAATGCTTTAATCTGATCAGGATTTGCCTCGATTCCTCGCTTCATGATGAGATAACCCAAGAACATGCCGCTCGCGACTTCAAAAGTGCACTTTTCTAGATTCAGCTTCATGCCATACTTCTGAAGAACTTTGAAGCATTCTTGCAAATGCTGAACATGGAGATGAGCCTGCAAAGACTTAACCAACATGTCATCGATGTAAACTTCCATATTCTTACCAATCTACTGCTCGAACATCATATTGACAAGTCGTTGGTAAGTTGCTCCCGCGTTCTTCAATCCAAAGGGCATGACTTTGAAGCAAAAAATTCCCTGCTCTGTTATAAAAGCAGTCTTCTCCTGGTCATCAGGATAAAGAAGGATTTGATTGTAACTAGAGAATGCATCGATAAAACTTAAAATCTTGTGGCCAACTGTTACGTCAACGAGCCGATCGATATGCAGCAACAGATAGATGTCTTTTGGGCAAGTTTTGTTCAGGTCGATGAAATCGAAGCACATGCGCCACTTCCCATTCTTTTTCCTTACAATTACCATGTTGGCGAGCCAATCGGGATACTGGACAGGGCGTATAAAGCCTGCTTTGAGTAGTCTCCTCACTTCATCTTTGACAATGTTGTTCCGTTCGATTCCAAGCTTCCTCCTCTTTTACCGGACTAGTTTATGGCCAGGATCGATGTTTAGTTTATGTGAGATTATGCTCGGGTTGATTCCAGGCATATATGTGTAGGACCATGCAAAACAATCAGCGTTAGCCTTAAGAAAATCAACAATTTAGGATTTTATACCCTCATCGAGTTGTGACTCGATTTTCACTGTTCGCCTATCATCTTGCGGGTCGATCTTGACTTCGTCCAGCTGCTCGAGAGCCTATTCAATGCAGCTTTGGTTGTTCTCTGTGTTCTGCTATATGGCATGTAATTGCTATAAAACTTTTTTCTGCTTCATAGCTGTGACATAGCAACTCCTAGTTGCCTCCTGGCTTCCTCGAATCTCCCGAATGCCTCAATTCATCGGAAACCTAATCGTTTGGTGATAGGTTGAAGGGACCGCCTTCATGGAATGTATCCAAGGCTGCCCCAAAATGATGTTATACCCCGAAAGGCAATCCATGACCAAAAAGCTGGTTAGCTTATTCTCCCCCACTGCATACACTAGAAGCTTGACTCTTCCAATGGCTGTCGCCACCTTGCCATTGAAACCTACTAACGACATCAGGGATTTCTCAATTTACTCCTCGTCGATTTCCATCTCTTTCAGCGTTGAGAGGAAAAGAATGTTGGCTGAGCTTTTAGTGTCAACCAATATTCTGCTAATCTCGCAATTCACAATGTTGAGTTTGATAACAAGCGCATCGTCATGCGGGGCATTGAGCCCAAATGCCTCGTCACTGTGGAACGAAGTTACATGCTCGTAGTGTTCGCTGTGAATCAAACTGACAGTTGCTTGATTACCTTTCCTTTGATGCGCCTTCATTTGGTTCACTGAATCGTCGCTGAAAACTTAGCCTCCACAAATGGCACCAATTACCTTCCTGACTGGTGGTGGTGATGGTGTCTTCTCACGGGTTGGTGATCTCTTTGTCCTCATCGTTCTTTGTCGAGCCTGTACATCTTCCTTCCTCGTTCCAAGAGGTACTCTCTCAAGTGCCCTTTCTTGAGTATCTCTACAGTCTCGGATCGCAAGGCTTTGTAGTCGACCGTCAAGTGCCCAGTATCTTGATGAAACTCACAATATTTGGAATAATCACGAGAATGGCTTGGTTTCATCTTTCCTGGCCATCGAACGTAATCTTTCCTTTCCAGTTGGGTGACTAGCTCGAATGGTGATATGCTAGGGCATATTTTGGCGGCGACAACGATCGCGTTGTGGATCGGGGTCTGTCTTCTTTTCATCTCCATTCTCTCTTTGGCGGCGTCCTCGTTCGTTCCCTTCAATCTGACTAAAGTTTCTGTTTTTGATCCGATTTGCTCTGATTTTTGGTTCTTCCCAATTCTTGTTCACAACTTTTGTTTTCCTTTTCTAGATCGATCCATCCTTTTGCTCTGTTGATGGCTTCCTGAATGGTGTGCGGGTAATCAGAGCAAATGCTGTTCTTGAAAGGGGACCTATGTAGAAGTCCTTTCTTCAAGGCCTCTCTATCCGTTCCATCTTCCAAATCTGAAATCTCTGAGAGCGTTTTGCTGAATCTTTTGATATAAGCCCTTAACGATTTACCCGAGCTCTAGATGACGGACCACAAATCTTTGGTCATCTTTCTTGTCTGAGTGTGTACCAAATACGCTTTGACAAACGAATTCGCCAAGTCTTCGAAGTTGTCAATCGATCCAGTAGGTAAGTTACTGAACCATCGAAATGCTGGACCTTTAAGTGACTGCGTAAATAACTTGCACATCGTCTCATCAAGAATCGAGTTTGAAATGTTCGTGGCACTGACCACGTTCTTATACTACAGCATGTGGTCTTTTGGGTCCATAGTTCCATCAAATCGGGCGAACACGAGGTTTCCATATTTCAGGGGTACAATTGAAGTGATCCTCTTTGTGAATGGAGTATCTCAAATGTTCTTCAAGATGTCGTCAAGTTCAGGGGTCTTGCTCGTGGCTTTTGAATTCTTCTGCTCGATTTTCTCTTCTACGAGTTTGCAATTCTGCTCGAGCATTTCTCTCATCATCAATTGGACCAACTCAAGTGTCATCAAAGTGACAGCTAGTGTTTCTTTCGAACAAGCGATCAGTTCTGTCTCCTCGTTTCTTTCAATCGAATTATCATTTCGATTAAATTCCACACGAGCACTTGCCGTCATGGTAGTAGTCATTGTGGGGGTGGTTGTAGCCGTAAAAGCTGCTGATGTTGTTGATGGAGCTAGAGTCAAAGGTGTATACAAGGGTTGCATCCTTCCAATTGGGCTGTAGGGCTATCGGGTTCCCGGTTGCAGTGTCTGAGATTGCCACTGCGCTACTGACAAAATTGGGATAGTCGAATACCTATAGTATGGATAATAGTATGACTGTGAAGCCATCTGGGAGTTTTGATAACTAATTTGACTTCTCAAAACCAAATTCTTACTGCTGAGTTGCTCTAGCATTCTGTCACATTCCTGAGATTGAGTTGTTTGCTCCTGGAGCATCTTCTTAAGGGTCTCGATTTCTACTGCAAGGGCTTCCATTTGTTGGTTGTCTTAGGGAATTGGTTCAGTCTCTTCCACTGTGGTCTCCAAAGTATGCTAGTTGTTGATGTTGTCTGCCATTTGAATCCGAGTGTAAGATCTTGGAGTTAATAACCTGTAGGTCCTCACGGTGGGCGCCAAACTGTAGACGGTGAATCTATAATCAAATGCTAGGATTCTTGATTGAGTTATTGTGGAACTTGGGCCCTCAAATCACCGTTGAACGGATCTGTAAACCTGAATCTATTTGCTAGATTAAAGCAAAATGAACAAAATAAATCTATGGTAAGGATGATAGAGGATTTATAGTGGTTCACTCTGTTAATGAAGAGCTACGTCCACTGTATTTTTCTATGATTTCTTTGAGTAAAAATTACAATGTAAAGAAATGAGAAAACCAAATGGTAGGGTCTTGGTATCTGATTTTTTTATGTGTGTCCCGTACATCAGAGTGATCTTCCTCTTATATAAAAGATGGGAAAGAATAATGGCTCTCAATTGTCTGGCGGAGTGGGATAGAGCACCATAAGTAACCGCCATAGTGGGACACGTGTCGATCGGTGATAGGCTGTAAGAATCAAGCCTCCCCCACATTCCGATCCATGACTAGATGTGCTATAACTGCCTGTTCGTGCAAATAACTGTCAGTTCAAGACGATCAATCTGGTCAAACGAAGACATGGAAACGAGTGCGAACTATGCTTAACAAGAGCAAAACGACTCAAACCATGCAATCCGATCGAATGAAGCGAACAATGCGAACCGTCAATTGTATTGGGCTCCAGTCAGTAGATTTTAGTCGATCTATTCGTTTAGTATCAACGTTAGGCCACTTAGGCCTACTAGCAATTTGGGCCTTATTAAATTACACCCCAACAATATCTCAAGCGATCAAGAGACCGAAATGGCTCCAAGCAAAGTAATTGAACCAATCAAACCATACGAACGGTCAATCCAATTAGACTATTTTTTTTTTTGACCCATTCGATTAGTTTCATCGTTGGGCCACTCAGGCCCTTTGGTAATTTGGGCTTGACTAAATTGCACCCCAACAATAATCAAAGGGTTAACTGTATTAGTGTTTTTAAGGAATGTATTGCTTATAAAATCTATATGCTCCTCCTTGTTCTTGATTGGAAATTGGAAACTGATATTGGATAAGATGATTCCTTAATTACAATATGGATTTGGTAATCCTGTATATTTTGTGGTAATTATGTTGATTATTGTTGAACATTTGTCAAAGCCCAAACTTTAAATTTATAGTTTTCACAAATAGGATCTTGGTTGCCATTTATAGTTACATAAATGGATCTTTTTTTTTTAACAACAAATTGCACGCTAAAACTTTTAAAATTTTGATATTTCAGACTTTAATTGTCATATATTAATTGATGTTTGGTATTGATTGGACTTCGTTGCTAAAATTGTAAAGTTTTACTCAGTTATTTAATAAACATCATTCGTGTAAATATAGCATCTTGAAATGTATGTATAGTTTGTTGAGTGACATTAAACTTTGCCATGGTTACTTATTAGTAAAACTTTTATTGTTGTTTAAAATTACGAGAAAACTTGTTTATGAGTGAAAAACTGTTGTTTAGTATACGAGAAAAGCAATTTCATTAATGTTTTGATGTGGTTTAAAATTAAACCACATAGCGTTTCTAGCAAAGGAACTAGTAGATCGTAATTTCTAAAACAACTATTTGTACAAAAACGACACGCCATTTACTCTTCTAAATTTGCCGCCTAAAAGAAGCAAATGTATGTCGTAGAAAGACGATCTTTGTTGTGGGCTTTGTTTGATAATGTCGTTCGAACTTCTTAGTTCTAATTGCTACAATGTAAAACTTTTGTGTGCTACAATATAAAGCAAAAAGTATGTTATATTATAAAAGTCTCACATGCTATAATATTTTTGTTACAACTATTTTTGTTACAACTACGTTCCCAAACACCCTAATAACACCCTAATAATATGTCATAGCTTTATTGTCGTTACACTAAAACACAACATGTCGTTTTATTTATGGTCTATTACAAAAATTTGTTGTCTTTTAGACTAGAACGACTTGTAGATTTTCACTCCAAATAAATTTGCTGCATTTATTTGGATCAAATACGTCGTTTGACGTTAACAAGTTTGCCAACGTTAATGCCCTTGAAACGACATGTTGGTTTCACATAAACTTCGGTTCTTTACGTGGAAAAAGTGAGATGATTTTGACAATTACAAATCTACTATAGCCAGTGCTCATATCTGAATTCAGAGTATACTGTTTCACACGATCTTAAGTCGTTGTCTAGATGATATTATAAAAACGGCACGCCGTTTGTTGCCAACTCTAGTACTTATACAAGTCTATTGTCGTTTTTTGCGAATACAACAGCGTGTGGAGGTTTTTGAGTTTGTTGTCGCTTTTAACAACTGTCGTTGAACATTTACAAGTCTAGTAACCCTCGTTGTGAGAAAGAAATGACAAGGTGATGTTGCAACAAACGTCATGTAGATGCTTTAGCTTTGCTGTCGTGTTTAACAACTTGTCGTTTGACAGTTATTTGTCTACTGTCGTTTATGAAAGTAAAACGACATGCCCATGTCCAGAGTTTATAATCATTTTCGTTGTCGTTTATGAAAATCATTCTTCTTAAAAGGGCAAAAGTCAAATGAAATCATATTTAATACCTTTCTTTGAGTAAAGTAGTTTTGACGCTGAGATATTTTCTTTTGAGAATGATGTAAAAATTTCACATGAATTTTTACAGGTTTTTTTAGGGAAATTTCCAGAGGTTAAGTATAATTTGATTTAAGGGACATTTTCTTGAATGCAGTCTTTTGGCACTTAGAATGTCATAAATACCATCCGTGGAATATATTAGTTTATTAAAGAATATTTTGATAGATAAGGTTAAAAAAATAGAAAATGATGAAAGTGCTAGAGTTTAAACAGGTGGCACAATTTAAAAAAAATTATATAAATGGTGTTTTAATGTAATTTTTAAAGTTCTGTTTTGATGGTGAATTAAAAACATAAAAAAAAAATAGAAGAAAAAGTAAAAATATTTGGGTTTTAATTGTGTTTCCTCCTTCGTCGTGAACTTTAGTATATTAGGGCACATACCCATCTCCGACCGATCAAGTTCAGACTCTATTTCCAGAGACACACACAACTCTCTGCTTTCTCTTTCATTATCGCCAGCCATGGCAGCTTCCAAAAACGACCCTCCCGTTTTTCTCGACCGAACCTTTCGAGTCACCAGAGGAAAGAGGTAGCTTTAGCAATTCGTCCTCTAAACTCCATTTCTGAACTGAATCACCATTAAAAATCATCTCTGTTCTTTTCTTCAATTTTTTCAGGATGACCAAATTGCTTGACGAGGAAATCGAAGAGGACGAGTTGTTCTGGAACCAGGACGCTCTTAAAGAGGTTTCCTTTTTTTTTTTTTCAGTGAAAGAATGCAGTTTGGATTAGCTGTTCTTGATTTTTTTTTTTGCGTGCGTTTTGATATAGGAAGAGGATGATGTTAACTATGAAGAAGAACCGGAGGTTGCTGATGAATTCGATACCGATTTTGACGAAGATGTGAGTTACATTCTACATTTTCCATTTTGCAACTGTAAAAAGAAAAAAAAAGGGGGACTTTTAGCACCTTATCGTGGTTTGGCATTTTGTGCTATTTAATTATAGTAGAGAATGAAGATTAATTGACGTATAGAATAATTATATTTTTAGCATCTATGTCTCGTAACTTTCTTGTAGTTTGGCATTTTTTGTGATACATCTTTACAATATAGGGTTGAATTTGCTTCAATATTCAATAAAATTTATTTCTTTTCAACAAGTGGAGTTGATTACTACTCTTTTTTCCAACTTCAGCGATTAAGTAGTTGAGGAAAAAAGAATATAGAGTTCTATGATTGTTGTTGTTATTTTAATTTGGATTTGCTTAAATTGTTGGTAGGAGCCAGAGCCAGACGAAGCAGAAAACAATGAAGCAGAAGAAAGGTTGAAACTTGAACTTCGAAACGAGCTCAGTACTTTGTTGTGATGTTAATGTTGTTGGAATGTCTAAAGGTTGAGTTTTCTTCGATAGGGCACGGCCGAAGAAGAGGCTGATATTTCCAGGAAAGACATTGGCGAAGAAAAAGAAGAAGAAGAAGAAGAAAGTGCTGTCGAAATTAGAAGAGGATTCTAAGGATGAGGCAGAGAAAGCGGAAAATCAACAGCCTGAGGAACAACAGCATGATGCCCCCGAGGATGGAGGAGAAGGCGAAAGAATTGTGAGGAAGTCGACAAGAACCGCGGTCATTAATAGACAAGCGGAGAGAGATGCCCTACGCGCAGCCTTACAAGCCACGATGAGGGTAAGTTCTCAGTATTGTATTAGTTAACTATTGTGTTATTTTCTGCGTTGGTCATAGTCTGAATTGGACTTATAATGTAAGTTGAATTTTGTATGGAGTAATGCTTGTTAATGAGTGATGATCTATCATATTGTTGGTTTTGATTTTAGTTCTTCAGTTGATTGCTTGGGGTTTTGCCGTATGAATGATATGGTTGCAAACACTGACAATATGGAGACGTGCAATGACAAAGCTTGTTTAAGTATTAAATAGAAGTTCTTTTCTCTTTTGAACAATCAGCCAATAAAGAGGAAAAAGGAAGGAGAGGAGAAGAAGATGACCCAAGAGGAGATGCTTTTGGAAGCGGCTCAAACAGGTTGTGTACTAATCTAAATACGAGAAATGATGTGCTATGGGTCGGTTTGTCAGTTTTTCTTAGAAGTTTTAAGGCTGATTTTGACCTTCCTTTTTTTTCTGGAAAAGAAATCATGAACTTGAGGAATTTGGAGCGCGTTTTAGCAAGGGAGGAAGAAGTTAAGAAAAGATCAATTGTTCATAAAGCTGTGTACAGTGGTCCACAGATAAGATACTATTCAAAAGATGGTAAACTTTTGTTTTGTTTTGTTGTGTTTTTGTTGTTTTCTTTTTGAGGCTGGAGGCTATACCCTAGGTTTGATTTTTTTGACAACATTAATTGGTCCAAAGCCATTTGATGTCCGCCTATACATCTGCTGTAGGTCGTTCTTATCTGGAATTTAGTAGAGGAGTGTCATTTCAGTCAGAGATATCTACGACTTCTGCTCCATGTAAGTAAATAGTGACATCTTCTTATGACACTTGATTATTTGGTGAAAATGCTTACAAGCACCTCTATGATTAGAATGTGCCTGGTCATCGGTCACTCATCTAGATTGTTGATCTTCAATTTATCTCTCTCTCTCTCTATATATATATATATATATATATCTCTCTGTGTATATATATATCTGTATATCTCTCTATCTCTCTATTTTTTTCCCGAGCTATACTTGCATTGTTGTTCAATATCAATCTTTTGATTCTTATAGTTTTTTATTTTGGTTTCTATTTCTTTCTAGATCCTGAGAAAGCCGTCTGTGCTGTTACTGGTTTACCTGCCAAGTAAGAGCTCTTCTTATTTCTTTGTGGCACCATTTAATTAACTCTCCAAGAGTAAAACAGCATAATTATTTAGGATGCAAAGAGGCTATGGAAAAAGTTGATTGTTACTTATCATCATCATCATCATCATCATCAACTAGTTTCGCGTTTTCTTTTGAGATTTGCTAACAAGCATGCTATTAAGCATGATCAATTCTTGGTTACATGTCCCTTTCTTTCCTTCTTTACACTAGGTGATGGTAAAACAGTAGACAAATTGCTTATATTGCCAATATTGAAATTGGTCTCCATGGATTATGTTTTATTGTCTCGGTTTATCCCACTTACACATCTGCTCAATGCATTCATTGATGTTGTAGGTACCATGATCCAAAGACAGGGTTGCCTTATGCAACAATAGAAGCTTTTAAAATTTTACGCAAACGGTACGACTTTCTTGGCTTCCAAGTTCAAATAGCTATGTTTTTTAACTGATTGGGGAATTTGCATGTCCAAATAAGCATTTACATATTTCCAATCATGTTAACAATTCGCATACTTCTAGATTTTGTATTAGGTGTTGGACCACCAGCAGGCAGTCAACAGAACACTTTGTAGCTTACTGTTCGCTTACAATTTTATTTATGTGTTCCGCATCATAATTCTATTACATTAAATCTCAATGCACTGAATAAGAATGCCAAGTTGATTTTATCAACCCCCCCTCCCCTTTTATTGTGCTTTTCAGCTTTCAGGATGAAAATCATGGTGTCCGGAAGGACATGGACATGGGAAATCTATTTGATTCACTTTCCGATAAAGGGTTTTTGGAAAGGCGAAGGAGATCAGTGATGCCACGTAGGAATGAAATATCATATTCCCGACAGTTTGCACGTTTCCGCAGAGTTCCATCTCTGGAGGATGAAGATTCCGATTAGCTTTCCCATGGTAATTCTTAAGGAATTTTCTCTCTTTTTCATGTTTAACTATATTCCACTTTTGTTCACTGGCTCTTGCTCCTCTTATTAAAATGACTAATTCCTGCCACTGCCCTTCCATGGTGCAAGAATGTAGTTATTTAAAGATAGAACCGTGATATTCTACGTTTATGAGCAGAAACCTGTACGCAGAGGTAAGAAGAGGGAGAAAATGTACTACCACTAGAACAAAATGTAACAAAGCTCTGCAAAGAAGGCAAGTACTCCGAAACTTCACGTTTGTGACAATCCTTGGAAAGTTTCAATTTAGCCGTGCAGGAAAATGCTGGTGATGTTCTTTCCACCTCAAATTCTGATATGTGTGAACTTCTCCACAGCGGCATCGAGTTGCGAGTCGACCTGCTATCCAGATTGGAGACGTGATAAAATGTGATGAAAGCAGTGTGTATGGTGCAAGATTTTCTTGGACTGCTAATTAATGCTAGCTAACCCAAACATCACCCTTTGTTGCATTTTATTGATGCTATTAATCTATTTTGTCAATCCCATTCTTCCAGTAGAAAATGAAAAGATTAAATAGTACAATACCATTTGGGCAATAGCTTTTGAATTTGTGCGGGGCTCGGATGTTTGGCTTCTCAATTCAGGAGCTGTGCTAAGCTGCTGCTGACAAATTGCTGACCTTTCTTGACAAAACTTTAGGACTTTCAATATGTCAGTTTGGACCCCTAACTTACGATGTGCAACATACTCTTGCGGGATTATTTTACTATGATGTCATTATGTACTACGCCTAAAATAATTATCTTTGGAGGACTTATCAACGATATTGTTGACGATGCATATGCTTAAACACTACTAGCAAAAATGGGAAAGAAGAAAAAAAAAAAAAAAAAAGAGAGGAAGAAACACAATAGTGCCAATGCCGTTTAAGCCGATTACTATTTTTGCTTTGCGTTTTAGTTTTTGAAGCTTGAAAAGTAAATAG
Source organism: Artocarpus heterophyllus (assembly GCA_025403435.1). Lineage (NCBI taxonomy): Eukaryota > Viridiplantae > Streptophyta > Magnoliopsida > Rosales > Moraceae > Artocarpus > Artocarpus heterophyllus. The sequence goes on along the minus strand of JAJQZP010000219.1, from coordinate 5,469 downwards.
CATGTTTTAAAATATTTAAAATAAATTATATATTTACGGTGTTAATAATTTATTTATTAATATATGTATGGTTAAGTAACTTTTATTTATGGTGTAATAATGCTATTTACTTTAAATATTTTTAAGTGTCTTATTTATTTAAAAAAAAAAGGTTAAAAGACCCCTCTCTTTTAAACTTGTTAGTGGGATTGCATTTTTAAGCTTTTTTTTTTTTTTTTTTTTTTTTTTTCAAAGCCCCATCCCACCAGAGCACATGATGTCACTAGACCAAAAATCCTAGGCCTAACAAAGTTCATTTGAAAGATTTTTATTGAAACAAACGTCAACTAGCTCAATTGAATTGCTAGATGAATGCAATTTCTATAGCAATTTCGACACACCAAAAGCTTGGCCATAATGGATGCTTTAAATTTATCAATATTTAGACTGAAAACTTGTAGTGGGTATGGAGAAATATCATTTGAATAACACATAATTATGAACTAATACATAAAATAGAAAAAAAAGAGTAAATTTAAAATTTATTTTTTATGCTTTATAATAAAATAATTCATAGAAATTAAAAAATTCAAAAAATTATGGTAATTTTTTAAGAAATTCAAAAAAATTGTTGTAATTTTTTACACAAAAATATTTTAATTCATATAATTTAAAAATAAAAAATTATGGTAATTCTAAAAAAATTGTGGTAATCTGTGATGCAAAAATATTCAACTACGTGACTTTATCATAAAGTTTTAAATATAGAGTCAAATGGTATTTTTAAAATAAATGATCATATTTTTTTTAAATTAGACAAATAATTTTTTTTATTAATTATAAAATTAAAATGACAAAAAATAACATACATTAATTATTAATTAGTTATAGTTTGTTAGTAATAAATTTTGATAAGCTTAAATTTATTATTAATAAATCGAAATATATCAGTTATAAAAGCTTAATTTATCAACAATAAACCTTAGTAATTCATTGATGGACCCGTAAAATAACAAAACCTGACCAAAAAAAAAATCTCAAAGTCAAAATCCATTATTGACAACCATATCGGAGAACCCTAGCCTCGATCATAGCTCAGAGAAGAGGACAACACTAGCATTAACAGAGATCCTACAGTTGGAGGAGCTAAAGAGGGTATGATCACCTTTGTGTTTATCGGAGAAGAAGTCATCATCTCGGGTTCCAAATTTGGTAAGATGGAGAAATGGTAGTTGTCTCTAGCGGAGTGCGGTGACGGCAGAATTGAAAGAAGATCGGATAAGGAGGTTATGGTGGTGGTGGTTGTTAGGGGCCGAGACGAGGTCGAGGCGGGAGTGAAGGATTTGAAGGAAGGTTCGCGGTCAATGAAAGAGGTGACAAGGAGGGTGTCCCGTTCTTGATGATGCCTCAACAGGAGAAGAAGACGAGGGAGAGGGAGAGGGAGAGGAGGACGACGACATTGCCGGAGAAGGTGGTGCCAGCTTGCCTTAAGACCTATGCCGTATTCTAGAGGTTGCTTAGCTGTCGTTGGTGGTGGTGGTTGTCGCTCAAAAGTGCTACGCTAAGATAGAGCTGAGGGTTGGAAGAATGAAAATGTTGAAAAACTGAAAGTAACACAACCGGCTACATGTTGTACTAGGTGACTTAAAAATTAAATAATGTAATAATTTTTAAAGATATTTAATCAATAAAAAAGTTTAATATTTATTTTATATATTAAATATGTCATCTTTATATTCATTTATGTTGAATGTATGATAAGCAAATAAAGTTTGAGACTGTCAATCTAAACCATCAATATCGTGCATATGATGGACAGATTATGTAAAAAGCATGAATTTTAAGGTGATAGTCTAAATATATAAGGTTCGTAATCGAGAGAATAAAGTTGGGCATTTTATTTATGTTAACATTGTTATGTTGTCTACATCTTTAATGAGAGATGGCTTGTCTTGGTCATCAGAGTTGAAATCTGCGAGTAGAAACATTGGTGACTATATATTAGATTGAGAGTAAAGTTGAATTGATTTGATTAATAATTTCACTTATTTAAATTAATTCACTTTAATCAATCATACTTGTCGTATCTTAACGTAGGTGATGAAAATAGCAAATCTAAAGAGACGGGGAGGGAAGAAAAGAAAGAGAGAACTAGTTGAATTGATGGGAATATTATAAAAGCCAAGGACCCTGGCCCTGACTATTGCCCCTCTGCTATCCTGGATAATAACGCAGTTGTGAAGGATTCTAGTGCAATTCAAATACCCGAGACTCCAGTTTGTGCGGGTGTAACTGGAGGTGATTAAAGTTTCATTGGTGGTTGATCTACAAATTGCTAATGTATTGAAGGGATGGAGAGAGACCTGAATAACGAAGACAAGGAATCGGAGCATTGATAGCCAAGATAAATTGAATTGGAGAAGGTCAAGTCACGACAAAAAAATCAACTGGAAGAACTGAGAACCAAAATTTTGCATCACTATAATCCAATTTATGCGGCTAAAAAAAAAATTTGTTTTTCAATTTTCCGTTGCGAGTGTTTTTTTTTTTTCACACCAAAAATGGGGCATCCAACAAAGAGTCGCCTGATATTTTTGTTTTGAGGTTGACACTTGAAAAGAAGACACAAGTTATAAGTGAGAATTATTAAGGTTCTTGGCCGCTTGAATTCTTTCTATTTGTCTCCCTAGTAATTCATTACGATCTTCATCAGCCAACTTGCTCCAAGTTCCAGTTTTGTCATCACGTTTTAGTCCGAGAGTCCATATGCAAATTTCAAAGCATATGGGATTGGAGACTTGCATAATCTTAAGACAGCCAACTTGCATTTATCTCCACTCAGTTAAACACAGTTGTTCAAACACAAATTTTGTATTTCACTCGATTCATTTGCCCCATCCTGACAGGATGAGCAAGCAAACGACTGTAAAACATAATGCAGCAACGATTGAGACGACAAGAGCAAACGCATAGGCGAGATTCGGAGAGTTGAAAGATCTCTGGATCTTCAGTCCCTTGTCAATTAAGGTGCTAATGCGGCTGCCCCAAGCCACTCTGAACGGCCTCGTTATGTTGTTCCCCGTCCACTTCAAGATCACAATCTGCAATCTCCGGGATAAGACGCTTAACAAGGGCCTGCACCTTCACTCGTATCCATGGCAAGTCCATGATTTACTTCTCACGCCCAAGGAAAACAGGGAATACCTTTAGGCACTCAAAGGCATAATCAAGCATATAAGATCGAAATGGCTGATCAAGAATGTAACTTCCAGAGGCCGAGAGAATACGTTATAGATGAGATATTGATTAAGATATCAATAAAATTCAATAAGAAAAAATGCTGTCATCATCACATATATGGCAACACATTGAGGGTGTGCTTACTTCACATAAAAGGAAAAGCAAAGATAATGAGTGTTGCCCTTTCCCATTCAATCACGTAACAAAATTAGGAATGGTAATTTTGACAGGTCCTAAGCAACACAAGCGATGAGAAATGGGATTTGCACCGTCTTGATATTAATTCTCAGTTAAAGGAAATGAATGACAAAATTACTCTGTCTTGATGCTAACTTCACATGTTATAAGCAATGATTATTACATTGATAACATTGATATTTATAACTTCACATTATTATTACTTTGTCTTGATTATATAAGCTAGGGGTGGCACAACGTGTTGGCGGGTCGGGTTCGTGTCGGGTTGGAGTTAATTTTTCAAAATTAGGTCGACACTAACTCGACCCGTGACCCGAACGGGTTGAGAATTCTCAACCCTAACCCGACCTGTTTTGACACGGGTTGACACTAACCCGACCCGTGTCAACCCGTTTTCTTATGCATAGTGCCAAAAAATAATAACCCGTGACCCGATTTTGGACCCGTAACCTGCTTATGACCCGCAACCCGCCTCTAACCCGCCCACATACTATATATAATATTAATAAAAAATAAAATTAGAAGAGTTTCATACCACTTCAACAAGAAGATGAGTGATAAGAGGTAAGGTTTGATATTTTAAGAGCTTATATTATATATGAAATAATATTAATTTTTTAAAAGCTAATTAATTAAATGGGTCAGAAACGGTCATTTTAGTGTCAGACGAGTTGACCCGAACACGACCCGTTTTTTTGACGGGTCAGTTTCGGGTCGACACTAAAATGACCCGTGGTCAAATTTTCCGACACTAACCCGCAAAAAAGCGTGTCGGATTCGTGTCGTGTCGTCGTGTCCCAACCCGTATTGCCGGCCCTAATATAAGCAATGATTATTTAATTTATGTAATAGGATATTTCAATAATTACATTGATAAGATTCTTATGCTTAAGTTTAGTAAATACTACAAAGAGAATTAGATTGTTTCTTATTCTACAATCTAATATGTAAGTAAAGACTAGAAAGGAAATCAATGATTCCTATTATTATGTCTTTTTTCTTTCCAAGCTCATTAACTTTTTCATTACATTTTTACACGGTTTATTATATGCATGGTCTAAAACCGTTGATATCATGCATCCCAACAAACCATCCACAGACACTTACGAGATTATCATGGATTACGATAATGTCAAATTCAACTAATTAAAATAAAGTCAAATTCATTACAAAGTGTCTAACAAACCTGAGATTAGCACTTAAAAGTTAGCATATTTCTTATTTCTTACCCCTAAAGAGTGGCTGCAGGATTTTTGCCACTACTTTTTTCATAACCAAAGAATGCCATGCCAAAAAAGTGGTATAAGTAACTCCATCGAGCAAACCTGAATTCAGCTGATTTGCCATTTTTCAGACTAAAGGTTGGAAACGAGGTGTCGTTGATGTCGTTGTTTAAAGTCTTGATTCTGCACTTCAGTATCAAAGCATCTCTCCTACTCAGGAAATCAACAACACGTGTCTGTAATCTGTACTATAAACTGCTGTCGTTTTTTCGTTTTTTTTGTTTTGTTTTGTTTTGTTTTGTTTTTTCTCCGGGAGAACAACAACGTGTCGTCTTATTCAGTTCACCATCTTTACCATTCACTTTAAAACGACACATCATATTTGAGGAATAAATCCCGTGTTGCCCTTTTATCGTTTAGCCGAAAACTACCAAAGTTAAACCGTCGTTTATTTTACTATAAACTACACGTCGTTTAATTAAAACTTTTATTGTGTTTTTTTTTACATGATTTTAATGTCGTTTCATTTTACCAAGAAACGACGTTTCCTCACCTCCCCCCACTTCTTCCGAACAAATTTTCCTATTCATTAAAAAAAAAATTATATTGCTATATTTTGTTTTTGAACTTATGACACATTTTCAATTTATTCTTTCTGTTTTTATTTTAATAAATTGCATTCGAACTTATGAATTTGTAACAAATTGCCTTCTATTAATAGCAATCTTATTTTTTAATAAAATTGATGTATAATTTTCACATAAAATCGTTAATTAAAGATCTTAAAACTATCTTTTTGAATGTTAATCTATATGTTATTTATAATAAA